>NDXB01021243.1:233286-252646 GCA_002631895.1 Agapornis roseicollis
TTTTTTTTTTTTTTGTTGCTTTGCTATGGGATTTTTTGTTTGTTTTTTTTTGTTTGTTCTTTATTGGGGTTTTTTGGATCATTCCTTGCCTAAAATAGTGGTCAGGGGTAACTGCTAAGTAAAACTCCGTCAAATGAAAAGATTGGGAAACCTATCTTTTGATTCTGTTTCTCATCACAAGTATGCTAACTGAAGGTGTTCATATTTATATGAGCTTTTATTGTGCAACTGAACAGGCTGTTGCTAGGGTGGCTCTTTGACCTAGCAGAAAAACTTTGCCTGTATAAAAGTCATGGTTCCCTGGCAGCCTGGGAGTGTTAAGACTTCTGAATTCTGCTCGTATTTTAAAGTAACTGAGTGCTGCCTGATCTTGTTCCTCACCATGATTTTCTTTCTAATAGCAATTGCTTTGTTTATAAAATTTTAAGTATCCTTGAGAATATTCATAATGAATTATTTTTCCATTGGATGAATGTGCCAGCTTGAAGTACAGTATGTGCAAAGTGATGGATACTTTAAGGTGTGAGAGAGCAAGGGAAACGCTCATCTGTCACTGATTTTATTTCCTAATTCTTGTGTTAGTAAGCCAGTGGGCTTGCAAAACCTCTTGCAAAAGTCTTCTTGATCTTCCATAGTTGTACCTTTTGCATTTGATGGGAAACCTGGCAGTAATGATAGGCAGGTCCTGCTTTAGGTCTACCTATCTTGGATTTTGCCGTCTACTGCTGGAGTGTGTTTCTAAAAACAAAACAAAAACAAAAACCAAAACAAAACTCATTAATTTATTCAATTCTCATAAACTAAAAATATCAGATAAACTTTTATTTTAGTGGAAAGGAAATACGATTAGTGGTGAAAGCTTTGTGTTTAGGAAAACAGACTGAAGAAATAAACACTTTTGAATATTTTAGCTATTCTTAAGAGGATATAGAGACCTTCTTAAGAGGATATGGAAGGTACAGACCATGGAGTACCCTGTGATTTTACCTGCATGACCACAGAGCAGACATGAGGAAGCAGAATGGAAAATCTGCCTTAGCTGTAGAGACATAGATCTGTGAGTTGCAAGGAAACGCAATTACAAAAGGGGGTTCTTCCAAGAAAATTGCTGCTCCAGTGGGCAGTTCCCAGAGGGAGTAGAAGGGCTGATCTATGGAAAGAAGTGCGAAGAAGTAAATGGAAAATGCTGTGACCCCAACTAGGGGGCCCTTCCTCCAGGCAGATGGAAGAGAGGGACAACTGGATTTGCTGGACTGTGTGGATCAGATGGCCTGGCAGATCAGTCCCACAGGAATATAAGGCTCTAATAGATACTGGTGCACAGTGTACCCTGATGCCATCAAGCTGTCAAGGGGTGGAACCCATCTATATTTCTGGAGTGACAGGAGGATCCCAAGAGTTGACTGTACTAGAGGCTGAAATCAGCTTAACTGGGAAGGAGTGGCAAAAGCATCCTATTGTGACTAGTCTAGAGGCTCCATGTAGCCTTGCCATAGACTGTCACAGGAGAGGGCTTTTCAAGGATACAAAAGGGTACCAATGGGCTGTTGTTATATCTGCCTTGGAGAAACTGTGATATTAAAATAATTAATGGTGTCATTAAGATTGAAGAGTACAATTCATGCATTTTGAAGGGGGTGACATCAGTGGCAATTCTCACTCAGATCTTTCCGTTCTTTCCCCATGTTTCCAACCCTGTCAGGATGGAATTTTGCTTTCACCCACATCTAAAAAAATTGCATTGGGTTTGAATTATTTATGCAAGTTTACCTGTCTCAAAAGAGATTGCTAACTTCCTGTTTCATTTGACACCACCTGAAGGGTTGGTTTGGGTTTTTTTGGTCACTTAACAAACTTTCCAATTTTTTGCTTGTTTTGGGTTTTTCCTTTGCTATTTAACTTACTAGGCCAGCTGCATTTCCTGCTACAATCTGTCTTTTAGTTGTCATATTAACATGCACCAGAGCAGTGAGAGGAGGCATTCTCTACAGCTCCAGAGAATGACATAGCATGGAGGTTTCTCTTATCTTCCAGATTCATCATTACAGTGAAAAGCTTTTTTAAGAAAAAAGGGGGGGACATAGCTACTATTTTTTGCCCTGGAAAAGAATCCAGTCCTTCCTTTACTCCTATTCTGGTTTATGTTGGAGATCTCCAGATTTCTGGAAGGAATTTTTCTTGTAAATGCTTATGAGATGACTCCTGCCTCAGATGACTTTCCCAAGTGCAAGACTTCATTCAGGTTATCTTAAGAGCTGTCTTTGCACTAACCACATGAATAACCCTTCAATTTTCCTATAGGGGCCTTCATGGAACATTTCAGGCCCCCAGGGAGGGAGCAGCTCTGTGTCTGGATTGGGGGAGCCCTGCTTTTAAGGCAGTATCCATCACGCAGGCTCTGTTTTCTATTGAGCAAGGTAGCTGCTTCACCTCACTCTGCTTCTATTGCCCCATCTACAAGTACAGATTGTGGGGAACGTTGTGTGAGAACTGAGTAAGAGTAGCTAAGTGGAGTTGGTACCTTTACCAACATCTTATGTATTTATACTTATTGTTGTCCTGATGTATAAATGATTACTTTGCGCTTAAGAGGCATAAAAGTATAATTTGTTCTTATAATTTTAAAATAACACAGACAAAAATAAAGTGGTGGAGGATGCAGATGTCAGTCTCCCATGGTGCAAGCAGTTACTTAAGACGAGAATAAAACTGTGATATTTCATTCCTACTTATGAAAGCCAGGAGCTTAAGACCTACCATCAAATATTAGTATGAACATTGGTTTTGGAGAACTTTCAATGGAAACAAGTTATCTGTTTAGTTTTATGTTGGCCTTTAATGTTTTTTATGATGAACTGGGGTGCTCTGTTCCAGAATGAGCATAACTGTGAGTATTCAAGATCTTAGCAAGAAGCAGTCTTTTAAAAAAAGGGGAGGGGAATGACATGACCCAGACTGAAGTGGAACCAAACCAAAAACCCCAAAAAGGTAGCAGATAACTGCTCTTTTTTCTTCTTTGAACTTTTATCAAATCACATTAGTGAAAGAAATGGTGTTGATTATGGCCAGTTTGAATAAAGTTTATGTGTCATCTTACCTTCGTACAATCTCCAGCAACTGTAGATATTGAATGCATATGAATATCAATTCTGAGCCTTCTGTTGTGCCTTGCGTGCCTGAAATGCAGTTTTCACCCCCATGTAGTGAGCGCTGGCCCTTGCTTCTGAATCCTCTCAAAATGTGTCTCTTCTGCAGACTGTTAACTGAGCTGTTTAAGTGCTGTGATACCTTACTAACAATGAAAACATCTGCTGCGCTGCACTTCTGTACGGCCCTATCGCATGGTCAGCTGGTGCGTTTTGTGCTTGACATACCCGTGTGTTTCCTTGGACTGTATGCTCCTGTGGGCAGGGACTGTTTCTTACTCTGTTCCGAGCATCAAGCACAAGGTCTGTCCTGAGCAAATAATCAACTGCAAGATTGTCCTTGCTTGCCATTTCTCAATTTGCATCTATAGTTATTTCCCATAATGTGCCTACTGGTTTAAAACGTCTGTGCAGTTGTATGACACAGTAACTACTTGTGGGCTCTATCCTGAAAATTGGCCTGGATTTACTTCTGCGATAAAGATGATTCCTTAGCAATTGAAATGCTTGTGGTGGAACGGGCACTGCCTCATTTTCCATGCCTTCCTAAGATCTGGATAGAGGTTCATCCTGCCGTTTACTTTAAAGCCGTATATTATTTTAAATGACTAGTGTGCCTTTTACCTGGATGTTTAACCACCTCTAAGTTGTGGACTGAGTGTGGCGCAGGAGTTTACTCCCAAATGTACCCAAATGAGAGTCTTCCTGTTCAGCTTAATGTGGGCATATCTATCACATGAGGTGAGGGGTGCAGCAAGGGTGCTACATGGTGATCTGGCCACCCACTTCTGTGGGGGTCTTAGCAGCAGAATTGGCTGTTACGTGTGGTTGTACTTAATGTGATTACCCTGCTTCTAGAGCTGCTGTTGTCACCACCAATTGCAGTGCCTCAGTGTTGTAGTTATATACCGTAAGACATGTGCCAAAATGAATCCTCAGGTGCCTTGCTGAATGGTAAGCCATAAAACCAGAGACAGGAGCAATGCAAGGATCTCCACTGAGGAGAATTGGAAGTGTTTTTCCTGACATTTAATAGTAGAAGCAAGTATGTAGTGAAGAGAAATGTTGGAGGACTGTTAAGAGCCACAGTTACCCAGAAGGGACTTCTCAGTTAACATAACCTGACTGCAAATCATTCCACAGCTGCAGCCCCCCTGCATATGGGGGTTGTCACAGTAGCATTGCCTGGCAGGAATTTGGGCACACCGGTCAGACCATCAAGCTGTAGCCTGCTGCTGCTAGTCCAACTGACATTTCCTTAGACTTCTGTGGATTTCTTAATTGATATCCCTCGAATAGACATTAGACCCTGGGTTTATAGTTTATATTACTATATATTGCAGTAAAGTATAGGTTGACTGAAACTGGGCACTTTGCCTTTTCAGTTAACCGGCCTGATGCGTTAACCAGCTTGTTACTGAGATAGGCCAGTCTTGTTAATATAACTGTTACTGGTGAATGTGGAAGCTTCTGGATGAAGAAATCCCTGACATCTTGACCTGCAGTGGCTCTTTAGTGAATGCCTTCGCCCATCACTCCTGGTTGCCTTTAGCTGCCTCTCCCCGGCCAAGTGACTGCCTCACCATTTTCATAGCCAGGCTTTTCTTGCTGTCCTGGAATGTCTGACTGCACTTAACAGAACATCTGTATTCCAAAGCCCACTAACTCCTGGGTTGGTTTTGTAACTGAAAATTAAAAAATTCTGATAATACATTTAATTTTATGGTGGCTGTGTTTTATTTTTTAAAAAAGCAGTGCAGAACTAAGCAGTATAAAATACTTTTGCAGCTGAAAGATGACATGATCTTGGGAAAACTTTTACATGGTCCTCATTTTAAATGAAGGTTTTGTTTTCTCTTGACTTCCTAGGTTACACACCAGCTTTGGCCTGTGCACCCAATAAGGATGTGGCTGACTGCCTTGCACTCATTCTGGCCACGATGATGCCTGTTTCATCGAGCAGCACATTACCTTCCCTTACGTTCAATGCCATTAATCATTACACCAACACCTCAAAAACTGTCACCTTCGATTCCTTGCCCATCATGAGGAGTGACCATAGCTCGTACTGTACGTTCAACAACATTGGCAGGGAAGGTGGCTATCCATACACAGAAGAAGACGAACTCAATGACTCAGATTCTGAGACCTATTAGAAGCTGTGTTTTGTAGGTCTGAAGAGTTCACTGTCACGCTGGAAGGTCAGACTTGTGCTGTCATAAAGCTATCCGTGTCTGAATACAAAAAGAGGACAGACCTTTGAGAAGATGTTTTTTATGTGGTTGCATATTAAAACAATAGAAATCTGTGAGACTCTAGGAGAATTTTTAAGAGCTTATTTTGGAGAAGAAGCAGAAATTCTTGAATAAGTACTTGGGATTCATGGAAAAAAGAAAAAAAGGAATGTCAAAACTGTTTTATTTAACTCTAGTCCACCATTCTGTTTCTGGTGCCGGGAGTAATTTCTGCAGACTGGGCACCCTACTTGATGTAAATGAATGACACTATTGTACAACGCAAAGGATGCTAGGCTGAAATATTATCAATGAAACTCAAACCATTTTGAAGGCAATAAATGAGTTTGGTACAGGAGGCATTGTTTGTGCTGCAAATTGCCAAAGGACCAAATAACTTAAAGATTTTTTTGTTTTTAATTAAGTTTTTGTGAAAACTGGAATAGGTTATTTGAGAAGTTGTTTCAACCAAACCTTAATGACTTCTGGAAAAGAAGCTTAGATTTTGATTAGAAAGAAGCTTAGATGTTGATTTATTTTTTTTAATCATCTGAAAGCCTTCCGACACTATTAAATGTACCATGGAAGAAAGCAGACGTGCTTTTAAGTTTTATTTTCTGTTTCTTTTAGGTGAAATGAAAACCAACTTGTCATACTTTTATAATACTAACTTTAAACGAGCTAACAAGGTGAAGTCAGGGTGAAGCGTGTACAGTGTAATAAGCAAGGGGAGGGGTGGGAGCAGTGGGAGGGGAGTGGTAATCGTTGCACAGTTTTAGACTTCTTTTTGGGTTTTAATTCCTGGGGTTTGGATGGAGATTTTTCTTTTTTTTAATTTAAAACTAGACGAGTAACCTGGAAATTCTGAACCTAGGTAAAAATGGCAATGTGTCCATAACCCTGCTGCGACTGAGGGTTCTTCTCAATTGTTAGTCCAGTCCTCACATCAGAAATTGTGTCCAAGGTTAAAACTTTATATCCCTATCACTTTTTTTCCTTTCTTATCCTGGATGGAGTTAAAGAGGTGGGGGAGGTGAATTTAAAAGTGTATTTCCCTATTAGAGAATAAAGCACTGTGTCTGGTCTGTGGGAAGAGCTGTGTTACCTTTGTTGTGCTCCATTTAGAAAGCAAACAGCAGAAACTGGTCCCGGTAAGGTAGTTCAGATGTGCACGGAGATTTTTATTTCTTCTTAATTTATAACAGACTACTGTGGGGTTTTTAATTGCCTGAAGAATGAAAACACTGACATGAGTAAGCGCAAGTTTTGTCTATTAAATACGAATATTTACTTTATTTGGCTCTGCTTTAACTATAACTGTTACTTTCCAAGTGACTTTGTCTATGTACATGCAAGGAATCCTTGCATGTTCTGGTAAAGTACAAATAAATCACTACAAACTGATTCCAATTTCCTTTTTATCCTTTTTGTATTGTGGAACTGGAAATCTTCATGATACTGTAAATTACCAGCTGGTTTTCTGAACACAGGGTGGAAACACGGGACAATATTTTGATCTATTTGATAATTTTGAGGGGTTTTTGAAGAATTAATGAGCATGTACATAGAAATAGTGGCTGCTTGAATACTGTATTTACCTGCACTCTTTCAGTACTTCAAGATCCCTGTATATTTTCCAGTGTATAATAAAACCCAAATGTGAGTTCTACTAATGAATAATTTATTTATATCTACAGAGCATTAATGACAAAGTCTCTTTTGTTGAATTATTACAATTTCTAAATCTACTTCACAAAGGCTTTGCCAGCATTTTCATTCTAAAGTGAAGCTGAGCTATTTACATTTAAACCATTTTAAATGTCAGTTACGTCATTATTCCTTTAGGCTTCCTTTTAAGTGCCACTTTCTTTGCCATTTGTGCCTGTGCTCATTGTTCTACTGCAGCGTTTGTCTGTGAGCAGAATTAGATGACCTGGGGGAGAAGGTGATTTCTGTACTTTGTTCCCTCTGAATCAAGTATGGGGCAGTGTGGGAAGGACATACATGCCTCAGCTGAGCATGCAGGCAGCACTCAAACTCCATACTGGTCTGTCCTGAGATTCACACCATCTGTTTAAATACAAAGGCTGAGCAGACCCATTTTCCTCATACGCGTATGGAAAATCTGATTCTGAATGCCAGGTCGCATGCCTGTTATTTAAAATGGTAGCAACTGGATGTTTCTGTTAATGAAATTGTCCAGCTTTTGTTGATCCAAAGGAACTGAGAAAATATATTAATATACCTTTATTATCTGCACTAATTTCTGTTTGACTTCAAGATGACGTTACCTCAGTGTGTGGTGCTCGTAGCCATGGGGCAGTTTATAGCAGGGGACTCTCCGTACTTGAAACGTTATCAGGGGAGCAGAGATTGAGCTACGTACATCCACTGTATGCCTGAATGATGGAGGAGTAAATGTGAGAGATTTGGATATGGCATACAGGCAAATACAGGAAACAGGGCTGTTGAACACCTTTGTTTTCTGTCAGTCAGAAATTGTGCCTCTTTTCCATTTCATTGTTACTCACCTTTTGAGGAAGAAAACTTTTTCACTGCATTGAATTGCATTATTTTTAAGTTTTGTGAACTTCTGAAGAGCTAAAGATTTGTCCTACAAACTGTTAATGCTCCATTTAGGAATTCAGAGTTCTGTTATTCATGTCCCATCTATCTCATCATAAGAATTTACATAGTGTTGGCTGTAGATTGAAATTTGCAGGTATTTGGTTGTTCCTGTTTTAAACCAAAAGGAACAAAGAAAATCCTTCCATTGCTCCCTGGCAGCACAGGTGGGACAGTAATTGTGCCTTGTTAAGTGATAATTGGGACTATTATGAGAATGGGTCTTACTCTAGAAGGTTACTTGTTTAAAGAACATGCTACTGTGGTTGGAGACAGCTTTCTTAATGAGAGGTTGAGGAACAGAAGGTTCCTTGTTTCTGTGGAACAAGAACACTGCTGTCTGTGGCTGATGAGGGGTTTGTATTTAGAAAGCAGGTGTTCATAACTCAGTGAAGAGCTGTTCGTTTCTGGAAAGTGATCCTGGAACCTCAGTCTTTCCAAAAGAAATCCCCCTCTTTTTGTACCAATGAATAGGCACCATGATTGTCACAACCTTCATCCAAGCAGTCTCTTAGATTTTCACTGGGAGAGACCAGTGAACCTTGGCTGGACCACTGAAACAGGACGTTGGAATGAAAGAAACCCTTTTTGTCTTGAAAACACAAAGTCAAATGGACTTCAGGAGTGAGGACAACCAGCTCTGCTCAGCTTTCTGGGTACTTGTGGGATGTTTTATGTGGTTTTAAGTTCTCAAGTGTTCTGCACTAGAAAATGCCAAATTAGTATTAATCTCCTAGGCTGGGCTGTCACTAGCTGTCACTATGTGGTAGTGTAAATATGGGATACTGTTAAAATCACAAGAGTCATAGAGTGATCTAGGTTGCAAGGATCTTAAGTATCATCCAGTTCCAACCCCTGCCACAGGCAGGGACACCTTCCAGTAGACCAGGTTGCTCCAAGCCCCGTCCAACCTGGCTTTCAAAACTAACAAAGAATGAGTCTGCCTCCCCCTCCTGCCACGAGTGTAATCAAAAAGGTTTTTCATGTAATCTCTTAACAAAACCTTGACCTCTCTGTGGTGCTTGCTTTGTATTTCCTTCTATTACACTTTATTGCTTTGCCACACGGATATCTGAAAAATAACCATGTATTTGGAACAATCAGAGCTAGAAATGCACACTTCTTAACTTGGACCTTGGTTGTGATTGGTTGGTTTGGGTTTTTTCCTGGCTGTGTATTTTCTTGTTTAAAATTCTGACTTGTCTACCAGGATAAAGAACTAATAAATGTTTGGTTAAAAAAGGTTAATATTTAAAATAAGTTACTTCAAAACCTTGCTCCTTTTAACATCTACCCAAAGGGCACTAAGGATGCCAAAGCTGTTACTGAATCGGTAAGGAAGATGACTAAAAAGGAGCATGCTTACAGATTCTTCAACCTAATAATTCTGGTTTTGAGAGGGACTGGCCTTCCTGCCTTGCCTAGAGATTATGTCCATTTAAAGGCAACAACTACTGCAGTAATGCAGGATAACATACTATGTTCATGTTCTAGTTTACATTAAATCTAGCGGTTGGAGATGTACACAAGTGTTGTTCTAGTAGCTCAGCCTCTTTACTGTATGTTTGTGGTGAACTTTGTTAATCATGCAATAACTGGGTGAGAGGATAAGCCTGTAGAAAGATTGCAAGCGACAGTGAACACTACAAAGGACTGCTGTCTGGCATGTATTGTGTGGAGTTGTTTCATGGGTGTCATCCTGGAACACTTATAACAAGACTGGATGCGTTGAGGGATCCCATACTACTGAATTCCACACTTGGATCAGTGAGGTTCCCATCTTCAAGACTGAAACCTGAATAAAAAGGGTCAATGTTGATGGAAACAGCAGCTTTGGAGGATGTGCTCTGTGGCTTGATGGGCAAGGGAGCTTCCCTGGCTGCAGCTGGAGGAGGAGTCAGCAGCAGAACCACCAGTCTCCCCACCTCCTACCACTTTGCTCTGTGGCTCTGCCAATGGTATGGATCCACTTCGCCAAAAATGGCATCATACTTTTGGTTAAAAAGCATGGATTCCTGGTAACAGTAATTCCTGGTAATCCAGTCCAGGCTGGAATTGGACGAATAGCCTTGGAGAGAAGTGCCTTTCTAATATCTTTGTAAGTAAACTTCTACCACCACTGCCAACGTCTGGACTTCAACTCAGCAAAATCCATTTTAATATCAAGAAAAAGTAAGTATTTAAATGCTTGAAGGTGTTTCAGCGAATTCATACAAATCCTTAAATCTAAGACTGGTAATTAGTGCCTCTTTTAGTAATCTCGCGATGATTTGTGATAACTTCCTCATAATCCTTTGGTCTGCTGCAGAAGCTAATGGGATGGTTGGAGAAGAATTCTTTCAAATTAGGGTTAAAAAACTCCTTATAAATCTGAAGCTGTAAAAATTAATAAGTAAAACATTATAAGTAGGAATTTACAAATCCCAGGTCTCCTTTACAGACTGAAACCTGAGACCTTAGATGTGAAGAGATGCAATACAAGCCTCTGAGTTGTTAGCTGGTAGCACTGGCTTCTTTCGTCTTCTGGAGTCCTTCTCTCACTTCAGTTTTCTCATATCCATATGCTTTGAATCATGTCAAGTGTAAAGGAATCACCATGTATTAATTTGAAATGGCAAAACAACTGATTCTTAAAATATTTGTAATGACCTCTAAGCCTTATCACAAAATCCCTTTCTTTTACTATTTAACAGGAGAAGCAAACGCCTGGCTGGACGTTGTAAATGCCACCCAGGCCACTTGTTTGATCCATGTATTGTGTCTACTGAGAGAAAGGCTGAACTGGCAGCCTCAGAAAAGAGCATTTCTTTCAGTTGTTCTGTTACCCAGAGCCCAGGAAAACTGCAAGTGTTCTCACTTCCTTTCCCCGAGGGAAAAATGGTTACAGATGTGACTGCAGTTTTCAAGCTGTGGGCTTCTTCCTGTCTCTACAACTCATGTCACAACAAACACTCCTGACGGGAAGATGAGTATCTCTGATTGCAGGACTTTGAAGATTTCTTGCAAGTCTTCCCAACCTGGTATCGCAGTCTCTAATATCCTAGTCTTCTGGTATCATAGTCTATTTGTCTTCAAATTTATCTGTGTTTCTCTAATGCCATGTGCTAATTTGCATGAGACTAAACCAAAAACGGAATGGAGAGAGCTATGTTTTAACAGTATTCAAGGTTGGGAAAGGAACCTTGCAGTATTTCACCATGTAACTGTAAACACAGTTGAGTAATATGGAACCTAAAGAGCCTTTCAAGCTGTCTTAATATTGTTAGTGCCAGTTAATACTTAGAGGAGGAAAACACCTTAGATTCTTTTTGTCATTAAAATTGAAACAAAGGCAACTAGAAATTCTGGTATTCAGATTCACAACAGAACAAAAAACAAACCCTAGCTTCCAAGCCTTATCCGATGACAGAAGTGCAGGCTTTATTCTCACTGTACCTGGGAGTTGACTTGGTTCAGAAAGCTTAAGACACCGAGGTCTCAGATGTTGTTTTTGAAAGAATAGATATGATACTTTAAACAGTTCTAAAGCAAAATCCAAGGATTCGCATCCCATCCTGTCAGGTATTTCCCATCCCTTACCAAACTTTGTTATTCAAGCTGTCTGCATGGTTTTCCTGAAATCTTAAAAATCTTTCTAATCTGTTGACTTCCCAAATTCAACATTTCTCATCTTTTCTACCAAGAATTCATTTGATCTGCTGTGGGTGCCACTAAACAATTGTCTCTGACTTCTGACCTGTGTTGCTGATGCCTGTGCTCTCAGTGAAGGGAGGAAGCAGAGCACAGTGGGTCTCCAAAGGATTTCCACTACCCATTGAAAACTTGATTGAGTGATAACTCTCACTTCAACCTGTGAATATTTGGGGATTTTAGGAATGGCATTTGTCACTTTATTTCTTAAACCTACATAAATGGAGGAGGAGAGAGGGGGTGGTTCTTTCAAGCCACTGAATCTGTGTGCATGCCATAGTGGTGGTTAGGCACTGTTCAGATCCTGTGATAGTTCTAAAAACCTTATTTTCTTCACTTGGCTCTTTTATTCACTTTAGATGATACGTCTGAAGCAGCCAAAGAGGGCAGTTAGTGGTTTGTGTTGGTCCTCTTGGGTTTCTGTGATGCTGGGATGTTTGTTAAATACCTGATGCTGCAAGAGAGGTCAGAGCCTGGGCAAGACCGTGCTGTGCCTCATAATGATGCCTTCCTTACTACTGTATTGGCTGCAGGAAGCCTTTGAAGCCCAGATGATTCATACTGGTTCATTTTACTTGTAGAGATCCCACTTCATAAGCTTATGCGCACTCGTGCCTTGCAAAGATCTTGTCCCAGGTTGTCACCAGTTCCTTGCGCTATTCCCATGCCTCTCAAATCCAGTGTCCTGTTTGCTAAATGTGCCCTTAGCATGCTTTCCGGTGGTTTCTTTCCTTGTAATCAGATTATCCCACATCCACCTGGAAAACTCATTGGTCATGTGAATCCCAAACCAGCAGATCTCTTATGAGGAAACTCCATGCTGTTCCCCCTGCTTGGACAGGCAGTTTCTGTGGTTGTCCTCTTTCCTGGGGCAGTGTCAAGGCCCTTTAAAGACATCATCCCCTGCTGTGTGTATCAGGCAGGATGTTCTTTTGGTGTCAGTACAAATTTCCAAATCCTGGTTTCACCTACAGTCAACAGACTGCGTGACTTAAAGCTGTTCTAGGCTTCACCTGTACTTTCTGTATGTCTAAAGATCCTTGTGCTCTAGTTTGGTTTTGTCGCACTCACAGATGGAACCAGTGCAGGAAGCTTTAATAAAACTGTTTGTCTGTTGAAGAGATAACAGATGATGGACTGCACCTCTTCAGTAAATGGTATGGAGCTTTGTTCACACGGACTCCAGGTTGGTTGGGAACAGTGCTGCATTCAGCATGGCAGTTCTGGGACTGATATTCCAGCGCAGACTTCTAAAAGCCACTCACTGGTGATGGTGAGTATCAGAGGTTACTGCCCAGCCACCCCATTTCAGAACAGGATACATCTGTTGTCACTCAAAGATTGGGATGGTGGGGGTAAGTTAGTTACTGGTAATTCTCCATTGTGTCTAGTACTGTCTGTTCCACCTTCTCCTGTGTTTTTCTGCTAAAGGCTGCTCTTCTGGCTGAACAAAGCGTGAGAACACACTTACAGGGAAGAGACAGAGCAACATGCCGCATGCAAACGGTAAGGCCAGAACATCTTGTTTTCTAATAGTTTTGACATATCCACAGTTAGAACACACTTTGCAAGTGTCTCACAGATACTTTTGTTCTCCTTAAGCATGGAAAATACATGTAGCACTGTTGCTTAGCCTAATTCCTTGTGATGCTGGTTTAGGACTAAATCCAAAACAGAAGTTGGTGCAAAAGGATGTGTGTTTTTCAGCCTACAAAGTAGAGTGAGGAGGCTTGTCCTGAGAGCTGAAATTCTTCTTCCTTTTAGGCTTGTTTGTATGGTACTAGAACCAGAAGCACAAATAAGCACAAAAAATGCTCTTCTGTTTTACCCAAATTCCTGCTCTGGAATTTGTACAGCATTTAGCAAGAACACTGCTATGGGTGCCAAAGAATGAGAATGAATGGTTAATAACCCTGCAGTGGGATGGTCTCCTTCTACATCAACATGTTTATAACCAATGAGATACAGATATTCCACTTTCTGTCCAATATATGCTGCAAGATAAACGAACTTGTGTTGCTGCATCAAAATTGAATGTGACTAGGTCCTGGCTCACCATAATGGACTTGGATAAGGAAGGTTTGATAGAACCCAAGATCATCAGTATTTATACACTTATTTTCTGTAAATATTTGACAAACCTTCAGGTAGAAATTCAGCAACTTCTTGGTTGTTTTTCTTTCTGAAGCCAGAAAGTGAGCTCATTCAAAGCAGGAGCTTATTGAGCACTGTCCTAGGTTCAGCAGTAGCAGTCATTTTTCTCTTTCTTAGTAGCTGGTGCAGTGCTGTGGTTTTGACTTTCAGCCTGGGAACAGCGCTGATAACACCAATGTTTTTAGTTGCTGTTCAGTAATGTTTACTTTGACCAGGGAGTTTGTGAGCCTCATGCTCTGCCAGGGAGGAGGGGAAGCTAAGAGGAAGCAGAGACAGGACACCTGACCCAAACTAGCCAAAGAGGGATTCCATACCACAGCACGACATATCCACTGTATAAACTGGGGGGCAGTTACCTGGAAGGGCGAGATCACTGCTTGGGTCAGGCTGGATATCTGTTGGTGGGCAGTGAGCGGTTCTATTCTCTTCCCTTGTTATTTCCCTTATCGTTATTATTATTGGTGGTAGCAGCAGTGGTTTGTGTTATACTTAGTTACTGGACTGTTCTTATCTCAACCAGTGGGAGTTACATTCTTTCCATTCTTCTCCCAACTCTCTAGGAGCAGGGGAAGGAAAGGGGGACAGAGAGCGAATGGCTGTGTGGTACTGAATTACTAGCTGGGTTTAAACCACAACAAGCACCTTCCAGTGAACATACCTGTAGCTGTCACAGTGGTTTGAGCTTGAACACAGCTCGGAACTGACCCAAATGTAGACTCACAGCTGTCCTCTTAGTGCTCTGCTCCTCTGGGCTTGACTAACAGACTGAGCAACTGGAACACGGGGACTCACCAAAGGAATGGTTGCATTTCTTCCATTAGTCAATAGCTATTATGCAGATTAAGTCATAACAGCCAATATGACCACACAAGATGAAAAGGTCTAAGAACAAATTATCTTATCTGACTTTAACCTCAAATTTATAGCCTTTAAATATTCTCTTCCCAACTTCTTCACTGCAGTAGCACAGTTTGTCACTGCAGTACAACAGTTACAGCACTTGCTAGCTGCTGCTCTGGAAAGAATGGTGTGTTTTATTTATTTAGCAGCAGGATCCTGCCATCTGGCACACAAAGTATTTATGTAAAAATGTTGCTGACCCACAATTCATTATGTGCTTTTCATAGCTCTTTTTGAATGAATTTATGAACAACATGTAAGACGTCTTAAAGTCAAAACAGTCCTGAAATGATCTCTCAAACAGGGAAAATTAAAAGTATTTAAACAGTACATAACACAGTCATTGATATTCACTGCTGATGTTTTCTTTAAACACAATTTCTTGCACAGTAGGCTGGAAATTGTGTCTTAATGCAGTCTAGTTTTTCACAATCATTTGATATCCTCTTCCCCAGATTAACTGTTCACAACTGTAACTCTCAGTTACTGTTAAAAGTATATGATAAAACTCACAGAGTTTTCTAACAAGATTACAGACAACCCAGTGGCCAGTGCATGGCTGTGATTTCAGCTGGGAGGTTTTGAGTGATCAGAAAAGGAAACCAAATCATGACACCCTAACCAAAACTCAGACCCTCACCATATACAAGTTATATGTATGTATACAGATACATTTTCATGCACAGTATTTCTGTCTCCATTCCCTTTTCTATTTTTCTTCTTCTTTGCAGTGGCTTTCCATTCCATTCCTTTCATGCTCCTAGCCAGGACCCCAGAAAACCGAAGGATTAAATTAAAACAAACAAATTCAGTTGAAACGAGAAATGTTATTTTCATTATATAAAACATCTCAATGCATTACAACAAGCCTTTATCCTTACAAGGCAGTTCTTTTACTTCTGGTAGGACTTAAAGTACCAAGGTACAGATAATACTTACAGCCTCTTAGGTTAAGTGCTTCACTTCTCATTTCAAATGTGAAATCCAATCAGTAGTCATGTAAACATACCTGAAGCTTTAGGAAGTACAGATGTTCAACGGCTTAAGATATATGCTCTCAGCATACAGGCAGTTGTTTTCTGATTCAATCAAGTATCTCTGTTAATCCTTTTCATACCATCGTCCATATAGACCAGCTGTAAGTAGGCCAAAAGATGTTCTATTTTTGCTTATGAAATAGTGGTTGTTTTTCCAGCCCATGTGATCAGCAAAGTCCAAGGTAATACCAGATGTCAGCAGTAAAGGAAAGATGTAAGGGGTACTCATATTTCCCCATAGCTGGAAATCTATCAGAGCAGTGGCATGTGTAACCTCCTCTCCACAAGTGCTGAAGTTGAGACCACCACACTTTACTAACGCACAGGCCTGGACATAGTATGTACCATGCACTGTATGGAGCCCATCAAAAACTCCCAGAGCATATAATTCATCAGTTAAAACAGCTCTCCGATAGTTTAAGTAACAACAAAGGGTATTGGCACAAACTTGGAGCTCTCCTTTTTCCCCCCATACAGGAACAAAAGTAAAGTTGTCATACATCATTTCTGAATAAAATACAGGAAGGAACTGTTCATTTTCTTTTTCCGACACTCTGCTGGGGGTCTCTCCTCCCTCCTTAAAGCAAACTTGATCATCCAGTGAGGTGCCTATAAAAGTCTTGCATGAATGATGCACATTTTCTCTGACTCTCTCATTCCTCTCCATATTGGTTTTATAATCTGTGGTAATCACAGGAATTTCTGCTACTATGAGCTTGCCACCGTAACTTTCCATGTTGTGGTAGATGAACGATTTGACTGGAGTATATATGCCACTCCCTGTCATGCCCAAGGTAGGGTGGTGGATATTAGCTGCTAAAACATTGATGTTGAAAGCTGTTGCAAAAGCTTGTTGAAATTCTACAGCAGACAGGAGTGGGAGCTGGTTCATCCACGCAGTTGGATATACAATTTGTTTCAAATTGTATTGTCTGATGAGGTTCACTGCAGGCTCAAAAAAAAGTATATCAAAGCAAGTGAACATACCAAACTTGCCAGCAAAAGGGGTATCGAAGAATTTATAGTCAGGTTCGGGTGGAGTATCAAAAGCATATTCAAAATACAGATTGTGTTTGCGGTATGTGGCTACTAGCATGCCATCAGCATTGAATGCCACGTTGGTATTGAACTGGTATCTTCCATCAGAGGGACAGTGAGGATCTGTGTGCTCACACAGCTGCTTAGTTCCTAAGTTTGCCACAAGGAATATTTTGTTCTTCAGTGCCATGCAGCTCAGACGCTGAAGAACCTGCAGAACAGCCGGGGGAAATGTAAGCACTTAAGAATGTGGATGACTAAGCTTTACTTAAGCAGCTGTGACTTATTTAATACTTTTCAAATTACTATTTTCAACTGGAATGAAACACATTTGACCATATCTGCAAAATTTAAAAGTTCTGATGATCTGGAACCAGTAGTTTCCTACATTGAAAAATATTTCAGATACTAATTTAAAAATAGCACTGACAAAAAAAAAAATATCTGGGTTTTATATCCTGAGAAGTAAATCTCTCTATTTCAAGAGTATTCATTTTCAGAAACTTCTAACTGTTGCAGGTTTACCAATGGCTTAAAACACTACAGGTCAACTGAAAGCTTTGACAAGGTAGCGTAAGTCACCTGTGCATCTGCCTTTAGCACAGCAAACATCTAATTATGATCATCAGTGGCTTTAAGCTGATAGAGGAGAGATATTTAGATTAGGCATTAGGAAAAAATTTTCCCTCTGAGGGTGGTGAGGCCGTGGCACGGGTGCCCAGAGAAACTGTGGCTGCCCCAGCCCTGGCAGTGCTAAAGGCCAGGTTGGACGGAGCTTTGAGCAACCTGGTCTAGAGGAAGGTGTCTCTGGCCATGGCAGGGGGGTTGGAACTGGATGAGCTTTAATGTTCTTTCTAATCAAAACCATTCCATGAGTCAATGATTTGCACCTGTAATGGCTTGTTCCTGCGGGTGACACTTGGTATGTACCAAGTTGGGACCTCCATTACATTATAGCAAGTCAAGTTCTGCTACTTGTGCTGATCGTTTCACATACAATCACTAGTCAGAATGTGCTGATGTCATTAGGTCATTAAAACTGCATAATTGGAATGCACTGAAAGTGAAGATAGTGTTATGTTGTTTTATATAAAACACTATTGTTCAAAATTAAATCACACAATGTATCCTATTAGACAGCAATTACCATTTCATGGGTTGGGGAGGATGAGATGACAAATCCAAATGGTTCATAAACAAGCTAATCTTCTTGCATGTAAAACTCTCCTCTGCTAAGAATGAAACCTGCATAAACTTGTGAGTCCATGAAAACAGAACCTAGTACTGTGAGTTGTGGAACTTCTTGCTCACCTACTTAAGCAAAACCACTACAGGCAGTTTCACACTTGGAGCACAAATCTAGCATTCAATTATTCCACCTCTGCAGAAATCAATCCTACATTTACCTCTGTGTCATTGAACAAATATGGCTCTCTGCACGGATTCCACTTCACAGACTGTGAATGCAGAACGAAATCTAAGTAAGGATAAATAGAACTTCTGGTGAAATTGAAGCCATGGATTCCATCTTCAGGAAAAACAATGATCTGTGCCCCCTGTATGTAAAACAAAGACGTGTTTTGTAGGTGAAGGAAAACCAACCTAGATACAAAAGAGAAAAGGGGTATCTCATGGGTAAAAAGAGTTAAAGAAAGTAAAGGATAACCCAAGTATGTTTTGACAAAAATGTAGTTTCAAAGTATCTTTTCCTTGACTTCATAGTAGGTATAACTTTCTGTATAAAAAAAAAGCTTACTTAACCTAACATAGACCTCTTACCTTGAAAAATAACTTATTGGACATTAAAGGCATGCAAATAAGAGCAGACTTCATCAAAAGTCTTACCAAAAGTATTCTCCATTGATATGAATCATAAAAAATTACATCATTCAGGTTAAAAACTAATAATGTTAAAAAATAATGATGTTAAAAATTTGCCTTTGTTTTCTTTTCAGAATTACACTATTAGCACATAAACTTTGTCAAAGGTGCTGTACCCATGTCAAAGGTGCAAGCAGCATCATTTAGTTCAGTCTATACACTTCAGTTAGGTATATGGGGTTGGATAGAGTACTGGGAGTACTGATTCCAGAAACAGCTTGACTGTGATTGGATGGAGCTTTGAGCAGCCTGGACTAGTGAAGATGTCCCTGCCCATAGCAGGAGGGTTGTAATGAGATGACCCTTAAGGTCTCTTTCGTCCCAAACCATTTTATGATTCTATGATTCTGGAAGAAATGTAGCCATGCCAGAGCTAGGCTGGCTCTACCTGAAGTTCAGGGAGATCTGAACTCTTCCTAAAAGTCGGGTGAATTCCTCTTAAATCAGACACAGCATCAGACACTGACTTTCCTGTGACTTTTCAAAAGTCAGATCAAATGTGCTATGGCTTTGGGATAATTGATGTGTCCTGGATGCCATACTGCATAACTATTATGCTTCTGGGCTGTAATGCCCAGCCACCTGAACATCTAAAAAAAAAAAAAAAAAAAAAAAGAAAAAATAAATTTTTTTTAATTTTTTAAAAAATTTAATT
>NDXB01021243.1:252709-311315 GCA_002631895.1 Agapornis roseicollis
ACAGAGAAGATTAAAAAAAAAAAAAAAAAAAAAAAAAAAGGAAAAATTAATATTTTCAAATTGTATAAAAATGGTAATTTTTCTGTTCCAGAACAGCACTTGTGTGAAACTTGCAAGTCAGTTCTTCTCTGCTTCCTCTGACTAGAACCAGCTTTGCATTTTCTTGGGGAGGGAAGGAAAGGAAGCTGTATATAAGAACAGCCAGAAATACTAATCTCTCTCCTCTAAATATATTTAGACTGAGAACCATTCCATGGAGGGCAGGAGAAAGGAATGGAAAACTTTACTTCCACAAAGTTGTTAACGGTGGAACATTAAGTTCCGAAGCATTTGACTTTAGTTTTTAGAAACATTCAGGAATTTCCATTGAGAGCACTGGAATAAAGTCAAACCCAAAGACAGCTGCCTGTAAGACAATCTTTCAATAAAAACATTCCATTTAGGAAAACAGAAAGTAGCTGGGTATTCAGACCAAAATAGAAAATTAATTCCCCTATACTAAATAACCATAGGCGTGTTTTTCCAAGCTTGAAATAACTCAAGCCAGGCAAGCTGCTAATTGGCCTGATTTTTTTCAGAGCTGCTGGCAGGTCAGAATGTCTGAAAAACAAGACCGTAGTTATGTATATAAATATGGCTTTAGTTGCCTGGGAGCACGAATGTGAAAGATTATCCTCAAACAGCACTTACTCTACATAAACACAGGACATATGCAATTGCTACTAAGCTGTGGCATACCTGTCTTGCAGCAGCCACTGCTTGCTGTTCATAGATGTCTAGGTTCCTGCCCATGAGCTCTAGTGCGGACTGTCGATCAACCAGGGCTGTCGGGTTAGGACTCAGTATGGACTCGTGTTCATACACAGCAGCAACATAATGCCCCTCCCTCTTAACTCTTCCTGAGGCAACTTGATAGCAAAATAAGCAGATGAACAGCTTCCAGCACAGATCCACCATGGTGTAAGCCAGAAATCTAGAGCAAAAAACCCCCCAAAACAGGTGGGGTGGAGAGAACTTGATCAACAAATCATGCCAGGAATTAAAGCTTGCTATTAAATATGGACCGTAACTGAGACTCTTGGCAGCATTTGAACTGCGTTGTTTTAAAATTCCTAACTGACCACATGCATATTTTTTCTAAACCTTAAATCTGTGTTGGTGCTTTAAATAACTGTGTCCTGTTTAAAAACATTTTCAGCAAAGTGTCAATATATACATGCCTTCAAGGGTAAATTTAAAGTTACCTGAAGCACAATAAAACCAGAATAAAGCCTTGGCATCTCTGTCAACATAAATTAATTTATATAAACAGTTTTGAGAAGTGATGTACAATAAGCTACCCTTGCTTTTCTACATCTCGAGGAAAACACTTGGTACTTGGCTGGGGGGGGGAATGTGATATCAAGAATAGAGGATCCTACTTTGTCCTTTGTAGCTTAGCTCTGCAAATGAAATACCAAAGTATGTGTTAAGATATAAAGCAATAGCAGGGGGTGAGAGAGGATAGGTAGAAAGCCTCTCACAGCTGAGGAAGCCACTTAAAATAAACAGTGTTGCACTCCACTGACAAAACTCCTTTCTATTTCCATCATCCCTTTAGAGCCAAAACACCTATTTAGGACAGGAATGGGTTCTAGTCAGCTGTTCCTCAATTAAGTTGTCAACTAAGATGTAATTAGAGTTCATCATTACGAGTGATGGAAAAAGTTGGTGAGTTTCAGATCACAGGATGGAACCGCCACAGGTTACAAAATTAGACTTTTGGCCTTCTAAGCTGAAAACACCAATTAGCAGTTAATGGGCTTCTACAAAATCTGTTTTACAGATGTGCTTGAAGAATTCTCTTTTCTTCTTTTCCCTCACCATGGCTTGTTTTCTGGTGGTCTGAAACACCCTAGGTACTACCCTGAACCCTTTCCTTGTTTAGATGCACAGGAGGTTTGGCACTGAACATCCAAGGACACAGTCCCATCTGACTGAATCTGAGCCAACTAAAATAATTCTGAGTTCTTACCCTTGGTAGTGACTACTGCGAGTACTACTGATGGTGTCTGAGCACTTACATGAGTGCTCCCTATGGCCTTTCCCTTAGTTAACAGTGCAAACAACAGAACCCCTCTATCTAATGGGTTGCTTCTAATAAGGAGAGCTGTGACAAGCCCAAAGTCTGAGCTTGGAGACAGTAACTTTTCCAGCCACAATTAGGATACCATCAGGGTTTCCTCAGCCCTTACAGGCTATTGAGGCTCCAAATAAGTCTCAGCCACATTCTGGTGGGTTTTGCCGGTTTCTGCAATGCAAAATACTATGCTAATAAATCCTTTCCTTGAAGTTTATTTGCTTAGGGTCTATAGAGCTGTCACCTCACCTGAGCCACGACCTTAAAAGAAATTTCTGTGAACTGAAATGCTTTACAATTTCATATTTTTCTGTCCCTTTCTTGTGACTTATGTGGTCTTTTGCCTGGCAGACATGTTTCAGTAGAATGATTTCACTCAAATATGAGTACTTTAACCCAGTGTTACCATCAGGCAGTCACAGAATTCTAGTTACAGTTCTATACAAAAGGTAGAAAGCCTGGTGTTTATATTGGGATGTCAGCCCAGACAATTTCCCCCAGTCCCGGTGCAGTCTGATTTCCTATTCAGTTTTCCAGAACCAACTAATCACAGTACATTGTGAAGCAAAGCATTCAGTCATTCACTTTTCAACAACATTGTAAACTTACAAGTTTGTCAACTCTCACCATATATAGATGTATACACAGCGCAAAACAATACATACCCCGCTTCTGAGCACTTTTGTACTTGCAAGAATCCAACAGACTGAAAAACAGAAGTAGCACATTAGTCTGGATCCTCTTAAGTGAATAATGCCTGTTAAGCTATACTAACATTAACAAATATTAGTAAAAAAATCATTAAAAAATAGTTATGGAAATTTGTAATTTTTTTAGTAATATCCATGATGTTGCTCTCACTCTGGTATATTGAAACCAATAAACCAGTGTCCCCTGCATATAGGTATTTTTGCATATAGTCTTTTTATGAGGTTTGGGGGGACTTTTTTGCAATGGAATCACAGCTCAATACAAACAGGTACCTTGTATTTCCTTTTCTGAAAAATGTTTCTTCTGTGCACAATGCATTATATAACTGTGCTCTAATTTCCTGCCTTTTATTCAGAGTGCAAGCTATTTTAAAAGAAATAGATTCAAATTTCTTTTCAATTTCAAATTTTCAAATTTCAAATGCCCATTCAGATGTTTTACAGCAAGTTTTCTGTATTTCACAGGATTCCTGATGTACACCTTGCCTCATAATTAAAAGATCTATGTTAACGAACTTAATGAGTGAAGATAACTGAATGCTGCCGTTATTAACGGTTCAGCTCCAGAATGCAGCACAACCTGTCAGCAGGTGGGGCAGCACATTCTGAGCTGTGTCACTTCTCCAACACCTGCACTTGGCATGGCCCAGATATGTGCCGTCCTTCAGACGGGATTTGAGGTCTAGTGGAAGGTGTTCAAGCCCATGGCAGAGAGCTTGCAACTAGATAATCTTTAAGGTCCCTTCCAACCCAAATCATTCTGTGAGTCTATGACTTCAGAGAAGTGCCTCACACTATGCTCCTGCTTCTCAAAAATGCTGGCAGCAAGCATCTTCATCTGAAACACCCTGTAATTTGCCCCGCTTTGTGTCAGCAACCTCCGACCAGCTCCAGAACGCTTCAGGATCACGCTGCGGAGGCAGCTGCCCTACTTATAAACGCGCTTGGCCTTGCGGCCCCCACCGAGGGGCACTCTGGGGCGGGCAGCGAACCCGGCCACCCGATCCCCACAGCCGCCGCTACAGCCCCTCAGACCCACCGGTTAAATCCCCGCCCCCGTGCGCCGCCGCGTCATCAGCCCCGCGCTGCTCCGCCGAGCCGAGCCGCCCTCGCCCCCTGGCGGCTGCTCCGCGCTCGGCACCCTGAGGTGCCTACGTCTGCGTAAGGGTGGCGGGCCCCTCGCGGCCTCTGATTGGGTGCCCGCTCTAGGCAATAGGAAACTCCCCCAACCTTCGCCCTGGTCCCCGCGGTCAGAGGTGGCTACCAGCGGCCCCTCGGGTCCGCCCCCTCCGCTGTCTCATTGGTCAAACCCGCCCTATCCGCTGCCTCATTGGTCGAGAGAGGTGCCAGTCAAACACACCCGACCTTCGGCCGGGGGTCCCGGCACTCTTAGTGGACCTTGGGGTTGATCGCATCCGGTATGGCTTCTGCGAGCGGCGCGCAAGAGGAAGCAGTTAATGGTGCGCAGCTCATCGCCGAGTCCCTCCAGGCTCAAGTAAGAGGGCAGGGGAGACCGGCAAGCAGGTTCTCTATGGCAAGAAGGCAGGGGCAGCTCCCACCGGCACAGCGGGGCTGGAGGGAAGCGAATGTGTGAGGCCGCACTCACCCTGAGTGCCGCTGCCGTTCTCCCGGGGCGGGTGGGAAGAGTTTGCCTTGCCTCTGTGCGGGGAGGAGGGAGGGAGGTCCCGCAGCGGAGCCCGGTGAGAGAGCCCCGCCCGGGAAGCTGCCTGGCTCTTCCCGCCGGGTCCCTGGGCAGCCGAGAGGCGGTGACCTCGTGCGGCTCTCTCCAGCCTTTCGCTTAGGTTTGGTTTAGGAGCTTGTCCCTTCCCGAGCTCAAGATCCCTGTTCCCATCAAGCAAAGGTGATGGCACTGTGCGGTTGTACCTGCGGCAGCATTATGTGTCTGCTGTTCCACCTTTACAATTACCAAAATTCCCTTTTGTCTCTGAACTTGGGAGGGTGCTGAACTGCTAATGGTCTCGACAAAAGACTTTTTGTTTGGCATGTCACACATGCAAAGGTACTTCACTTGTGACAAAAATAAGAACAGTCTGTATCTGAAAGCTGCTTTGTACACGGTGCTGCAGTTGTTTCTTGAGGCCTTTTTGGTATTCATTTTCTGTGAAAGCATGAAAACATGAAACACAGCAAGGCATTCCTAGAGGATATGAAGGAAGGAGGAAAATGGTGTAGTAGAGACTCCCAAGTCAGAAATGGGTAGTAGAAAGCACAAAGTATGTATTAACTTGGGAGCTGGGCTGAGCAGTTGTTCCACTGCTTGTAGGCCACCAAAACCCAGTGCTTTCACAACTGCACAGGACTGAGCTGCAAACATCAGCTGGCATTGTATATATCATAAAATCATATGTTCCCACAGTGATCTATGAACATCTGTGAGAATGTATATCTGTTATGATTTACTTTTAGACTGCTTGTGTAGTTAGTTTGATTGTGTTTGGTATGTGCTTATTAAAGCTATCTTTTGGAAACAGTTCTGATTTCTTTTAACATTTTTCTTTTTAGAATATTGAATACATGTTTGGCATTGTTGGTATTCCAGTCACAGAAATTGCAATTGCAGCCCAAGCAGTTGGAATAAAATATGTAGGAATGAGAAACGAGCAAGCTGTAAGTATCTAACTATAATAGGATGAAACCTTTAGGTGTTTTACAATGGACTGAAACCCAGTTTACATTTTCTTACATCAAGAATGTGGTCTCTGGGTGTTCCTTTAAAACAACCTGTAAAGAAGTAGTTACTGTCCTTCTGGAATAAAGGAGAGGATTGGTGCAATCTTTGCCCTTCTTGTGATAATATTTTTTTTTTCCTTAACTGAATTTTAAAAGCTCCACAAACAGCAAACCACAGAAAGCTGTAATGTTTCTGAATGTTCAAAATCAAGCATCATCTTAGACTCTCTATATATGTGTATCACCTTTGTTGTCTAGGTATCCAAACTTTGACTGAAGCCCATTAGCATTTTGATGTTATACCAGTAGTTTGGATTTGTTTGGTTTTCCCCAGTAGTAGCACTGTAAGCATTCAGTAGTTTTGTAAGTGATCTGAGGGAGCATATTAAGAACCTCAGGTTTATACCTCGCTTTCAAGGATTCCTGCACAAGCTGGTTAGCTGTCTGCTTGCTCTTGGGCTGCTAGCAAATGGACCATCAGTTTTCCATGCTCTGATGCCCATAGATAAATAAATTGCATGATTATTACCGTATCAGGAGATTTTTCTTCTGTTTTAACTTGTTTATTTGTTCTGTCTCTCTGTGAACATCCTTAATTAGAATTTTACTATTTTTACAAGGAACTCCTAATATTCTGGACCCGAACAGTATTCAGATGCCTGTATTTTGCAGCAGTATTCTCTTTTTGTTTTCCACCATGTAATTCATAGCCTTCATTTTTCATTCCAGGCACAACAAAGTATTATAATAGTAGTTCTTCTAAATCAGGTTGTTACAAGCTGTATGTTTTTGCTGTGTAATCCTTACATCCTTATATTGAAATATGAGAATTTATAAAGGAGTGCTTTTACGTGGAAAAATCTTTAACACATGAGAGAGGCAAACATACACAAACACGCTTAAAATGTGTATTGATTCCTTTGAAGGACCGGGAATTCAACGCAGTCTTTTTATTCCTGTAGGCCATTTAGCAGAGATTTGAGTTTTAGCTTTGGTTATTAACATGACTGAAATTAATTTACTCATGTGCCTGT
Source organism: Agapornis roseicollis (assembly GCA_002631895.1). NCBI lineage: Eukaryota > Metazoa > Chordata > Aves > Psittaciformes > Psittacidae > Agapornis > Agapornis roseicollis. The sequence continues at coordinate 259,264 of NDXB01021243.1, forward strand.
AATTAACAGAGAAGATTACTTTGCACTGCCAAATGAGATGCTGTCCTACTTATCACTCTTTACTAAATTCTTCTACTGTAGTGCGGAAGACAAGAAGCATCCTACTGTGTAAATGGTGAGATACTTCTGCTTAGGAGAATAACAATAATGTGAAGACTTGTTTTAACATCAGAATGTTAGGAGGTCTCTTCTTTGTGAACTGGAAAAGGATGAACAAGGATGTATCTTTTGAGTGGGTTTGGTTATGTTCTTTATCCTCAGTGGAGACAGAGTAATTGCTTGGCAGAGAAGAGGATAGAAGATTATACACAATATATTCAAGATACACTTAATATTTACATGTCATAGCTTTAATTGTCTGAGTTTATTAGTTGTGTGGTCTGGCTGCTTCCTTTATTTGTGAAGGCAGCTGTATATGATCAGAGGGGTTGAGTTTCTGCCTCATTTCTGGGCCAGATGTAGCAGAAGCCCATAAAACTGCAGAATAACCTATTTGACTAGAAAGGCCAGGTTAAAGCATAAAGTTAAAAGCCGAACAGTACTACCAATATCCATTAGCTTGTCTCCTGTGAGCTATAGTATGTTTTAAATTTGCTAGAAGCAGTTTAACTCATGTCCTCTATGCACTTTGAACACTGAATAATTATATTGCAATTTGATGGGGCATGTGTGTTCTGTATCTGTCCCTGGGTAGTTGAGGGTTGCTGTGATAGTTTAGAAGACTGATAACCGGGTCAGTTTTAGACTTCAGAGAAAGTCTTTATTGTTATGATTATTACTCATTAACAACACACTTTGCTAATGTTTAGTTCTTAATCTTTCATAGTAATTGTCACTATATATTCAAAATAGTCTCTTGATAATCATATCCTAAGTTAGTCGTGAGTATACAATATTCTAGAGGTGGTGCAGTGTGGTTAGTGCTGATGGTGCTAGCTGTTAATGGGATCAGGCTCAAGGACCCTTCAGTAAGGGCAGCTAAAACCAAAGTGGGCATTTATTTTTCTCCTTAGATTCAAGATATCTTTTTATAAGATGTTTTGGTCTCTGAACAGATCTTACCCCTTGTCCTCTGTGCCTGGACTGTGGACTGTGTCATGCTGGATGGTGCTTTCCCAGGCCAAGACAGATGTCTTATACTGCTGCACATCTGTTGGGTTTTTTTTGTTCTGTTTTGTTTTTTCCCCTTGCTTAGCCATTGCCACTTTACCTAAAACAAAGCCAGTGTAATCTCAGATCTCAAAGTTATACTTTCTCAGTGACTGGTAATTAGCCTTTAGTAAATTATTATTCTGAGATTGCTGCTTTGAATCTGTGACCTGATTTTCCAGGTTCACACTGAAGTTGTATGTAGTAACAGAGGATACCAAGTGTTGAGCTCAGGTTCATACAGCCAGGCTCTTGGAGTAAATTGATCCCAGGCTCTCTAGGCCAGTCATGGAACATTGAGGATTAGGTACAATTAACATAAGGGCCTCAGAACTGCTCCTTTGCATAGCTGTACTGTTTCAACTGGGCCACTGGGTACAAAAATGCTTAAGTGCTGTTTACTTGCTATGCTGTATTAGTTTGTTTACGTTTGAGTTGAAAACAGACTAATTAAACCCTCTTTAGTGTACTTCTACCTACATGGAAGGAAGAGGCCTTTGCTTTGGCTACAGTTCAAATCCAGCACTCATAGATGGTTGCAGATTTTGAGTTTAGTGCCTCTGTCTAGGCTTCCTAATGTGGATTGTGATTTTAGTAGAAAATTTCATTTTATATGCATGCACCCTTCTTGCCTGTCTGATGAACATCAGGGTCTAGTGTAAGCTGATGAACTGTGTTGTGACCTTAACAGATAGAGTGCCATCACTCACATTTTAGTGCTGAGGGTGCAGGGTTCATCAGTAAAGTGGGGTTTTGTCCATACTGTTCACACATGCAGAAAACCAAAAATCTTTTACGCAAACCTTCAAAGTTATTTACCGTCTCCTCTAAATACAGTTAGCTTTGGTTAGGTTGCTTCCTTGTAGAGTGAAGCAGTAAAAGTTTTAATGACAATGACTGTACATGAACCCAAATTCTGTGTACTGCATTACTTTGCCACTCAGTTCTAAAACCTGATTGCCATGGAGACACAGCACCATGCTTGTGAGCTCCATTAACAAGATTCTTTTAGTAACACCTACTCCAAATATTTCTGAATTTTTGTACACAGGTATGTCATTAAATTGTTACCTAATTCTTGAACATCACTGGCATTTTTCCTCTTCATGTCAGGCATAGGAAAAGTAGAAAGAGGTTTTTACTGTTAATGTACTCTTTTTGTCAACAATTCCTTATCTTAATGCTGCAAAGAAAATTAGGGTTTCTTCTCTTTCTTCTTTATGCTTTTGCTCACACAGTTAGTCTGTATCTGTGGGAGTGTGAAGATACTAAAGACTGTTTCTCCTTCCATGCAAAAGCTTATAAGATATCTGTGTTTACACTCATTTAAGCTGAGATTTCTAGTATGCTGTGTTACCTAGAATTATTCTTAGGTTTGAGGAAAACATTTTTTGTACACTTTTAGGGATTTGTTACTTATTCTTCTTACCACAATAGTGCTCAAAACTGAAATGCAAAATCTCAACTCTTGCATTTTAAATAGAGGCAGGCTATAGGGCCAGGGCTTACTTTTTTTAAAAAAAAGTGTATATATTAAAGAGAAAAATAAACTGCAAAATGAGTTCTTTCCATTAAGTGTTAGAACTTGCTTTGGTGTTTGTGAGTCACCTGTAAGTTTCCTTTCTGTTTGAGCACATGTTGTCGTGTTACCAGGTTAAATATATGTCTGAGAGTTTAATAGATAAATATGCTACAGCAATAGCATAAAAACATTCTCTGAAATGATACTGGTGATAAGCTAGGATAACACAAGTTGTAGGTGTAACTTTTGTGAAAATTGTTCAAAACGCGGTTTTTCTTTGAAATGTTGAAGTAGCTAAAGCGAAGTGTGGCACTAGGAGTGAGAAGTACTTCAGCAGCTCAGCTTGTAAAAGACAATTGCTAACTTCTAATTAGTCTCTGCAATGTGTGATTTCAACCTTTTGCCAAATTTCTGAAGTACAGTGAGTCATTCAAGTAATCACTGGGTTTCTGCTTGTTGCTTTTCTCTTGCAAATCCCTCATCTGTGTTAGTTCAGAAGGCAGAAGATTCTTACTTTTCTGTACTCGTTTTGCTTCCCTGGTTTTACGGGTTTTCTTTTATATGTGGGGCTTGAGGGTATTTTCGGTTAGGTTTTTGTTGTTGTTGTGTTTTTTTGTGGTTTGTGTTTTTTTTTCTTCTAATCCCAAATATTTCCTGATGGAAAATCAGGAATCTGTAAAATCTGTATCTGCTTATTTTCAGTGGTTTTGTTGAAAGTTGTGTACAAGATATCGTTAAATGTGTAAATAATAATAATTGTGTCATTAACTCCAATATTTTCAATAGGCCTGTTATGCTGCATCTGCTGTTGGATATTTGACTGGCAGGTACATTCCATATTTATCAATACTTATAATAATACATTTTATAATGGTAACTGTGTTGGCCTCAACAGAAGCTAGGAACATTTCTCTGGTTTGGAGCTGGGTATTTTCAGTGTGTGCAGATGTAGGGCACTTAAGAGGGAACATGAGCTTTAAAATAACTGTCAATAAGACTTATCAGTATTTCTGTTGCTCTGATTCAGGGCACAAGCAATGAGGTGCTTAACCTCCTATAATATTGGCCACTTTATAACTTTCCTCCCCACCCCCTCTTTTAATATCTGAAGAGTAGCTTAACACCATTGGTATGAGCAGCAGAAATGCACCACTGCCTTTTGCAACTTGGTGGACCTGCTATACCTCAATCTTATCATTTGGGCTTATTGTTAAACAAATACCTTATCAGTACAGAGACTGATCAAGTGCCTTACAGTCTCCCAGACAAGGTACTGGCTTTTCCTCTTTTACTGCATTTTGTTCTTAAGGTCTTCGGGAAGCATTCTGTGACCTGTGAGGTGTGCTTCTTGGGTGTCCCTTAGATTCTTTTCTAAAGTAAACATCTGGTGTCTGCTTGCTCACAAATGCACACCCAATGATGCAGGTGACCATTGCTTATTCCATCTGCAAGCATGACACCTGTTATATACAGTTTTGTAGTTTTTCATCTTACAAATAATCCTGTTGAATTAAGCTGGGGGGTTTTGGGTGTGGATGTTTTTCTGACATGTATAAAGTCTGTAAAGCTACTGAAATGAAAAAACAAGTTATTCTTAACTGCTGTGCATTTCTTGTAACAGCTGTTCACTTGCTCATTCAGTTAGGTTGGTAACTAAATGATTTGATTCCCATGTCTGTCTTTAGTCCTTTATACAAATCTCTTGAATTCGTGTATGTTGATGACATGATTAATATTTTAATTTCAGGTTTTTTGTTGTTTTTTTTTTCTCTAGACCAGGAGTATGCCTTGTAGTGTCTGGGCCAGGTTTTTTACATGCCCTTGGTGGGATGGCAAATGCAACCGTGAACTGCTGGTAATTTAACTACGTTTTCCCTTTAAAAGTCTAATAATTGTTTGCTACTATTTGTTGCAGATGTTGAGCTCCACAATATTTAGTGTAGGACTTTTATTTCTTTCATGTGGGTAATGAGAAGCAAATTCCTGATTTATCATCCCTAGAAGTCATTTAGTTCCGCATTTTGTATTCTCATGGATAAATTCTCCTTTTTGTCTCACCTCATGTGCATATATTGGGATATCTGTTAGTATACCTGATTGTTTGGATGCATTTGAAAATAAAGTTGATATTCAGCTTGTAATGCTTTATTGTCATGAATACTTTTAAAGTTTTTTTCCTAAATATAACTACACACCACTGTTGAATTACTCTTTCATATGTGAACAAATTGACAACTGCATTGCTAAAATCCTTACTTGCTCTCCACACAGGCATTTAGAGCAGTCATTAAATATTGAATTAAATGATGTACAGAGTGATAGCATTTACTCCCATAAGCTTTCACTGAGGCATATCAATTTTAGCTGGTTTTCCACTCAGAAAGCTGTATGTGGTATTTTGAGTAGGAGCTCTGGTAATACCAAGCACACCTGATGGGGGGCATAAGATGAGCAGTGGCTGATTGACAAGAGAAGCTTCATAATGGAATGGTAACAAATCAAGTCTCTGGAATAAATGGATCTCTAGTGTTCAAATGCTTTTTTTTAAAAAAAAAAGAAGGCTAAAGTTTTGCTGTCCCTATGTGACCTTAGCTAAAAAGAAGTAATTTGAAAACCTTGCTTTTGAGCAGTCATGGATTTGGTTATAAGAAAGAAGCATTCATAGCACTTGTTTATGGATTTGCAGGATTTGTTTCTGTTTTCTTACACTTATTTTTGCCTGACAACAGATAAACAGGTCTTGTTTATCAGGTAAACAGACCTGTGACTTGATATTGCATAAAATTCTGGTAAAGGGTGAAGGGAGTAACTTACCTAGTTCAGCAGATTTCACAATATAGGAAGAAACCGGTTTTCAGTGGCCAAACTAAGTATTTGCCCAGTGATATTTTCATTGGTTACATCAGGCTTGCTTTTTTGCCTGCCACATGGTGAAAGGAGCATTCACAGACCCTAAATTTAGCCTAATGAAACTTTTTTCTTGGCTTGTTCATTACTAGGCACTTCCATTGTGTGGCTGAGAATCCCAAACATGTTTCTTCACATATACTTTTTGGCTGGCAAAAGCATTGTAAGAAAGGGTGCCATGCTTTGAAGAGGAAAATGGGATTTTTATGTTAACTAATAAGCTTTCTAGCTTGCTTCACTAGACAGCAGCTTGGGCAGAAATTATGGAGAAGTGTTGCAAGGAAAAAGCAGGAGTAGCCCAAGCAAAGGAGGTGAAAAACCAGTGCACACTAGGGAGTTTGGTTACACCAGTCTTGCACAGTCTGCATGAAAAGATACATAGGGCCATATCATCTCCACACCTTCCTTCCCGCCATGTGCTGCTGCTTGCCCTCTTGACAGCTATGGCACTTGTCTGTCCCAACAACCACATTCAGTTCATTACACATTAAATCTTCCTCTTTCTCTGGCAACAAGGTGCTAAGTCTCTTGCTCTATACCATCCCCTGTGAAGAAGTGATGTGAGTAGACCAATTTGTAAGGCAAGGTTTGCCTTCATAGCTATCTCCCAAGTGTCATGTGATTCCATGACATTACATCTGGCATTGTTAATGTGCTACAATGACTGAACTTTGGTTCCTTTCTTACAGAAGTAAGCTAATAGTTGATCTGACTCTGCTTGTTCTGACATAACTTGGACTAAAGGATAGTCATTAAAGCTCTGAGTTGTTCTCCTTGAGCCTGGAGTCCCTTTCTTCTGATCTGGTTTTGTTTCATTCTCATCCATGAGAAAAACTTACCAACTGTAAGAAAGTCAAGCAGTCCGATAGCTTAATGTATAATGCTAATTGTGCTTTTTGGATTTTACTGCCTGAGCACACCTAGGCTGAGTAGAAGAGCCTTTGGTTTATCTTGGAAGCTTGTCACAGTGAACACTGGGACGTGTAAATCTAGCTACCTAGGTAGCCAGTGAGGCCTTGCTAGACTGCCTTTCTGAGGGTAAAACCTTTTGATATTTCATATTAAAAGTTACGTGCTGCGCTGCCTCTTTCTCTCCTGTCCCGTCCTTTGCAAAAGTTTTAGTATCTTCTTTGGCTATGAGAATAGACTCCAAAGAAGAGTTAGCAATAGTTGGTAAGTTTTCTGTATACAGTAGCATGGTGAAATACTGTGCTCTTCACCTGAAGTTAGTCCATAAGGCTTGCTGTTCTTACTAGTTTTGTTATAGTCAGTGTCCCTCCTGCCTCACTGTTAGGTTTGATTTAATTTTATAAACACTGCTCTTTAAAGTGTCTACAGTATTGTGACAGCAGTACAATGATTTCATTGGGGGGAGAACTTCTTTCTGGTTATAACTGTGTAAACTTTAAATGCAGAGCCAAATCTTTTCAAGATCCAGCTATTGGAGTTGACTTTCTTAAGAGTAAAACATTTTCTTAATTATATTTCAGTATTGGGAAGCAGTAGTTGTTTTGTTTCTTAAAGCACACTTAAATAAATTTGAAAAAGATAAGTGAAAGGAACATAAGGTTTGTCACAGTCAACAGGCTGGTTATATATGAACAGTGATAGGCATTTTGCTCAGAGGAGAGAATCAGCAGAATAAATATCTAGAGCATACGTCAAATGCATTTTTCCATAATGATTTTTCACAGAAATAAACCTGAAGTTCTCATCTTGCAGTGTCAGGGGATTAGAGCTGCAATTTTTTGACTTGTAGCAGAGAAATGGCATGGTTATGAAGCTTGACTCTAAGTATGGGTATCCCCAAATCTTAGGGTGACTAAATTTAGGATTATGCATCAAGTTCACTGTAAATGTTTTGGCTTAATATATTGCATAGATCACAGAACCATAGAATAGTTAGGGGTGGAAAGGACCTTAAGATCATGTAGTTCCAACCCCCTTGCCATAAGCAGGGACACCTCACACTAAACCATGCCACCCAAGGCTTCATCTAACCTGGCCTTGAACACTGCCAGGGATGGAGCACTCACAACCTCCCAGGGCAACCCATTCCAGCATCTCACCACCCTAACAGGGAAGAATTTCTTCCTTATATCCAGTCTAAACCTCTCCTGTTTAAGTTTGATCCCGTTACCCCTTGTCCTCTCACTACAGTCAGTAATGAAGATAAATCCAGTCAAAGGAAAGGCTGTATCTGAAGAGAAACTTTTTAGGAGAAAAAGCCTAGAAAGCTGTTGACCCAATCTTTTATTTAGTGTGAAGGAATGAGCAGATTAATAAAACAATTTTCTTTTATTGACTCGTCATTTAGCACTCTGAGGATTTGACCTACAAACTGAATAAAAGGCCACTTGTTATTCACTGTAGGGAAATTACTTATTTTGTGGAAGTGATAATAAAAATGTGCTCCTGTGGAATGTATAACCTGTATGGTAAGTTAATGCTGCCTTTCTCACATGGCCATGAACTAATTTAAGAAAGAACAGGAATGCTTATAGGCATGTGAATTTTTTGTTCATCTCTCTGGTCTTTGGGGTTTTTTACTAAAAACTGAATGCAGGAAGAAATGCTGTTGGATAGTTTGCTAACTTCTACTGTCTTACAAATTGCATATATATATATAAGAACTCTTTCTGAAAAGATTGTTTCCTACTGTATTTCTGGTGATTGTGCATGTTACATTGCCTCTTAAACATTTTGATACTTTTTAGATCAGTCACTGCTTGTCAGCTTTTTAGATTAGCTCTTGTCATTCCTCCCAAACTGCTTTGTCACCCATGCTATCGAACTTAAAAGAAAATTGCTAGAAACATGACTTCAGTTTTGGATTTTTATGCTGGATGTAGATCACTTAAAACATCCAGATTGTCCTAGAACTAGTGACCAAAAGCTGCTAGGAAGTCTACCAGCTGACACACTGATGTTTAGAACCTACTCCTGTATAGTGCTGGTCACTTCCTATTCCTGTTGATCTGTGGGTGCTGAAGGTGCACACCATGCTAAGAGCAGTAGGATTTGACCATAACGAATTTAGAGATGTGATTGCAGTTATTAAAAAAGTCTGTATGCTTAAGGTTGTTTTGTTTGTTTTCTTCTGTTTTTTAATACACTTTTCTAGGCCTTTGATTGTTATTGGAGGCTCTTCTGACAGAAATCAGGAAACCATGGGAGCTTTCCAAGAATTCCCTCAGGTACACAGACATACAGTTTTCTACAGAAAGCTTGCAGTTAAATAATTGATGTTGTTTCTTCATTAGTATGGGAATAACAACACCAAACACTAACATTTCCTAACAGATATTATAATACTGTTGACTTGCTCCATCTACTGGTTGAAAATTGACATTGTATAAACATAGCTGATAACCTGGAATGTCTTTTTCCATACTCATGTTAGAATTCATGAACCGTTTTAGGTTCTCAGTTCGTACAAGTTGCCTTTGTTTGTTCTGAGATGGAAGACAGTAAACTCTCTAAGAAAAGTAGCACCAATTCCTGGGAGGAAAAAGAATAAGTACTTAAGCACTTAAGAGAATGAGTATGGCTTTGACAGTTTCTGTCAACTGAGGAACTGCATTTCTCTTCATGGGGGTTTTCAGCGTGGTGTTTTCCATTTGGCATTTCTCCCATTTTATTCATGATGACACGAGATGGAAACAATCAAATCACTTTGCTAAATCGATATAATAGTTATATGCATTTATTCAGGTTGAAGCTGGTAGGCTGTACAACAAGCTGTCTGTCCGCCCAAGCAGCCTAGAAGCTATTCCTGCTATTATTGAAAAGGTATGAAAAATACTAAATTAGCAAGAGAGCATTAAAAACCTGTTTCCTTTTATATGAGCTTTGAGGATTTATTTATGTAGTTGTTACCAAAACCAGTTTTATCCAGCAGATGTTAGGTGATGGAGTGAATGAACAAGCAAAGAGGCTTGTCCTATGAGCAATGCTATGGAACAGGTTAGAAACAGATTCTGGGCTAGCCTGATGCTTACTGATACCTGCAGTGTTTTTGGTTAGCTTCAGTCAGAGTTGGAACATTCTTATGAAACAAATAGCTTTTAGGGAGAGGTGCAATAACTAGAAATGTAATAATACAAACTTCAGCTCTTCTACCACTCTCATTACGTGGAGAAGATTTAGAGGGTGGGCAGAGGAGATGGTTATATTTGAGTTCTGAGCTTGGTGCTGGTTTTTGGGGATTTTTGAGGGAGAGAGAATGCTTCCTTACCTTAGTGCTTTAGAAAGGGTTACAAAAGTCTCTTGCTACTGCTGTAGCAACACTTTAGCTGTGTCAGCCTAAATTCTGCATACAGTGCTACTGTTTTCCAGAAGTGCAATTTCAGCAGTTCATCTACCTGCAATAAAAGAACTGGAATGCAAAGTAATAGAAAACAGAGGCATTGGTTGTCTTGTTTTTTTCAGTGTTTGTGCACTGAATGCACAATAATAGAATGCAGCATGAAAGTTTAATTTAGGATTTCCAAACACAGCAGCTAATGCAGTTGTCTTGCTGTGAATTAGGCAAAGAACTTACAGTCTAATACTGTCCATCTACTGAAAGACTTCTGTTTGCATTTAGGGGAAAATGTATCAAAACTTGAATTTATTGGAAAAAAGTCAATCCTGTGGTGGTTCAGCAGTATGAAATAGCATATTCCTTCTTTGCCTGCAGAAGGGGTTTCTTGGTTTTTACACATAAAGATTCTTAATGCTTTTTCGAGTGGTGGTTAACACTGATTATCTGTTTTCTAGGCTGTGAGAACCAGCATATATGGTCGTCCAGGTTCCTGCTATATTGACATACCTGGAGATTTTGTGAGTCTTCAGGTGAACAAGAGCTCTGTCAAGTGCGTAAAGATTATAGTCATTATTTTTCAAGTCACTGAATAAACTTTAGTTATTTTTGTATTTTCTTAAAACAAGAAAACCCAACCTCTGAATGTGAACATTCCATCACAATATGACATGGATTATAGTTGGTAATGAAATGTACAAAACTAAATGAAGTAATATGATGTTAATACAGTATGATGTCACTTTGTAAATCTCTGGAAGAACACTACCTGTGAGATGAAAGGAATATGCAAGAAAGGCTTTAGAGGCTGTTCAAATAAAAATATAACGTGTTCTGATAAATGCTGAGAGTAACATGGTGTGTGGCAACTGTGGCTTTATCTTTCAACATTTTTTGCTTTGAAATTTTTAAGAGCCTCTTTTGTTTTGCTTGACTTCCAGGTATGTGGAATGCTGCTTGCCACCTCCCATCAGCACAGCTGAAAGCTCTGCAGTATCTAGAGCGACGTCTATCATTGCTCTTTCCAAGCAGCCTCTGCTCATCATTGGCAAAGGTAATATACTTCGATGTTCCTTTGAACCGTACAAGTTCAGGACAAGAATAAGAACTAAAGTGACTTCTTTTCCCCATAAGTGCTAGCCATATCCTTTGCACTGTCTATTAAAAAAAAAAAAAAAAAAAAAAAAATATTTTAAAAAAAAGTAAAAAAAAGAAGAAAAAAAAAAAGGTTGGAATGTGTCTGATCCAGAAATAGTAAAGTAGCTTTGTTTCACTGATGTAACAAATTCCATCATATGAAAACTATTATACAAAGATTACTNACTTGAAACAAAAGCTATAAACTTCTTCAAAATTTGATGTTAAAATCTGATCTGGTTTTAGAGTATTTTTGTTCTGTTGCGCAACTGTTGCCTTTTTCATCTAGTATAAGGGAAAAGCATTTCATCAGTTGACAAGCTTGAATAGAAAAAGTGGGTAACCACTCTCTTAAGACTGGAGCCAGTACCAAAGCATTACTTCCAAAATCCCAAACAAATACTTTTAAAAACTGAACAGAATTGAAATAACCTACTTATTTCAACCAAGCTCTTTTCCAGCAGTTGCAAGTATCATCCATATCTTGGATAGAAGTTCTACGTTTAATCAGGGACTCAAATGATTCAGATGAAATAGATCTTTTCATTGATTAGGTAACAAAATAGTAGACAGAAGGTAGATCAGGAAAGGGTGGGGGTTTTTTCCTCCCTTTCTCTGGCTTAATACATATGAACAAAAGGGTGTTCTTTGAAAGTGAAAGGTAAGAGTATCAAATACATAAATGCATGTTTTGTTGATGTCAGCAATTGAGAATCTACTTAACAAATGCCTCTGGGCTTTCTGCTATGTATTGTTGTTAGCAGAAGTTTATTCTTCAGGATTTAAGACTTATGGACTTACGTTATTGCATGAGCACCAGTCAGTGCTCTGGATTTCTAGATTTCCTGGGTACTCTTAATAGAGTAGCCGTGTACTGAAGGTAGCATCACAGTAAATGTACACAAGGCACACAACTTTACAAGGTCATCTTCTGAGCTTACAGTAAAATCTGTTTGGGCAGATTGTTATGGATCATGTGGTGCAACAGCATGTAGGGGGCAAGCAAAAAATGACATGACGCAGCACAAAGGCTGTCATCTGTTGCTGCTGCAGAAGTCTTGGCCCCATAATACCAAATTAACCCACTCAAAATTATGATTTTAGATAAACAGCATCTCCTATTTTTCCCTGCCCCGCTTCACAGAAATAGCTAAATACTTCAGCTAAAGTCTTAGCTGGCAGGGGAGGAGGGAGAAGGCTTTTGTAAATAAATATGGGAAATTTGAACCCAAATACCTGTAGTTTGGCATATTATGTTTTGGATTCTCCACAATGAAAAATAACAGGCAACTTTCATAATGAGAAATAGTGCTCTTTCTACCACTAGTGTAATCAGGTTAATTGAAGTTCAAGCAAATACTGTAGGTTTCTGTAGTATTAAGCAGTCTCTTTCATTTCATTCAGGTGCTGCTTATTCACATGCTGAAAACAACATCAGAAAGTTGGTGGACCTTTGTGGGCTGCCTTTTTTACCTACACCAATGGCAAAAGGAGTAGTTCCTGATAATCATCCAAATTGTGTAGCTGCAGCAAGATCAACGTAAATATAAAGCAAGGCTTCTAATCCTAACATCTAAGAATCAACTAGGAATTGTGGTGGTCTACAGATGCCAGGGAACACGAAGTACATACAACAGATTTTTCAGCCACACTTTGTACCTCATTTTAAACCACTGAAGATCTTGCTTGGAAAGAGACAACAGATTTAGGTGGATTGCTTTTGACAATGCTCTCAAAGAGTGCTGGCCAGGAAGATACTTCATCTGATAGCTAATATTCTGTAACTGTGAAGTCTATGACAAGTAGATTTATCAACGTTATTAGTACATATTTCATAACATAAAATGAAACTGGCAAACAGTTATGTTAAACATTTAACTTGGTGCACTACCAGCTTTTTATTTTAAAACCATAAACAAGAGCTTAAGATGCACACATTGTAGCTGAAGTTTTGCTGTCCGCTATCTCTGCACGGTGTTTGCAATACACCATGACTAAAGTCCACATTATTTTAAAAGAAATATAAGGTATTTCAGACTACACTGAAGGACTGTGGTTTAAAGTCATTTGTAAGAGGTGGGTTTTTTTTGTCTTTTGGCAAAATTAATGTGAATGGACTGTAAGAACCCTATTAGGTTCTTACAGATGAATCAGCTTACAGATGGAGCATTTAAATGCTTTGACATTACAATATTTCTATTGTTGAGCATCTTAGTTTTATCACTGTTAAGCATGTTGTTAAGAAAAATGGAGAATAAAAGAACATACCAAATGTTGTATATTGACAGGTAAATTAATAGGAGTCCAAGATGAAAGGTCCACAATAATCTTGATTTTGGCATCCACTGTTGCCAGTGTCAGAGTAGTAAGTCTTTTGCTTTAACCTTAGCATAGTTATAGCATCTTGTAAGTCTTCTACTGTAACAATTCCTTTCCCAAACACGACATATCAGGAAAATTGTAGAATCATAGAATGGTTTGGATTGGAAGGGGCCTTAAAGATCATTTAGTTCCAATACCATGCCGTGGGCTGGGACACTTCCACTAGACCAGGTTGTATAACCTGGCCTTGAGCACTGCCAGGGATGGGGCAGCCACAGCTTCTCTGAGTTCCTAAACTCAAGAATGGCTTGATGATTGCCTATGTAAACGGATACAGATTTTGGCATCTAAGCAAGCACCTTAGAAAAAGGAAGGATTATGTGTATATTCTGAGGTTTGCTCTGGTGGTTAGGTTTACTTCTAATTTTGCAAACATTATTAAATTTAATACTAATTCCTCCTTATCTAATTCTCTTCTTTCCCTTTATTAGGGCATTACAGCATGCTGATGTAATCATCTTGCTTGGTGCAAGGTTGAATTGGATTTTGCATTTTGGTCTACCACCAAGGTTTCAAAAAGATGTAAAGGTTATTCAGGTGAGCAGGAAAATGATTGTTTGTCACATACAGAAAGTCCTCCTCTTCCTGCATTGCCTAGAGCAATTGCTGTAAGTTATTTTGGTAGGGCGTTACTTGCCACGTGAAGTACACTGTGGACAGTGAGAGCAGTGCACCATAGTTATGGAAGTTGTCCAGAAATACTTCTGATTTCTGTCATTATTTCTTTTACTTTCTTTTTCTAAAAATGGTTACAGTGTTGTTCCAGCTACTAAGGACTTGGTGCTGCTCTAATGAAGAGAGCAAACATTTCCATGTAGCTGGCTAATACAGGATTACACTCACGATATTTGTGTGATCACTGGAATTCCTGTGATTGAAAGCAAATTGTGTTGAAAGTGTGACATCTTTCAAACTGTTTGATTGCTCTCCGAGGCAGATTTTCTGAAATAGAATTACTTTCAGATCCAGAGTCACTCATTATTATAAGAGTTAAGTCACTCAGAAATGTTAATAAGAGGAAGAAAGGCTATTTAACTAATTAATGTATTTGGCAATCTGCCAGCTTTTAGAAAGACAAGTCATTAAATTGTTTATGTCCTTGAAATCTCCTCCCTTAGAGTCTGTGGTCAAAGAATAGTAGTTGATTCAGTGTGCTGACTGCCCTGCCTTCAGTCATCTGGAACATAATCTCAGGTTCCAAACTTTTCATCTTTTCCAGAGGAATAACAGAATTTTTGTAAGCTAGAGTTCCTTTTGATTTATGAAATAATACATTTTTTATGTTTCCTTCTTCTAAAGAAGGCAAAGAAAACTTTTAATACTATTTCACCTCACTTAAAGTGTATGTTTTCACTGTTGAGGGTTAGTATTGAAGTACTGGTTCAGTTCATAGCCTGTGTGACCTGATCATAATTTAGTATTCCATGTAACCTAAGAGGTCTGCAACATCACTGAGAAAGAAAATGGAGAAGTTGTGTCAGTGGTTACAATTTACATTTCAGTTTCTTCATACTGTCCAAATTCTTACTGCCAGGTAGCACACACAGACTTAGTAAGAAAATTACTGCTTTCTATAGCCTTTAAGGGTATACTTAAACCTAGATTTGTAGTTTCCATGTAATTATTAGAACATCAAGGAGAACGTGGTGGTGATATTAGTGATAAAGTTCTAAATTGTCAGCAAGAGTTTGTAAGAAGCAAGTAGTTAATTCATTTTATATATATATATATATGCATATATATAAAAACTTTTATTAAAATTGAAATGTACCAAAGGATTTTCCTTTAAATAAAGGATTTCCTATGTCACATCAGTGAAAGACACAGGGTTTATCGGTACAGCCAAAACAAGTGTGAAGATGTTGTTAGACCATGTTTTTCACTGTAACTGAAAAAAAAAAATCTCTTTAATATCCTTGAGTTAATGGTAGCCTTTCTTTTTGAAATACAGATTGATATTTGTTCAGAAGAGCTGGGGAATAATGTGAGACCAGCTGCAACTTTATTAGGTGACATAAATGCTGTGACTGGACAGGTAACGTAACATAAGGTGTTGTCCTGTTTTGAACTCAATCTCCCCTGATTTATATATAAAGTTATTAGAGAAATAAAAAAACCTGGTCAGGGAAAACCATTTTTCAGGCAATATATTTAATGTTAAAAGATTCTGATTAGTGTTACTGTGGTTGTGCTGGAATCTTTCTTGGTAATGTTATTCTTGATGCTTGTGATGGTTTGTTGTTTTTGAAATGTGTTGAAGAAATCTCTGCAACATTTCGATGTTGTTCCAGCTGTTGGAAGAATTCAGCAAAAGGTCATTGAAATATCCTTCTAATTCAGAGTGGTGGAAGAGACTGCGAGAGAAAATGTTGAACAATGAGGAAAGTTCAAAGGTAGTGTTAAAGAAAAGAGGTTTACTTCCTTAACAGGTGCCAATGCATAGTTGGTTTTGTCACTGATTTGTATCCAAACTTCTGAATTACTTCTGACAGTCATGTCACCCAGGCTTTGACAATTTATGCCATTCTGGTACAGGTTTATTCTTGTCAGGCTCATGAACTGTAAGTCTTATACTTAACCGTAAGTTAAGTATTGTAGGGTTGTTTTTATAAATTCAGACTGTGTGGAAGCCATTGAACTTTGGGGCTGGGCTTTTAAAACCAGTAGCAGAAGACCACAGCCAGAGCTGCTGTATTATGGGCAGTGACTTCTAAGCAATGGGCTGGTACTCCAGGTAACTGCAAGTAGTCCAGGTGGAAGCTAGCTTACATGAAGATACATTCTTAATGTTCTTCTGTATTTGTGCTGCCTAGCAGAGTTGGCGGGAGTATAATTGTATTAAAAGCAAGTAGCTATTCAGACCTGAAAAGCACAGATGCCTGGCATATACCTAACTTTGTGAAACTCATATTCTGCAAATTAAGATGCATGTTTCTGAGATTGGGATAGAAAATTCTAGCAGATCACTCTTCTGAACTACTTCCCAGCACACAGGTGACAGCTCACTTAGGGTTATCAATAGTCAAACATATGTGCGGAAAAATTTAATGTGCCTCTAGGGTTAAACTGAGTTTTAGTAGCTTCCTATTAATGATAGGGCATCCAAGGTTGTGGAGCTGAGTGAGCCTCTGATAAATACATTGTCACCAGGATAGGAACAGAAGGAGTGATCTTGATATAGTACATAGAACACCAAATACTCCAGCCTTACCTAGTAGGGTGCAGTTTTATTTCCATCATTACTATTTACTTGTCTCAGTTCTGCACTGTATTATAAAGTCTATCCATAGGAGTTACTAATATCTTTTATTTTTTAAGGGATTAGCATTACAGAAATCTCTGCCTATGAATTATTACACAGTCTTCCACCACATCAGAGAACTGATACCCAAGGACTGCATCTTAGTAAGTGAGGGAGCAAACACCATGGACATTGGACGAACTATGCTTTCAAATTACTATCCCCGTCAAAGGTGCGGTATCTTCTTTGTTGTTCTGGCAACAGGATGGATCTATGTATAAATGTTAACATTTAGGTGAGGAGTATGATGGTCCAGATTTTTATTTTTTTTATTAGTCCTTTTTAAAGGTTCTAAATGGGGGCGGGGGGAGTCTAGTATGTTGGGGGAGGGGTTAAGGGAAGTTTTCCACTCATTTTCTGATGTCCTGTCGTAGATTTTAATAATTTCTGTGACTTTTCTATGTGCTCTGCAACAGACAGTTCATCGCTCTTTTGTGAAAAGTGAGTGAAGAGCATCATGTTAAATTCCCTGATCTAGATATTTACTTCTGTGCTCAGTCTGGTAAATTTTGATCTAAAATAAAAGCAGTTGTTGGGTTTTCAAGTTGAAAAGAATTCATACAAAGAGGTTTTCTTTGAAGCACACTTGAAAACAGAGAAAATTTAAGAAGAATCAACTAATTTTGAAAATTGGATTGTATATTGGACACACTTTCATGTAAACCTGCATACCTAAAATATGAACACTCAAATTTATAAGTGTTGGTATGTCATTATGTCTAGTCTAGTTTTAATGTAAGATGGAATTAAATGCCATTTCTTGAATGGTGAAAAGTGAACTGTGTCTGGTGAGTTGAAATTGCTGGTCTGACTGTGAAGTTTGTGCCTTCTCGTGAAAGTAGCCTAAAGGCGTAAATGAACCTAAATACTTCTTTGTGAATGGGAAAACAACCAGCCAACCAAAACCAAACCCCATGCTTCCAGTAAAGCTGGGGGAAGAGTTTGCATTTCCCCCACCCCTTATGTAAAATAAAGGCACAGTAATGTTAATGGTTGTCTTTTCAGGTTGCATTGAACATATCTGAAAGTGAATTTGTAAAGTTAAGCCCAGAATAATCTAGTTCCCTGTGTACTTTTGTATCCATTATGTGCTTCTGACTGAAATGATCTAACTTAATTATAGCTTTAAATTTGATTTCAAAAGTCAAACAGAAGACTAAAATTAGAACAGCATTATTTAACCAATTGCTTTGAGGAAGTAAACATGGAAAGATTTCATGTAGTCTGCCTATCTCTACAGTAATTGAATGTTTTTTGAAATATTGTTACTATGCAAGCTAAAAGCATGCAATAATAGTTCAATACTGTAGTACAACTGGTGTATGAGAGCTCTTAATTTTGAGTTCCAGTATGTTTATTTCCCTTAAAATATTTGCAGTCTTATAAAATGTTTGACTGAATATAATAAGTTATGCATCTGGTACCTCTATACCAATTGTTTATGAAGCAGTACTTGAATACTATATGGAGGATAATTAGAAGACAGGTTACTATAGATTAGCTTAAAAGCTTGAGCAGAAATGAAGGAATAGTAATTCTGTATTGTCCTCTTTAGGCTTGATGCAGGTACTTTTGGAACAATGGGAGTTGGACTCGGTTTTGCTATAGCAGCTGCAATGGTAGCTAAGGACCGAACGCCTGAAAAACGAGTCATCTGCATAGAAGGAGATAGTGCTTTTGGATTTTCTGGGATGGAGGTGGAGACTATTTGCAGGTAATTGGTTTTTGCTCAAGACCCTCTTCATGTATTGCCAGGATCAGCTTAACTAGGCAGCCAAGAACACTGGTCTCATAACAACACATGAAAACAGGCCAAAAAATATACATGGTTGTGTTAATGCTGTTTTTACTTAATGTGGTATCACCAGTGATGGGTAGATCACATTTCAGGGGGAGGGTGGTGGGGGTTAAACTATTTAAGGACAAGTAACACTTTTAATGCACTTTTAATACCTTACAGAAGAGTGCCCATATTTCAGAATTCTTCCAAATACATGTATTTGTAGGTACAATTTGCCAATCCTGATTATCATCATAAACAACAATGGGATTTACACTGGTTTGGGTGCAGATGCCTGGAAGGAGATGTTAAAGTTTGGAGATCCTGCTACATGGTGAGCATCTTCAAAGTATGTCCTGTTAATTAAGGAAGAAGTGGCCAAAATGGTCATTCTCTTCACTTTTAATGCTTTGTGATCTGGATTAAAATTTTTCATGAAGTTAATTTAGTTCTAGGCTAAGTTCATGTAAGTAAGAACCAGTTATTAAAGGTAAGCAACTAACCTAATTTACACAACTGTGCAGCAGAGATGTGTCTCTATTAGCTGTCTCAGGATTCCACAGCAGTTCAGGCCACACGTATCAGGCTAACCTCTAAAAACATGATAATCTCCAAAATCACCTGAGACTTGTTCTCTGAGATTACACTGGGCTTCTGCTTGTGGAGCTGAGAACTCGTGACAAGAGAACTAGGCTAAAGCTTCACTTGGGAATGTCTCCAGAAGATGAAGATTAGTATGCTACCTTATAAACATAGTATTAATGGTGTAGGAGACTTTAGTTCTTCCAGCCCAGAAGAATTCATCAGGCCAGGACAATAATCATCTTAGCACTGATTTAAAAGTGTGAAGTAATTAAATTGGTGTCTGGCAGTTCTTCCTTGCCATTCATCAGAAACTTTCCATTTTGTTACAGTGTACCTCCTGTGTCTCTCCTGCCAAATTCACACTATGAGGAAATTATGTCTGCCTTTGGAGGTAAAGGGTACTTTGTTAAAACACCAGAAGAATTGCAGAATGCTCTGAAAACAAGCCTGACTGACAAGCAAATACCTTCTCTTATAAATGTAATGATTGATCCACAGTCTGACAGAAAGAAACAGGTATGTATTTATTGTCCTTTCTTTCTCTGCAAACTTCGTGTAGGCAAGCCTCTGAAATCCTCAGGTGGTATCACTTAAACCACAGAAAAAACGTTGTGTCCTTAATTACTGTTTCTGTAATTTATGGTTCTTTCTTTTCATACCTGACATGAGACCAAAAGGTTTTTAAGCAGTCTTTACGTGCTGTGGATTCCATTGGGTAATCAATACATATTTCTGTCCTGCTCCTCTTACTGTTTGTCCGTTCTGATATAGTTTTTATTCTGTTCTGGTTTTGTTTTTTTTTCTTCCAGGAGTTTCCCTGGCTGACTCATTCTAACCTGTAGTAGCAGATGATGGTGGTGCAAGGAAGTGTGTTAAGCAAAGCTAAATCAGTTTCCAGAAGCGGAACTGGTACAACTCCATTTTACATAAACATTGAAACAAAATGGGATTCTGGAACTGCTATTAGCGGACACTTTAAATGATGAAAAGAAGTAATTGTAAAATGAAAGACAGAAATGAATCTATACCAGGCTTTCTAGCAGATTGCACAGGAACACTGATGATAAGATCTTGCGCTACTCAGTGTAGAACTAAATAGGTTACTTTGTGTTGTCTTTAATGCACAGAAGGTTCTTTGTTGTTATATATGTAAAAGGAAAAAGGCTGGCTCTGACATGGGTTTTGATTGTTTTATTATCTATTTTTCCATTGACTTTTTAAGTGCCGGTTAACTAGTTAAAGGCACTTGTTGCAGTATCTGCTGCCAGGCCTACAGTTACATTTGCTGCAAAAAGCTTGGCTTATTAGTGTTTGGACTTCAGTCTGGGCCTGGCACGAGGCCATGGGTTACTCTTAGGCAGAGGACTATCTCTGCATGCTTTTGTAGAAAGAGAGCATCAGACATGAACAAGAGTACCAGAGTCTGACTTCGGAGGTACCACTGCTTGTTATGGCTGTGGGAAGAGCCACATGGCATTAACTACTTGAGTCAAGACAAGGCAGTATCCTTAGAAGGGCTGCTAACAAGTGCAGAAAGATAAAATCTGCAGAATGAGTACAGCTCATGAACAAGTGTACAGCTGCTGAGACAGCAGAGCTGCTGTGTTTCCTGGGGTATTCTGCAAGGAATGTAGAATGTTGCATCTTGTCACCAATTTTTTTCATTCTTTTTAACTCTCAGAAGTAGATTTTAATGTTGCAGTGATTAAACACAATCCATTATGACGATGTAAAATATCTGTAAGAGTTAATGCTGGAACTGGCCACACGGGAGATCATGTGCATTAGATACACAAATGCAGAAATTCTTGGTTTATATTTGAAAATTAATAAAAAGTGATTTTCATATGGTTTTGTCTTTAATGAGAGTATTTAAATTATATCAGTGTTTTGTGTCAGCTTTTGGAAATTGGCTTGTATTGGATGTTTAGGAAAGTTGTTGAATAACTGCAGTAACATGCACAATACTTTGTAAGTCAAGATGCCTAGAAAATGGAAGGCAAAGAATTTGAAACTTTCAAGGTGATGAGGGAAGGTGATAACATAATGAAATCCAAAAAGAAAAGAATTAACACTGCAGTGTTGGGTAGATGAAACTATATGAAAGAAAACCATTTTGGAGATGAAATAGAAACAAAGTATCTCTGAGTTGTCTTAGCTTTATTAAAAGGAGCAAAATGTTACAGATGTCCTGAGTTTGGGAAACCATGTATGTTGCTCTAGCGGCTGGAAATTTTTCTTCAAGGCAAGAGCATGGAATTAAAAGTATTAAACAGACTCAAGAGCTCAAACTCAAGAGAAAGAAAATGATGGGGCCTCAGCTGAGGGAAGCTGCTGTGGAAGAGGTACAGAGTGTAAATACTGAGGTATACCTGGGATCAACAAGTGGTTACAGGAAAAGCATTACAGAGATGTCCAAAACCCAGCAGGTAATTTGCCTGTGGGACTACAGGTGAAACTGTCAGCGGCAGCAACACAGGGGCCAGGAGTGAAGAATGAGCAGTAAGGTTTGTTACTGTCTCAACACCTCACAAGATAAAGTGGTGAGTGTGTGTTCTCTGACTCGGTGTGCTCAGATTGCTAACAGGTTTAGTTTGTAATTACTAACTTTTTAATAATTTTCTCATTTAGTTTGCAATGAACTCTGTAGACTGTTTGCCTTATGAACATTGGGTATATGTTGTGTATGCTTGACTCTGATTATTATGGGTATATGCCATATGGCGCTTTGAGGAGGAGTGAGATGTATGCTTGGTCTGGCTAGATTTGTTTTTAAGCATGCATACAAAATCCCAAGTACACTAAAACGAGTAGCAATGCATCTTCAGGCCTGCCACTTGGTACCCAAGAAACCAGCACATACTGGCTATATACTATAGTGAAAGTCCTATTAAGAAGTGTAAATGACACTTCATTCCTGATGTAGTTCCTATATAGAATCATCGAATAGTTAGGGTTGGAAAGGACCTTAAGATCATCTGGTTCCAACCCCCCTGCCATAAGCAGGGATACCTCACACTAAACCGTGCCATGCAAGGCTTCGTCCAGCCTGGCCTTGAACATGGCCAGGGATGGAGCATTCACAAAATATATTGGAATCAAAATCCCCATTCCAGCTCTTTTTATGCTATTTAAAGAGCTTGATGGCTGTACTTAGTAGAGAAAAGAGCAGTGTTCTGAGGTGATCTGTTTAGTGGTGTTATGAGGTAAGACCAGGTAGCAGAGCTTTTATTGTCTTTATGACATACAGGCAGTGTAACTTCTGCCTGTTTATTCACTTAAAACTGGATATTGTAATGAGCAAGAAACGGCTATTTTGGAGGAGCCATTTGCTGTTTCTTTGGATGATTTAATTGAAACCAGATGGACAAGGTTTAAAAAGGCCCTCAGTAAAGCAGGCCCTTCCAGCTAATTATGTCGCACTAATATAAATGAGAATTAGTTCAGTGTCTGTTCTTTCCAGGAATCTTTAAGCTGACTGAAATAGTGCAGAAATAAGAGAATTAATAGAATGACAGTTTGCTTGCTTGAGTCAGTATTCTTAGAAATCTTTTGTTTTCATCAATCTTTTCAAGGGGGTGATAGGGATACAGAAGCACACTACTGAAAATATTGTATAGAATAGTTTAAGTCAGAGTTCTTTTACTTTTTGGCAGCTATAAGACATCTGAGCAATCCAAGTAGCAATTATTGGTGTAATACCCTGTGCCAAATTCTAAACAAGATGTGGAAAAGAGATACTTTTGAAGACAGGATTTGAATTGCTGGATAGGTCATGCAAATGACTATGAACACATGAATGTCAGCATTGTAGGGTATCTTTGCACATAGCTGGTGGGAGAGTTTCTCTAGGACTTGGTAATGCTACCACATGAGGAAGATAGTGAAAGACCATGTAAGTCTTTTTACACCTCAAGTCTACACAGCAATGTGTTTTGTGGCTTTCGTTTCCAGAAATCAATCACTATTCCTAGGCATGAATTTTGGACAATGACTACCTGTAGCTGTTGCAGCATGGAACTTCAACCAGATTGGGCGGAGAGGCCCTTCTGCTCTCCTTATGGTGGCTACAGTGGCTTTGCCTACTTCTGCACCACCTTGGAGCTGCAGTGATGACAACACATCCTCAGGCACTCATCCAAGCTTGAGCTCCACAGTGTCTGGATCCAAGCCTCTCTCTAATGAAATCAGCCCATAAAAAGTATTTAGCAAAAAAGAAGTTGTCACTTTCTGGAAGTGTCTGAAGAACTTGTCATCTGTGTCCTTGGCACTGTCATTAAGATACTGTGCACGTGTCATTTTATAGATCTTCACATTGGAGACACTGATGTCAGTACTGGTGGACTTGAAGGTATACCTGAAGTTCCAGCCTGTCCTGGGTTCAGCAGTTGCAGTCAGTTTTTCTTCTCTTTAGTAGCTGTGTTTTGACTTAACCTGGGAACAAGGCTGATAAGGCCGATGTTTTTGGTTGTTGCTGAGCGATGTTTGCCCTGACCAAGGACTTTGTGAGCCTCATGCTCTGCCGGGGAGGAGGGGAAGCCGGGAGGAAGGAGGGACAGGACTGTACTGACAGGACCAAACTGACCAAAGAGGTATTCCATACCATAGCACGTCATGCCCAGCATGTAACTGGGGGTGATCCGGAAGGCCTAGCTCTCTCAGGCTGGTTGGAAGAGGTGGTTGGTCAGTACTCGGTTGGTGGGGTGTCGTGAGTTATCTGTTGTGGTTGATGGGATGCTGTATTCTTTTCCTTTATCATTATTACTATTGGTGGTAGCAGCAGTGATTTGTGTTATACCTTAGTTACTGAACTGTTCTTATCTCAACCTGTGGAAGTTGCATTCTTTTGATTTTGCTCCCCATCCCCCTGGAAGCAGGGGAGGGCAAGAAGGGGGGTTGAGTGAGTGAACGAGCTGCCTGGCTGGGTTTAAACCACAACACAGCCAAAGCAGTGCATCTGTCTTGCAGCAAGGAGGCACGGCTGCTGGCATTTAGATGTGTAGAACTTCATTAGCCAGGCCATAAAACTTCTGCTTGCTCTGTAAACAGGGATATCTTTCAAGTGCTCAGAAAATATGTTAGGAGCAATTAATCTTTCAGCCCTACCAGTGGTTTTAAGCTACCACAGGCAAGCAGCTGATGCTGGGCCTCATCCCGTGTAGCTGAAACAGGAAAGGGGAGGCAGAGTAATCTTCTAAAGATTTGCAACTGAATTACTGTTTTAAAGTTGTTGTCTTCCACCCATTACAAGGCCACAGTGGGGTTTTGATAGCGTTGATGGAAGTCACTTTGCATTATCCCATTGTTTTTAATCATGTCCATAACTTTTCTGTTTGGTAGTTTGTTCCATTATCATCAGTAGAAAAATAAATCATACATGGGGGTTACTCATCGGAGGAGAAAAAGTGAGGACTGAGTCTTTGAAATAGATCTAAAAGTGCAAAATTAAAGAGTTTTGAGCTGAGCTTTCTAAAAATGGGGTGAGAGCTCTGGAAACAAACAAAGGTGTAAAAGTACTCCAAAAGGGGTAAAATAACTTGGATTCCCTGGACAGCTTTGCATTTCTGTGTACATGGGGTATACAGGGAAGAGGAGGCCAGAAGCCCACCACTCATTACGCAGTGTGTACATCCATTAAGCAGCTAATTTCCAAAAAGGAGTTGCTTTTGGAAGTTGCTAGACAACAATGTCCTGCCTTCACCCTGTTCATCCAGGGGGTTATCTGAAGATTTACTAGCTCTGGCTTGCCTTTAACTGGCCACCTGCCCTGTGCCTGATACGCAGCTGGGTGACTGGCATGGGTGGAGCTGCGGAGTGAGCCAGAACTTCATCGTGTGGTTGAATGTACTTCATCACACACAGTTAGTGCATCTGCTCCTATAGGGGCTTCTGCATTAGATTTAAATACACCAGCATGGTGAAGCCATTTGTTGGTATTCTGCACTTAATATCTTCTTTACTTCAGCAGCTGCCTTTGTACACACCATCTGAGTTGAAAAGCTCAAGCAACTGTTACTTAAGCAGGTAAAATGTGTGGACTACTTCATCATGGGTTGGTTGGCTTTTGGCATTTTTAGTTGCTACTCGAAATAGGATTCTTTTAAACTGCAATAAGACTGGGGGGTCCTTACCTTGGAGCACTAAAGTGCAGATAACGTTTGGTGTTCTGGGGTTCTCACTGTAGAACAGTTTTTTAAATTTAAGTCCTCAAAACCTCCTGTTCTCACTCAGGCCATTAGGGTGCCTTATAAGACTCAGAAAATGCAATGTGAAATCTTTGCTGTGTTTCTTTCTTAAGCTAATGCTACCTGAAACAGAAATAATGCTAAAGCCGTTACAGTTTCATTCAATGAACACTGCTCCTGGTAACAGTTATGATTCTAGGTGAGACAAGAATAAGAATTATAGATTACTTCTGTTTCTAGCAATGGCATAAGTTTGTATAAAAGTGTCAAGATTTTTTATTTATCTATTCCCTCAAAGATTTAAAATATTTCTATTCCCAGTTATTTATGGATCTTCTGAAGTGGTTGCACTGTGAAGTCATATTAATTGGGTTTTCAGTACACCCAGCAACTGCAGCTCTGCATAATAGAAACAAGGACTTATCTCTAATCTCAGAGCACTGGCCTTAGCTACCCGCTGCGGAGCTCTCTGAATGAAGCAGAAGCTTTCCATTGGGTTTATGATCCCATGGCAATAGCTGTAAGAATGCACTGCTTGACTGAGCAAGTTCACAGATGACAGATGGCTCGGGGGCCTGGAAAGCACACGTCTGTCAAATTTCTCACACTGTAAGACTCTCACTGCTACGTGACACTTCCCCTCCTCAGGATTGTCTCTATCTATGCACCAGTGCCACAGTGGTCAGAAACAAGCAGTGTAACCAGGTGTACACCCTTGTCACCTAGCATTGGGTGTCAGTCTTGTGCGTTGTCACCTAAGTCAAAAGCAAAAAGCCTGCAGCCCATTTTAATTCCCACAGACTTCATTTATTTCCTGCTGAAACTATTAACAACCTTGCCAGCAGTTTCAGCTGGTAATGCCAGTATCTTAAAATGAGAGGAAGCAAAACCCAGCACTTGCACCTTGAAGTGGCCTGGCTCACTGCCTTGTAATGAGCTCTCCTTTGTTTTGATCTAATGGTGGTCCCAGTAAAAGGCAGTGAGTTGAACTACCACTACATCATGATGGAGAGGTCTCTTCAAACATAAATCCAAACATCTCCTTTTGAGTCTTTAGTGGGTGTTGGTGTTTGCCACAGCAGACTGTTTGCTTACAGAGCTTTCTTCTTGCATTGGCTAAAAGCCAGTTCAGTTAAAACAGGCTCAGATTTTAGAGTGATGGAGAGGCTGTGTCAAAAGAAAGGAGAATGTTGACAAAATATTCATTTTTAGTCATGGTTCTCCACTGGAAAAAAGCTGATAAGAATTTTACCTAAGCATTGACTGCAAAGCCATCTATGTGCAAAGCCATCATTTAAAATCTGAAGCAGCCCTGGCTTCCTACATCGTTCCTGGTCCCCTCTAATACAGCATTCCTTCTTACAAGGAAAAGCTACATTCCTTGTTCCTATCTTCTTTAAAGCAGATCAGAGGGTGGATGTGGTTTATGATAGAATCCCTTGCAACAGTCTTTGAGGGAGATGTTGCAGTTTTTCCAAACCCTATGTTTCTGGTTTAGGCTGAAGAACCAAGAACTGACATTGGTAAGGAGGTGATGGAGGAGGGGAAAGATATGTGTCCCACTGCATGATCTTAGTTCTTTGTAGTATTATTGGATTAATTAATTTCCTTATCAAATAGAACATATTTTACACTACAAATTTCTACCAAATTTCCTATTGCTAAAAGACTACAGGAAGACGTCGGGAGGAACTGAAGTTACTCGATTGCTGCTCTAACTACTGAGTCGGTCAAACATTTTCAGAGGGGAAACTTTCAATAAACTTTTAACATTCTAACTTTTGAGCAACTTCTTCCAGCATCTATGCAGGCTTCTTAGGGTTTGTAATGATAAATTTCACAGGAGCTATGCCTCTCCCTCTGAGGTGCAGCATGCCTAAATGGCATGCTAATGGCACTTACTTGATCCATGGTCATCTTGGTCTAAGCAAGAAGTCAAACTACTGTCTTCACCAAAAATTACCAACTACTAAAAAGTAACAGACAGTAGAATAAAGTGAATTAGATTAAAAAATAAACTCAGTTATCCAAAGTGTTGCAGTACTGGAAATAGATTTTAGAAAGCATTGTGATTATATTATGTCCTTTAAGGACAGAAATATATAAGGCAGATGTGATTGTTCCTATTAAACACTGCATTTAGAAAGATTTTGTTAATATGTTTGCAATATTTTGAAAGTAACAGTCAAGAGTGTTTAACTAGAGTTGTGCAAATACATCACTTTGCCCTTTAGTGGTGTACTCAGTAGGAATTAATGCCCAGGGGAACAGATCATTGTCTCTGTCAATGAGTATCTTACTCAAATGAAAAAGGCCCCATCAATTCTGTAGTTAATCCAAGAGATTTCCATGCCTGCCTTGGGAGGAGCAATGAACAGCGGGCAAAGAAAACCATCTCCATCTGGAAGAAAGGAAATAATGACCATTTTGACAGCAAAGGAGTACCTCTGCTTTTCATGGAAAACAGATTTCAGGCAGAAAGGAGGATCCCTCTGTTAGTCATTCACAGGACAGAAATTTATTTGCAAAGCCCTTGGGAGCTGCAAGAGAGGCACAGAAACACCAAGCTTTTGTCCAAGTAACAAGGGCATACGTTGCTTTTCAGAGTGACAGAGGTTTGTTTTCTTCCCGCAGTGATGTATGGAGTATTGACCATCACCACCTTGGGAGCTGATAGTGTTTCGCTCACCCCATCATGACACATGTATTGTTCCTTCCACTTGTTGCACCCTGTCAGTAAACCCTTACGTCCTACAATGTCTGGCACTATCAGTGATGATACTGTCGTTTTCACTGAAGTACTAAATAATAACCTGTCCTGTGGTTTGTGAAGCCTTCATGGCATCCCCCAGCCTGCTCTGCACTCTGTAAATGAATGTAACGCTTGTAACTGCCAGTGACAAGCATACGTTAGGTCTCGGCTCATCTCTCTCATTAAGGCAATTAGTGACCTGTACAAGATGATCGGTCAGGGGGTTTATCCATCTCGACATCAGTGTCTCATTGTCTGCACTGCTGTTTATAGTCCCATTCATAATTTCTCCCTTTCCTGTTCATCATTATTATTATCCAAAGAGCCTTTTTGCTTCTGTTAGCAAAACCAGAATCCCCCATGCCCCAGTTTTAGCAGCTAATGTCCACAATAGGGGCAACTGATCCAGCACAGGAGTTAAATATAACTGTGTCTAGTGCAAGGAGAAGATTTAATGGGAAATGGTTGTCATTCTTTCTTCCTAAAGGCACGGGAAGGGGGGGGGGAGAGAGAGGGAGACGTACACACACAGACACACACGCATCCCACAGCAAGGGAAGAGGCAGAGAGCAGGCAAGGCAGAGAGGGAGCGAGGGCAGAGACAGAGAGATCCCCAAAGCAGCCCTGTGCCTCTGAGGTGGAAGCTGCCAGGGCACAGCCAGCATGTTGGTCCTCAGCCCGTTTGTCTGGGGATCTTACCTGCAGCTTGTCTTCTGCTTTGCTTTATCTCAGACTGCGTACGTTGACAATGCCTTCTCAGTTTCAGCAGGTAAATTGCTTTAAGTCTTGTTACTTTTCCTTGCTTAGAGCTCTCTGCATTTTGATTCTTGCAGTCTCTGGTGATTGGGAGCACAGGAGAAAAAGACAAGTAGTTGAAATTGCAGATCTTGGTGAAGGGATTTTGCACTACAGACCTGCTCTGCCACATGCCGGGACGTTTCGTTGCTTGGTTGTTTCTGCTTTTTTCTTTATAATCTCTGTTTTTTAAACCCCTCCCTTCCCTTCCCCATAAGAAATAATAGACAAGATCCTCAGCTGCTTTAAAATGCCTTTTTTCCATTGGCTTCTACGGTGCTGTGCTAATTCATGGATCTGGCCCAATTAGTATCCTACTTGCATGTCTGCATGTTTCTTTCTATTTTGAATGAGTTTAGGTGGATTACAGCAAGGGAAAGAGAATGAATCTCAATGTATATCTGCTTCTATAAATAAAGCCCTGACCTCAATGAGCGCTGCCAGAATCCAACTGGATGTTAGCAGAATAAACATCATCTGGCTCTGGCTATGACACTAACAAATACTTGGATGACTTACATAGCAAACAAGAGCCCACTGCATGGAAAATCCCTGCTAGGCAAAGGCAAAACAAATTAGTTGTCAGCTGAGCCAAGGCCCTGGAAATCCCACTTAATAGATTTTACAGTTTCATCAGCAAGATGTTCCTTTAGCCACGTTCTGTGCAAAGGAAGGGGAAAGCTGCCCAGAGCTCTGACTCCATCTCTCCTATGAGGAACTTGTACCAACTTAAGCAAATTGCTGTCTCCCGCCTTCTGTCTGTTATTCTGTATCTTGTCAACAGAGATGCTTTTGACTAACATCCTGAATTCCTTCAGTGTCAAATCTGAGATGGTTCAACTGAGATTGGTCAAGGTCAGCTATACCTACAGATCCCCCCTCCTCCATGTCTTTCACATGAAGACAGTGCCCAAAAGGGTGCACATTTTAAGGCTGTACGTAAAATAAGCCTTAGACATGACGCTAAAGACATACGGCCTTTCTCTCTCTCTGATCTCTGGTGTGACCACAGAGCCAGATGGTTTAATTCAGGGCATTTACAAGATAAGGGCATCAAGAGGGAGGCTTCTCTGAGGTCATAGATTTCTGCTCTAAGTTACAGAATGCATGATTTTTTCTAAGGGTTTGGGTTTTTTTTTTAATCTTTTCAAATATGCAGATCCAGTACTCTGTATTTCACTCCAAAGTGCCTGTCTGAACAATCCATTCAAAGATATTGAAATAATAAGATTCTGAGGGCCAAAAGAGTAATGCAAATATCCTTTGGGGAAAAGCCCTATAGTATTTAATAATGCAGCCACTGTAGTCCTGTAGTCATTTCAGATAGCTTTTAAGATAGCATCTAGAGAAGCCTAATGTATGAAGAAGTACATGCTTTGAAAACCAATTTAATCCATTCTTTCAGACTTTTAGGAACTAATATTTTTTTCTACTAGGATCTGCAGGATGCTAAAGAGCATTTACATTTGTTACCATTTCTGTTCAGTTGGGTAGGCTTTTTCCATTATGTTGAGATTAGTTAATGCTGAAGTACAGGCATTGTCAAGAATTATTTTCACTCATATATTCCAAATTGTTTTGCAATAGCATGTTATTAGACCCGAAATTTGTTTATTTAGCACTTGTACGGGCCACCAAGTCAAACAAGAATGTCATGTATCCATCACCTGCATGACCTGGATTTTCTCATATGGCACATACTTGTATGTCTAGAGAAGCCGTTTTAACTGTCCCCTTAAAAAACAATTAACTTTCCCATTAGAAGAGGAAAGACTTATCATCTCTACTGGAACCATAGTAGAATAGGCAAACACAAAGGAGAATGCCAGGTTCTGCCCTTGGCACTGGAATATTTTCCATAGTGCAGCCCCAGAGCCTTGCCTGCAAGAGACCGCAGGGCTCCCCATGCAGACTGCAGCCAGCCAGCAGCTTCTGGCTTTAGGCTTGGAGAAGGTGTGAGCCTGATTGGGAAATCTGGTTCCCCATGTGGTGGTTTAAGCAGACTGCCACCCCATGCACTGCTCTGTGACAAAGCCCCACAACATGCTCCTCTGGCCAAGCCACCGGGAATCACCTTTATACCCAACAAGCACTAGGAAGGCTTTTGTCACAAATGTATTATAAATGTTTACTTGATAATATGTGAACAAAATAGCATCAGGCATATTCAGTCATAACCCCACAGCTGAAGGGCTGGATTAAGAGCCATACTTTGGAAAGCTGTTACATACCTGTGTGCCATTATTATTTGTTAATCAGGGCTATTCAGTATGAAAAATGATGTAATAAAAAATTCCTTTAGTGCTTTGGTTGCATCTGCATTTTAAGAAATATCTCCTTAGAAAAAAGCTGGTTGAAATCTCACAGCAGGCACAGGAGGTGAATTAATTATCTTTAAATTCTCAGTTATTTTAATGGTTTCTGGAATGTTCTGTAACTGTCAGCTGTATCTGGCACCAGGATGTAATTTCCCATTTAAAGAATGGATTTAGCACTGTGCTTGCAAAGTCTGTAACTAATCACATTTAACAGTGAAGATGTTTTTAAGTGACAATTTGTCTTTCCTACAGTTGGGAAATGCGCTTGAGTGTTCTCCAGGTGTGCCTGAAAATTTCTGGGCTAAAAGTACTTTGATTTCTGCATAGCAACAGATCACATATAAAGAGGTTTACAGGTCACAAAGCAGTAAACTGGTAAGGGAGAAATAGATTTGACTTGTAGAATAAGTGGAGAAAAAAAGATAATCTGGATCTTTGTTCTGCTGCCAACTCCATCAGCCTCAAGCAACAGTGCATCCTTATTTCTGGAAGTATTTTCAATGTCATGTCAGCTCCAAAGAGTCGAGTCTTCTGGTACTGAAGGATCAATCCCAGAGGAAGTATTTCAGGGAATAATACTACAGCATGCTTGAGTATGTTGCTGTGGTTCCACTTGGCAGTGAAGATCTCCAGGAATGGGTAGCTCAACCCTCCTGGAGACAACAGGTTTCTTTTCAGGGTAACCTCTTGTATCCCACCTTTATGCCGCTGTGTTTATGGTGTCATTTATGACTGTTTTTCACAGCTCCGCTCTCTGAGGTTCCTGCATTGTGCACCTCAGGAGGTTGCACTCACATGATGCAAGCCAGGCATGAAGTTTATACTAATCTTTAGCAGGGTTACATGAACCAGCCTGCGCCTTGTGAGAGCCAGCCTGAAGGGAGCCACCTTCCAAATTCAGGCAGCACAAAGACACTCATCCTCTCCCCTGCATTCCTTCTCCTCCCCTATTCAAATCACCCAGGCTGAAGGTTTCTGAGGTTTTGCAGAGATGGGAAAGTATTTAAATTACCAGAAGCAGCTGGTGAATAAGAACAGTACCTTGATGCTTTGAACCTTGGCACCCTCTGTGCTGCTCAACTAAGGGAAGAGGATGATTTTCATGTGTGAAAGAAATATCAGGAGAGACAAAACACAAAACCAAATGGCTATTTCTTACACTGAGGGAATCAGGGTCCCAGCTGCCTTTCTGTAATCTACGACCCTCACATTTGTTTAAGGTTTTTTCCTCTAATGAAACAACCTGTAGGAGCTTTAAATATTGTCCAAAAGGACAGAAGAGATGTCAGGTGGATGATTTTGTTTCTAAAGAGAATAATTGTAAACATTGGTTTGTGTAAAATCACAGGGGAAAAAATTATCAGTGATTGCAGGAGCAAGAAAGATTCAGAAGGGATTTAAAATGAGACCAAATGTAAAAGCCAGAAGACTCTCACAAAGCCTACTACGAGAACAGCCCAAAGGTGACTAGCAAGCAGAGATGAACCTTTGAGGGGCAAAAATATCAGCCCAGGGAAGGAAGCCTGGCTCTGCTCTGGAAAGTCAGCATGGGTCCAGGAGGTGCCCAGCATCCCAACACTGTTACTCAAGGGTTTTCTTGTGGGACACACAAGTACAAAATCTTTGGTAGGCTAAAATTCCTGGTGGAAATGAGCCACTGGCAGAGGCTTCATTAGGAGAAGGGAAGCAGGGTACCACTGGCCATAAGACAAGGCAGTCACCTGGCTGTGGATCGGGCTAGGAAAAGGTCTTGGGGCTGAACTCTCTTAGGGCTGGGCATTTAAAAGCTTTTTATCTTGTTTGTGACTCACAGAAGCCTGAAAGAGAGGCAACAAATTCTTTCAGTAGAGTATCTTGAGAGAAACAAATAACTTTGGGATAGGCCCAAATGAATGGTTAGAATGATAAGCCAGAAGAACTGTTGTACAATGATTAACCTTTGAAGAAGGTGGCTCCTGAACGGCCTCTGGGGAAAGGCTTGGATTGGTAGCAAAACAACAAGCTAGTAAGGTGTGGTTGCTCTTGTTTTAAGTAAATGAGTCATTAAAATAAACACAGGTTAAACGAAGCACTTGAGTTGTCTTTATCCATAGTTCTGCCCCCTCGTAGAGATGACCTGTGAGAATCACAGACTGGGTTCCATACTCAGGCCAATGCAGGTAATACTCAGGGATGAGATTACCTAAGGATTCATAGACCCTTCTCTTGTGGCATATGGTGATGTGCTGAGTCATGGGAGAGCAGAGCAGCCATGCTGGTGCACAGCCTGTCCATGACCTTGTGCCTGCACCCAGCTTCATGTCGGAAAGGACAAGGGGAAGATTGATGCAAGTCACAATAGCAGAGGATGCTCAGGACATCCTGTGAAGTTAGCAGTAGACCAACGATTAGCAGTCCACTTGATCCTGTGGGTAAGAAACAAGGAAAAGCTATAAGAGTCAGCTAAGGAGGATGTGGCATGTGCCTTGGAGCAGTAAATAAAAATCAGAAGAAGACACAGCCACTGGTGAGAAAGCTGGAAATTGTCCTTGAATACAGCTCTGGGTTTTGCACGCAGGACAGGAATGGGGGCTTCTGACCTGCTTGTGTCATTACTGGATGACAAGGTGCTCAGGTTGTCAAAAAAAGATTCAGTGACTATAATGAAAATTTCAGTGAAATGCTGCTTAAGGTGAGTATCATGAACGTTCACTTGCTCAAGAAAATGCATGTCAAGGGACCACATGGTGTGCTCCTCCCCTGGGTTCCCCTGCTACCCCTGACTGAATATAAAGGTGGACTTGTTTGGCTTCATGTGGTGAGCTGATGGGGGCAGAGGCATGCTGAAATACAGAAGGCACCTTTCATACCTGGACTCTTGAAGTGCAGGAAGCTGGGACTGCACCATAGGGCAACACTTGTACAACAAGTAAGGCAGCTGTCCAGCCTGAGGCTGGGGAAGCTCCTCTGGAGACACAACCAAAGCAAAGCCAGTAGTTGTTTTGTGGTGAGCAAGTTATCTGCCTGCCAGGGACAGAGGTTGGGACAGAGGTCAGGACAGGAGCTGAGGCAGTGTTTGCTTTCTTTCCAGCAAAGGAAGCAGTAACTGATCCGAAGGGTTTTCTATAACCTGTGAATGTTTCTGACAGCCAGCAGCAGGTCCAAAAGGGAACCTCAGGGCAAGGACAGGAGCTCCTCTGACAAGCAATCCAAAGTGCTGAAAATCAGTTTATTCCCTGTGTACTTGTAGACAGTTACTGCCTGTAGACCTCTACTCTAGTATAGACAGTTCATTTGTGGATTTGTCAGTGTTACCAAACCCCCACACGGGAAGGGAACAGTCCCTGACTTCACGTTTTAGCCTCCTTGGTTTTTACAGCCTGTTTCATATCGGATAGAGACTCCCCATTGGTAGGCTGTATTGGCACAGGAGCACCAGCAGCATGACTGCAGCAAAAGAAATTGCTAATCTTAGTTAAAACTATAGAAAAATATCATTTGTGTTTATGGGGGAGGAAGTTTGTTGTCAGGATAGGCCATGTATCCCTGCAGTGCTAGAATAGAATATGATTGCAAAATCAGGGGGCATATTCAGCTGTACTGCAATATTGGATACACTCAGGACACGCTCAGGAGACCTACAATCATGCTGCCCCTTAGCAACTAGAAGAGAACTGGGAAAGCCCTTCAGTTCCAGGGCTTTGAGAAAGATCAGACATAGGCAAGAGATAAAATACCCACAGGAACTGACAGACCCCAAACTAGATGTGCTGTTTCTTTTCTTCTCTCCAAGGAATTGCTATTTTAATGGCAAAGGAATTGGGAGGATGCTTTCTGTAGTCACACAGTTTTAATGGTACAAAGGCATTTGGGCTGAGAAAATGGATGTAGGAAGAATATAGAAGAGGACTGAGACTGTGGGGAAAAGAGAAAAGTAGCTATTAACTATTTTTCTCAGCAGCTAACAAGTGTGTATGCATAAATACATGTGCCCAGGGAATGCACACAAGTAAAAGGAGGTGCTTTATCATCTTCATCATAAAGAAGGCAGTGCTACGACTTCAGTTTTCTTCTATCCAGGGACAATGTTGATGGATTTATTTTTTTAGCTTCTTGAGACTATGAAGTTAATGACTTTTTACAATACCAAGTCAGTGCAGAGTTATTTCTTGTGAAGGGTGGGAGAATAAAGTCAGCTGGGCTGTGAATCTGTCACAGCAAAGGAGTCATGAGGAGTTAATCTAGTCCATGGTAGCAAAGTCTCAAAGAGGAATTTGAAAGCCTATCTCTGAAGTGTTTCTGAGCACACAGCAACACCCACAGTCTCATAGGGATTGTCTGGGACTCTCTGAGCATAAGGTGGAACAACATGAAAGTCAAGTACACATTTGATCTGTGCCAGCACTGACAGATTATGATCTTGCAGTTGCAGAAGGGTGGCACTGGTGTCTCTCAGCTTTGTGGCTACTATCTCACAGATAAAGTGGGAGAGGACTGTGCAGCAGTGAATGACATGTAGAAGTTTTGGGGCTGATGCAGCAGCCATCTTGCATTAATCTTTTGGATTTCAGGCTCTTCTAGAGATCGTAGAAGGTTCTTAGGCTTTATATAGAGTATATATGTTACACTGATGGTATGACAAGCAGTTGAGTTTTATAATTCAGCTCATAAAATGACTGAGTTATTGTAGTTTACCAGAATGGAACTCTCTTTCTGGTATTGTAATTGAGTTGTCTGTGGCTCTGGGGGAGTTACTTAACTACTCTGTGCCTCAGTTTCTCATGCACTAAAGGGGAGCATATTGAGTTGCCAACATTTTTAGCAGTGTCTAGAACTCCGGACGTCTGCAAATGGAAGGCAATAGAAGGAAAATGGCACAAGATAGCCCTGTTGTGGTTGTAGGGATTTATAAGGCGTGGGTTTATTTTACAAACCCATATAATAACCCATGTTACACCCATGACAGATTTTACTGGGATTTGCATGTTCTTGTGAAACTGGAGTGCAGAACCAACCTGAGCAAATGCTTCTCCCTCTGTCCTGACCTCAGCATTTTCCTACTGCAGTCAATCTGAGGGAACTGAATATAATCTTTTGGTATATGCACTGCCCTCATACATGCACACAGATTAAATGTCTGAAATATTTGCATTAGGGAATAAAAGGCCTTTCCCTTGCTTAGAAATCTTGCATCCTGCCATTTCTGCAGCATTTTCTAAGGCTGTCCTGCAAAGATGCAGCCACCTATGACTGCCCAGCCGGGCTGCGGGGGGCTCACTGGGGCCTCACTGCTTGTGAGCACATGGGAGGTGGTTGGAGCTGCTGGGGGACGTGGGATAAGTATTAGGTGGGGACATGGGACAGAGTGTCCTTGCTCCTTTGGCCGGGTGAATACCGAGATCCACTGTCCAGGCAGTGTGCCAGGGTCCTGCTATTGTCAAGTTTGTTGAACGTTAGCTGATTTTAAATACTTCCATTTATTCATTTGTCTGTTTGTTTGTTCGTTTACTTATTATGACAGCTTCTGAGCATGAGCCAGCTGCTAAAGTGCACATTGCTGCTGCCACAGCCTGTAGCCACGTTGGGGATTAAAAATGGAGTATTTTCAGATTTGTAAGAGTTTTTCTTGGCTGAAAAGAGACTCACAAAGGTTTCAGCTGGATTTATTTATTTTTTTTGTCAGAAAGATTGGGAATTATTTTCTAATCAGCTTTTCTCTGTTCCTTAAATACTCTGAAGCCCCATTTCAAGCAAAATGAAACCAGAAACAGGGGAGAGCTGCAGCTCTGTGTCTCATCCTGTAACTCCCAGGGAAGCTTCATGGGTCACCACCTCCTTCTCCACGCAGACACCATTACCTAAGATGTAGGGCTTGGTATACTTCTTTAGCATGTTTATGTTAGCTGGTTTATAGGGAAA
Source organism: Agapornis roseicollis (assembly GCA_002631895.1). Lineage (NCBI taxonomy): Eukaryota > Metazoa > Chordata > Aves > Psittaciformes > Psittacidae > Agapornis > Agapornis roseicollis. The sequence goes on from NDXB01021243.1 coordinate 296,278, forward strand.
GATATATTTAGCCCATCAACTGTAAGGTCTAAGTTCGAAAGTGTACTGAGAGATGCAGACCATTTGCCAACCTGACTGCTCCAGACACAAGCCCTATTCTATGCTTCTATGTCCATAAGGCACATTTCTGGTCACAAAGCTTTGTAAAGCATGTTTTAAAGAGGTATGTATTGTTAATATGCTGCTTCATGTCTTTGGGGTTTTAAAGGAGAGCTTAGCTCCTGCATCTGCTCTGTAAATAAAGTATTCTGACTTGTATGGCTCTCAAAAGGCACCTTTGTCAGGCTCGTAAACTTTCCTAACTTAAAAGGAACATGCTATAGTAACCTTGCAATAGATGTACAGAAAGGCACTGGGTGGCTGTGGCCCCTGGCACACTGCTCTTCTTGTGAGGAAAGTAAGAGGAGCCTGAATGAATGACAACAAAGCAGATGAAAGCAGATGAAAGTCTCAGTTTCAGCTGTGACAAGCCCACAGTCATTAACTGGTTGGTCTGCCCAGCTTGTTTATTATTAATTCTGAGTGCCATCCAAACAAAAGAAGCACCTGTGATGGGGTATCAGCCATCAGAGGTCCCCGTCTAGCAAAGCCCTGCCAGTCACAAGCTGGGCAGGCCACCAGCACTGCTGTCAGGGTGACAAGACTTTGCATGGCAGCTTGGCTTCCCGACAGGGCTTGCTGGAAGAATGTGGTTGCAAATAGAAAGGGAAACACATGTTAAGTATCTCTTTCCTTCCATGCCCTTTCCTCCTGACAGTTGGCCTACAGCTTTGTGATTCATAGAATCATAGAATGGTTAGGGTTGGAAAGGACCTTAAAATCATCAAGTTCCAACCCCCCTGCCATGGGCAGGGATGCCTCACACTAAACCATGTCACCCAAGGCTCCATCCAACCTGGCCTTGAACACTGCCAGGGATGGAGCATTCACCACTTCTCTGGGCAGCCTGTTCCAGTGCCTCAACACCCTCACAGTAAAGAATTTCTTCCTTATATCCAATCTAAACTTCCCCTGTTTAAGTTTGAACCTGTTACCCCTTGTCCTATCACTACAGTCTCTGATGAAGAGTTGCTCTCCAGCATCTTTGTAGGCTCCCTTCAGACACTGGAAGGCTGCTATGAGGTCTCCACACAGCCTTCTCTTCTTCAGACTTTAAGGTAAAAAGTAACTTTCAGGGTTTATTTATGATTTTTTTCAATTCAATCCTGTAAATCCAACTGTAACCCAGGACAGCACTTCTCTGATACCCCCACTGTAGCGTAGCTGAGGGGGTTTGAGGGTTGAAGGTCAGCTCTAGGATCAGCTCTAGGAGAGCTCAGAGACCTCATATGGGCCCCATTCCAGGGGACTCAGCATAGGTGATGGCTTCTCTCTGGCTCTGTCAGACCACCTCAGATAAGAGTTCCCAAACTTCATCTATGGTCAGAAGATAGCAGCCTGCAGGAGCAAAAGGAAACATTGCAACAGCTTATCTAGAATGATGTTATTTTATAATGCAGCCATTGCCACTATACCCATATATATATATATATAGTTACTTTCTCGAACTAGATTAACATATATTGTGGACTGTAAAAATAGACTGAGTTTGAAAAGGGTACAGATTTTCTATTTTAAAGCTGACTCTTACGATTTTTGTGTTCTTTGAAAACATCTGTCACTTAGACAAGTCTTAGAAGGAGTTTTTCATTTTGTTTTCCTTCTCTCATTGAACACATTCTTTGATACTGAAGTTGTTGACAGAGCAATTTCCATAGGAGATATGTAAACACACACTCTGTGTAGGCAGGGTCTTTGTATTTCACAGAAAACTATGACAGTCCTATTCTTGGGCTGAGATTTTTTCCACTGATGGGAACTGGAGAATTCTGAAGCTGTGTTTAGCAAACAAAGCTAACCTGGAGCCTAAAAATATACATTACATTTGCAGAGAGCCTGTAAGCCTGTCAAGGTAACCCTGTTGTGATACAAAACAAGCCAATACTGAACTGGTTTCTACATCTTGGACCCATTGCAGTTACAAAATCCATACTAGTGAGATGTGGTGCTTATTGGAAGATCAAATTATAGCAGTCATACCTGTAGTCATTCAGTGACCCACTTTTTTACTTTATCTGCTCTCCTATCACCTCTCATACCTCAGTGTGAGAGGCCCTTGGGTCCAGGACCACCTTTTCTTAATATTTTCTTTACAAATACACATTCCAGAGCATAGCCATTGTTAATGATGGAGGAATATTGTCTACCCACATCATTTATAATTAATATCTATCCTACATGATAGAAATTAGATACTTTTTCTTGTTTTGACATCAAGATCAGTACATGCTATCACCATTTATGCTAGCAAACCTAAATTGGTTTGGTACAGTAGTATTAGAATAAGACTATAAAGACTGAAATCAGTGGCTATTTTGCTACTAACTTTGTTAGCTAGAGTGTTTTTCATGGTGAAATCCATTCCACAGAATTTCAGATTACTTTGCTGCTGAGAAAGAAAATCCAAACACTTTATAAGCCAGGACTTTACTCATAAGAACATGATAAATTGAAACTGTTAAGGCTATAGATATACATCTATATTTAATCTTATCTTTGTAAAATAATTAAAAGACAGCACTTCAATTTACTCATTTCTTTTTTTTTTTTTTTAGAAAAAAGAAGAAGTAGCAATGCAACTGCAGTAACTAAAACCTTTTTCTACAGTGCCTGGTAGTGATCTCTTAGCAACTGAACCACATTGAGCCAGCTTTGATGTTGTTATTCTTATTGAATGATAACAATCCTATTGAAATTTAGCTAGATCCTCGCATAAAGCAACACTAAAAAAGAGTCATGATATTGGAATATGGCCTAAAATAAAATAATAAGCACATTTTAAGCCTGTTAAATTATCAGCTGTCCATTGTTCTATTAATATGTAATTTAGTCCCAATGCAATATGTTCAGATACAGTCCTGAAATTAAGAAAAGATAGAAGTATGTGTAGTAAAAACTGACGACCTTAGTTACAGTTTCATAAGAGTGACTGAATTCAGGATAAGCCAATACAGAACTTAGCTCTACTTATCTTTCTATTTTATCACTTGTGAAACTGGAGACAGCCAAACTCCAACCTTTGCTACTTTTTAACAGGCATTGGAGTACTCAGTATGTATTTAAATTTTTAAATAAAATAATGTGGGTCTATTTTTAAACTGAAAAAGGGTAGGCTTAGATTAGACATTAGGAAAAAATTCTTCATTATGAGGGTGGTGAGGACTGGCACAGGTTGCCCAGAGAAGCCGTGGCAGTGCTTAAGGCCAGGTTGGGCAGCGTTTGGAGCAACCTGGTCTAGTGGAAGGTGTCCATGCCTGTGGCAAGGGGTTGGAACTCAATGAGCTCTAGGGTCCCTCTCAAACCATTCTATGAGTCTATAATTTTTTCATTATTATCATAAATCTTCTGCCTTTCCCTTAAATTTAAGTTTTCAGTTCAGTTTCAAACTTGTGAGGGAAAGTTGCTAAAGAGTCTTCATTATGGAACTTTTCAGACTTTAATTGACTCACCTCTCAAAGGTATCATCACAGATAGTATTTTGATAGAGACAAATGTCTGGATGGCATAAACTATCCGTGAATGCTGCTGAATCACGTTCCCCTGGGCAAGAACATTTTTTGAGCATCAGGACTGAGAAAATGTTGCCCTCATTAACAGCATAGGGTGATAGAACTGATATAATACATTTTCTGAGACGTTTGAAAAATCTCAGAGTATCTCTGTCCCTTGGAAAATTTGCCTTACCTTGAGATGTGACCAGTATCCAGCTTGTGATTGATTTGCACACAAATCTAGCAATTTTATCCAATTTGTTTTCCTAGAAACTTAATTCAGGGATTTTCTATTAATACCAGGTACTCCACCATAGGCTTTTCTTCCTGCTGTGTCTGGCTCTCTGCCACCCTTCTGTTCATTCCAGATACCATTTTCCAAAGGAAGAAATCAACAAACATAAATAAATGTTTGCTGTCCTTGGCAAAACCTTTGTAGAAGGTCCCCACTGTGGTTAGAGATATATTTCCCAAGGAGTAAACTGATGCAGAACACCCTCCCCCCAGTATAAATGCATTATCTTCATACCCTTTCTCTGTGAATCTTTGGTCACAGCTTCTCAGGTTGTTGATGGAAGTTTACCTCTTAGAAAAGGTTGAATACACTGGTGAACACAACTGAGATCCTGCCTTACCGGTCAGCTGGTGACAAAGCTACCAGCTAAATCTGGGTTGCAGAGTGTTTATTCTTGGGGATGATTCATGAATCAGAAATAAGGCAACCTGATTTCAGTCTCAGGGGAAATATAAGCAAATGTGTGGTAGAACAGCTTCCCACTCTGTTATCACACAAGTGCCTGAAACAATTTGGTCCACAGGGGATGTTAGTGGGCAACAGCACAGAGTTCCTTGTGGCATGCAGGCTATAATGGGAATGAGAAGATGCTATTTCTAATAAACTTTTGGAAGAGGAGAGAGAAAGCAAGAAATACTTCTATTTTCTAGTGTTGCCTGTCTGAAATTTTCCAAAATAGCCACATTAAGAGCTTAAATCTCCACACAACCTTCCTTCCTTCCACACAAGAAGGAATTTATAAACTTGAGGGACCACCTGGTTTCTTAAATCCCTGCTTGGATTACGGTGTTGCAATCAATGCACACAAGATGTAGGAAAACCCTGTGGAATGGAATCTCCTCTTATGCTGTAAGAAATGTTTGTGGTGTTCGAGACAACCCATGAATGTTTGTATTGAACAGATCTCCCTTGTTTGGAACAGAAGAAACAGCTCAACCTCAGAGCGTGCTGCCTCCATATCCCTCCTCCACCACCCCTGTTCCCACCACCATCCTTCAGGCATGGCTGGAACACGGTAAGTGTGACCCTGGAGACTTTCTCTTTCTTTTACGTGACTCTTTACATATGACAATCACTGAAGCATCCTCTCAAGCACTGCTTCATGGTGTCACTCAACAAACCTCTCTGATCTGGCTTTGTTGATATGGCTCTGTTAGGAGAACCTTTCACATCCCAGACTGTGGCTTGAAGTGAATCACAAATTGATTAAGGCATGAAATGCAGTAGGGTTTGTTCATTTGTTCAGGCAGTTAATTCAATTAACTTAAAATATTCTTATTCTGTTTTTGGAACTTACTTAGCACAAGGCAATCCTGAACTAAGGGAAATGGCAATGCAATAAACCAACTAAGGACAGAAAGGTAATTTTCCATTCCACACAATGATTTCAGGTTGTATGTTGTGTATGTGTCCTAGTTTAAATCACATTTGCCTTATCCAGCAGCTGAAATGAAGGTCCCAAAATCCTCCAATGGAATCTATTTGCACCATATCATTTTGCAGAAACACAGACATGTTTGAGTTGCTGTATGCAATTTTCACTCCCTCACCGATGCACATACCTGCTCTACATGATAGGTACCCATATGCATGTTAACACACGCAGCATACAGGATACTATGAGTATGTTTGCCCAGTTACTCTTATTGTTAGGGTCTCTGATATATTTTCCATCCCAACGTTAAGAATTTTTCTACCTATTCCATAATTTCTTTTTCTTAATTCTACTATTCATTTACCATATACAAATACTGCAATTATTGCTACTGGTATAGAAATAATCATTAGCAAGATGTCTGACAACACCTAACCCAAGAAAAATTACAGTGTAATATTCTCCATTGCCTTCAGAGAGATCAGGATTGAGCCCAGGCTGCTGTTTCCCCCAGACCAAAATCTGGTTGCTTCCACCTTCCTCATCCCTTCCCTGTGCCTTAATGTCCATAGAAAGGAGACCCAGAGACAAGATTTCTTTAGGAATGTGGCATACTCCTTCACTGAGGATGAGGTTGGGACCAGGGCCCTGAGATTTCCCTGGGCAGCCCAGATAGTAATAGGAGCAGAAGTTCACCCTTCACATCATCCCCCTTATGTGGGGGAGAGAATAAGACTAGTTACTATGAGGATGGGAGCCACGTGAATTCACTATGAACTTTGTGCTTTGGAGTCTCTAGTTGGAACTTTTCTGGAGACTGGCTTTTTGCTGGGAAGCTGAAGGTCAGTTTTGTTAATCTGGTGTTTCTGGCTCAGTGTTAGTCTACATTTCCAGGGGATATCACTTCTGTCACAAGCCATAGGGCAGTTTACTTCTGCAATCTTAATATTTAAGTCAAAAGATTAAGCTTTCATTGATTATCAAAGACATCTGCTCTGGTCTGGAGTGAATGAAAGCCTATGGGCTGGTGTCTTCTGGATGGAAGTTCACACTGCCTATACCCTCGCTGATCATAGTCTCTATTATTAGAGCAAAGATGCTATTTTTGGAGAGGTGCAGATACGTGTAAAGTGGAACAGAGAGAGCAGGGTCAGGTCTAAGAATAGGCCAGGATCCCACACTGGCTCTGAAAGGCGTACGGCAGCCTGGCTGCTGTGTGCTTCTGTGAGAGGAGGAGGAAGTGTGGGGCAGGACACTGTGCTGAAGTGCTAATGTTCAAACATGCGTGAAGTTAACCTTGTGACAAACCCTGGGCTTCTCCCGAAGGGGGCAAATAAACCCTCCTGGGGCTGTAGCATTTTGTGGCACTTTTCTTATTGCATTTCTCCAACAGGCTACATATGGCTGCATATTCACTCCTATGTTTTATTTTATGTAGAAACTCCTTGCCCTGGATATGAAAGAGTTCTGTCAGGAGCACCCAATAATACAGGCTCCCTCTCTGCCCAAATCATATTGCACTGCAGGGCCACCCGGCCCCCAGGTGAGTGATGCCCTTGTGATTAAACCATATTGTTCTCTCACTTGCTCCTAGGTCCTTACAAAGCTGTAAAACAGCTGCAAATGCTTTTTGCCTCTTAATAAGTGTATCAAGCTCTAGCTTAATTTCATTGTGACATGACTGTGCATAAATCATGTAGGCATTTTACACTATGTTTTCATCTCTGCCTTGTGTACTCTAATTGGTTTCAAGTTCACCCTTCATTTGTTGTGGAGTTTTGCAGTGGGTAGCACCCATCAAAAATCACAGAGATGCAATTGCTTCCTTCAGAGGCTCTTGTTACTTTTCTCTTTGCTTTAGACTGTTGTGCTTCATGTGAGCCTGTAGATAGATGCACAGAAAGTTCAATGAGCTTGCATATTAGTGGAGTACATCCCTGAGATTGCAAACACCTACAGGAAACATCAAAGACAAGGAGGGGCTTCAGGATGGCACTGGTATGGGATTCAGGAGATGTGGGATCTTCTAGCTTGACCTGCCACATCTCTGCCTCTGACTTTCTGGTTAGCCTTAGACCATTCTTTTTGACCTCCCATTTCATTCTGTACAATTTCTATGTTCAGAAATGTTCTGAATGAGGTCAGAAATCTTCCAATGAAATGGTCCACTTCTAGGGGTGACGTTTTTGCACACATCTCTGTAGCATGGAGAGGATCACCCATCTGCCTTTCCATTCCAGTTCATTCTATCCAAAGAAAAATTAATGGAGACATAATGCCAGTTTCTCCTGGGGCATAGGAGTTCCCAAGCTACATGCTGTGCCTGGTGCACCGGGACAACGATCTTCCTCAAGGCCCCCAGGTGCCGATTTTATTGCAATACAGCTAATAGCAGACATGGCACAGGACCTTTGCTGCAGGAAAACTGTGACTAGGGCTTGGGCAGCCTGAGAAATTAACCAGCACCTAAACACTATTTAAAACATATGGACAATAGGTCACAGTAAAGGTTCAGTTATGTGGAAAAAAGCTTAGCTTTAATTATTTAGAAGTCAAAACTTCAGAAGGTATTTGTAAACAGTCTAGAAGCTGCAATGTGAAAGCCACAAAGTCTTGTTTTACCAACTTTGACTTTATGGTTCTGCCATTTTGTCTTTGCTGAGATGCAGGACGAGGCAGATTCATTTAGCATGTGAATGGTGTGAGAAGTGATGGGAAGTGTTTGTCCTGTCCTGTGCTATGGAACAGCCCTGCAGCCTGGTTGGCCATGATCCAGAGTTGCAGTATATGTTAAAGAAGCCGTTGTTGAGTCTTCTCTAGACTTTTTTTTTTTTTTAAGAAAAATCCTCTTAATGCTCTCTCTGACTTAACTGGAAGAACAGAAATGTTAATTCTATCGTTAAACAGGGTCCATTGCTATAAATAATACTGATCTTGCAACCAGATGACCTACGATCCCTCCAAGAACATTTTGCAATGGAGTAGGCTGGCAGATTTTATCACAGCAGCAGACAGTAGGGGGGGTGTAACATGGCTTTGGAATTTTTAATTATACATGATGGGACTGTGTCATGTAATGGGACAGTGTTAGAGCCAGCAGCCCTCTGGGCAATAGGTTATGACAATGGTCACCTGAAAAGAAATGCTACAATTACAAAAAAGAAAAAATAATCTAAGAAGTAATTCTGAATTCTTTTCTGCTGTAGCTTGCTCGGCTTTCCAAGGTGTTCTAAAACCTCCTACTGTTGACTCAGAGCTACATTTTAACACTTTTTCATAAGAAAAAGAACTAGAATTGTAATGGTTTAACTCACAGTGTAATAACCTAAGGGAAAATAAAAGTAAGAAGACAAAATTTGTCTCTGTCTCTAATAGGGTGAGTTCTGATTTACAGTATTGAAAACCTACCTACACTAACTCCACTGACAAAAATAGTTGGAGTAATTTGCATTTGAGGGTACACTTTGCTGCTATTCATGTACAATTTGCATTATGTTTTGGACAGCATAAGTCAGCCAGGATCCAAACCTGCAGTGATTTGTATGGTGAATCTAACACTCCTCTGATACAGGCTCATAGGAGTTTTTCCCTTGGTCATTCACAAATGAAAGGTGACCTGTGGTCTGGAGCACTCTAGAAACAACACTGTTTTTCTGATTTCTTTTTCTCTGAGATGGGGTTCAAGCTCTGTCTGGATTAAGAAGTCTTCTGAAAGAAGAAAACCATCCTCATTTGAGGGAGAGAAATATGTCCAGGATTCAGAAGTGGTAGCAATACGCTATGTCCATACCACACTGCAGAGCCCACCCCACATGTTTTATGCCACTTCCCTTACCACCCCTTTGGCTGACCTGCTTTGTCAGGTGACACAGTGTCTCTGTGTCCTCATTGTCACTAATTCTTCAGGACTCCAATAACTCTTCATTTTTCCTTTGCCCCAGGCCTTTTTCCTGCTGGTTTTCTGCATTTAGAAGATGCCCCTGCACTTTGTGTATCAGTGCATCTCCCAAGCCTTCCATTCAGCAACAACACAGAGTTGGTATTTAGAGGCCATCTTTAAACACCATAACCAGGATCCCAAACTTTATTCTCGGGAGACAACTACAGGGTGAAGGGTTGAGGGAAGACAACCACCAGTGCCTCCTTACTAATGTAGTTTAATAACAGTATTCACTTTTCTCCCTAGGGCCCACAAGGAATTCCTGGTATAATGGGACCAAAAGGGGAGAAAGTAAGTGTCTTTTGTTATGGAGTTTGGTGTGGTTTTGAGGAAGAAAGAAGGGAGTGGGGGCATGTTCACTTTTTTCCTTTTGTTTAGTGAATGGTGGGCCTTACTGATGTGGGGGTTTGGTTTAATTTGAGCGTAAGGCTGTGAATTGGTTTGAATCTATAATTTAAAACTTCATCTTTCAGTGTTCATTTTCAATCTTTATGTATTTTTTATGGCTTCTCATGATAGTTACCCCTGTCAAGAGTATGTGTTAACAAAGCAGCTCAGGTGCACAAGTCAGAGATCATACTGATCCAAAGGGATTTGAATGCCCTGTCCTTCTAGGAGGACATGAAAAGCAGAGCTCTCCCATGCGGTGTTTATTGTATGGGTCAGCTCAGATGTTAAAATTGGCCTGTATGCTGTTAGGTGATTTGCTCCATGATGATGCTTTTAGGGGCCTTATACCTGAAGCTGGGCACATAATTATGTGCTTTACTATATAAGATAGTAGCTTCAGGGCTGAGAACACAGGAAAAGCCAAGGAGCTTTCTTAAAGTGATTTTTCTCATTTTACCTTTGGCAGCAAAGTCCTGAACATAAAGGTATTCGCAAATTATAATTATTTTTTATATAAATGCATTGACGAATGAACCTCTGTGCTTCATGTGGTGTCTATGGGACTAACATGTTCCTTTCTCTGACAGGGGGAGATTGGCAGGCCAGGAAGAAAGGTATGAACAAAGGTGCTCTCGGGACCTACCTAATACTTGACATGTAACAGCTGTCAGAGAAGGGTGCAGACAATAGTTAGATAAAGATTAGTTAATGTTGAAGTTTAACCTGCATGTGCTCCTGGTACCAAGGGTGGGTGGTAGGGAGCTCTGGGTGAAGGCTGGAGAGCTGGGCCCTCTGGTTTGAACACCTATCCCAGCTGGTTTGAATTTGACAAATTCCCTCATTGAAAGCATACATCTCTAGCCAGACAATTAAAACAGAATGGGAAGCTACCTGACCTATGCCTTCTGTGGACAGGGAAAGAGGAGTATGCGAGCTATCATAAAAGGTGCATGAAAAAAAGTCCAAAACAACATTAAACTTTTTACTTCTCCAAAGTCTAAACAAGGCTCAGAAAAATACCCCCAAAGTGGGGGATAGACATTAATGATTACACTTCCAAAGTTCTGGCACCAATACAATATGCTGACTACAGTCCTATGCTTGGTGACACATGAGCCATGGTATATTGTCCAAAATATGTATCCCTACATGTGATGAAACAGAATACATTACCTCAGTCACTAAGTGCCTCCATTTAATGTAATTAACTTTGAAAGAAGACAGCAATGCAGGATGAAATCAGAGATAAGCAGAGGATAGTCACTAACCAGGAAAAGAAATACCCTTCTAATAATACACCAAGGATTTTAACACCTTTTAAATAACATACAAAGGATTTTAACACCAATCAGTAATTCAAATAGATATGAAACACATAAACAAAAGAGATCTTTTTCTTTAATCTAAATTGCAAATGCCCTACAGTAAACAAAGATGTTACTTGTATAAATTCAAGAGTTCAAACCAGTAATGTCTCAGAGAGGGTCACCCACCAATCTACAAGAAAGTGCGACCTTATATGTAGTACATCAGTACTTACTCTTGTAAAATAAACTGATAGGTCTAGAAAGAGAAGGTGCTCAAGTTGGAAATAAAACAGTTTAACCCTTGCTAAAAGCTGTCTGACTCTTGGGAGGTCATTTATAGCCCTGGATGTCATAACGACGTTCCTAGGATCATATTGTCAAGTGGCATTACGCAGTGGAGTAGCACTAATCTGCAACATGTTAGGAGATACTCAGTGATTTACAGACAGTAATTAAAATAGATAAATAATTGTATGCATGTAGTTATTGCTAGTCATAAAGTAGCTAATAAAGAAGCTGTTACAGTTAGTAATATGAGAATGTTCAAAATAACAGTAAATAAATGTAGAAATATCTCAGCTAAAAACCTGTTTCTGTTCTTAACATAGACATGTACTGATAATACTACATGCAAGTCTTTCTGATCTACATCATATTATTAAATGAAAAGAAGACTTAAGTTATTCATCCTGGGGTTTTAAGATAATTATTTTAACTGCATGTAGATTTACTGTGTAGCTGAACTGCTTATTTGAATCAGTATAATTTGATATTTCTGTAAGCCCACACTTCCTCCAGCAGCATCAACATAAACTGTACTATGAATATAATATGGGGGGGGTTTATATTAAAAACAAGGTAAAGAAGCATTTTCAGGTCTTTTGCTGAAAAGACTTTATTCCTCCATATATCCTGTTTGCAGTGAAGGCCTATGTGTAGGAGTAATGTTGCATGAATTGTAATTGGTTTTTTCCATTCAAGGGTAGACCAGGTCCACCAGGTGTCCCTGGAATGCCGGGACCAATAGGATGGCCTGGACCTGTGGGACAGAAGGTAAGACTAAAATTCACATGGAAAAACCTCTTCAACATCTCGATCTGAACATGGCAGTTGTCATGGGAAGTCATTGGGAAGTCTCTAAGTGATTATCTGCTGGAGGCTGGGAAGTTGCAGCAGTGCTTGTCCTGTTTCTTACACTGCTCTGCAAAGACCTGCCCAGTCTAGGGTTAGGTTTATCCACCTTCAGCCTAGCCCCTGTAGCACTTCTTATGTTGATTAAAATATGTTAGAGGGAAGCTGAAAATCAGTCTAATGAAGACTCATTGATAACCACTGGTGTCTCACAATCACATTGATCAGTGCTTTAAAGCTGATCATTATCGTTATGAGTGTTCTTTATGGTGATCTCTTTGCCTGAATGTGTACTTCTTGGCAGCACAACTATGTGCCCATGCAATCAGAGGGAAAACACCAGGCTGGTCTCAGGTGAAAGAGATTACAAACCATGTGGATTACTGATCACATCTTTGAAGTTAATTCCCATGCAAACAGACATTTATTCCTGTGACTTTTAATTACCAACAGCAGAAGAAATGTCAGGACACACTTTGCTCCTGCTGAGTGGTTGCTTCCTCTGCATTTATTATAAAAATCTTCAGGACAGTCCTTTGCTGAGTATTATATCATGCAAAATCTACACAGCTCTTCACAGAAGCCACAGTATGTGGCATTTCTACTGGACTTTTGAGATGACTTGCTTTCCTTCAATTCAGTACGCATCAAGCAAAAGGACTGCACACAATGTTTAGTTCAACGCTACATTTTCCAGTAAATCTTTGACTCTTCTTTTGCTCCATGAAGGCTGGTGCCCCTACCTCAGAGGACTGCAAGAATTAGAGTATATGACTTCTGAATTCAAGCCACATCTGGAAAACAAACCCTCAACCCTCACACATCTTCACTGTGTTAGATGAAAAACATCATATTATAGAATGTAGGCAAGCAACAAGAGTATTGCTTAAAAGGAGACAATGCTCACTTTGAACTGTGAGTTAGGAAATGTTGTCCCCCCTGAAACCGCATTGTGTGCTGTGATTTCTGACAGTAGGGGTGGTGAGGGTAGAAGGAAGCTTCAACTATCTCCTTCTCTCACAGTCTTAGTACTAAGAGCAGAGTAGTCAGAAAAATCATTCACTTGGCCTTTCCTTATGTGAGCTCCAGTTTTATTTACAAAGTCTTCCTAATTTTGATACTGTCTCCCCTTTGCCTATTGTTAATGCTTTTTCATCACACTCCTAGAAGCATCCTTCATATTCAATAGTAATACTTTTTCCTATACTTTGACTGCAAGTGATACTTGCTGTTTGATTCCAATTCTTCTGCTTCTATTGTCTCCTCTGCTACCTGTCTCCTGTGTTCCTTAGATGGGTTCACATTTTCATTTCTCCTGGTCTTTATAAATTTCAGATTCCTGCTTGTCAGTAAAGGCCCCAGTTAAATAGAAGCCAGCAGATCTCTGTGCTCACTTTCATTGGTTATGTCTCCCTTTCTCTCCTTCTCATCTCTCATCTTCCCAGACTCCTGATACTCATCTTCTTTACAGTCATTTGCTGCATCCTCTTCTTGCTGTAAATCTCCAGTAAGATGCTCTTTGTTTTGTTTTGCTTTTTTTTCTCTCATTCCCATCTCTGTGCTTTCTGGTTTTTAGCTGTGTCTCCTTCTCATTCTTTGACACAACTTTGGTCTAATCCTTACTTCTACTCTGTTTCTTCAAGTCTTTTCTGAACTTCTGCTGGGTTAGCAGCCAATGTGAGAATCCTCTTTGTTTTTAGGACAGTGAAAAGCAAAGGAGAATGAGAGCCAACAGTATTTTGCTGTACTGCTACTGCATACCTGCAGGGACTACTCTGTATTTCACGCTAGATACAATTTGCTGGCAGCAGCCAGAGAAGTTGTTGTAAAGCCTTTTCATGATTTACTGGCTCCAAACCACTGTAAAGCACATGATGTCTCAGAGCTGCAATAAAACTAGTCACTATGTTTTCCCAATCCGTAGGGACTTGCCTCAAAATACCTTTATTTTCTGCAATTCAGTGGAAGTGATGCTGGGTAGAGATAATTCACCTTCATGCAGAAAAAATGATGTACTGCTACTTCCAATTTGTTTGCATGTCCTTTAATAGCATCTGGCAAAACTGAAGCACAAGTTATGCATCCAAAAAAATGCCAATAGAAGGATAAGATAACATATGAGGACTCAGGCAGGATATAATTGAAATATAGACCTCTAAATACAATACTACGCCAAGGTCAGGCTTGTCTCAATCATTTGACATACAACCTCAACTGCTAAACTGTCAGACATTCAAATATGACCTCATCAGAGAGCCACAATGAATAACTCTCTTTATTGACCCCTTTAGGGTGAAAAGGGAGAGTTGGGTGTGATGGGATTGCCAGGTACAAGAGGACCAATGGGCTCCAAGGTTTGTTAACCAAACACTGCATTTTCAGACATTGGTTTCTAACGCTCTGCTGACAGCTGCTTCCTTCATGAACTGGCTGGAAAGCATTTATCAAGATGCATCTTTTCTAATACAGCTTAAAAGATGCGTTCTTTGAGCAAGGTTATGTTGTCTGGTTTGGCTTGGCTGTGTTTTTGGCTTTTCATAAAAATGCTTAGGTGTAAATTATTCTAATGCAAAAATTTACGTTAAAAGCAAAACTCATATATAATTGTATCCCACTAGAATACTGGAGTTATTAAGTATATCTGCAGCATTAAATCATGTCTGCAATGTTTTCCACGCACGTCACAAGACTGGAGATCATTTTGGTCCTCTACTAAGTCTATTCATATGTATTGACAGTCAGATTGTAAGCACAGTTTGGTCTGAATGTTCTAGTATTTGCACATCATGGTCTATAGCATAGCCTTTGTCTTTACAAATTTAAGCCACAACATTTTTAGGTATTTGAAAAAGATTATGCAGTCAGTTTATTCAAATAAGGGACTGGAAAGAATAATTGAACACCCTTGTTTATTGTATGTTTCTGAAAGAGAAATTTGTTTTTATAGTAATCTGCACATTGGAAGATTACCTAATTTAGAGATGTTCGGGGGGGGGGGGGGAGGGGGGGA
>NDXB01021243.1:311416-361891 GCA_002631895.1 Agapornis roseicollis
GGGGGGGAGGGGGGAGAACCTAAACACAACAATCCAGAAGAAGAAGATTATTGCTAAAAATATTTTAGATTATTAATAGTGTCATCTAAGGCTTTATTCAGCTACATTTTATCTCCCTTGTTTCAATTTTAAAGCAATATCAAACCTGCTGGCTTTACCCGGCTTTTTCATGTTGGCTTTTGGGCTGAGTTGTCTTGCCTTTAATTCATGCTTCATAGTTCTGTTTCAGTGCAATTTTAGAAGCTATAAATATTCATTTGCATTTACAAGTTGGTGCACTTAATTATTTTGCTTCACTCTTTTTCTTCACTTCAAAGTTTGAAAGTTCAGCTTCTTGGGTGATGTTGAAAGCCAGAAGCATTAAAGTGTCTATCATTCCCTTTAGGGTTTTCCTGGAACTAGAGGAGAAAAGGTCAGTGTGACAACAGAATAATGTGTAATTTAACCATTGGAAACAGTTATGCAGAAAGAGTAACTGTAGAAATGAGACTGGGTTTTGATGGGGTGAATTCCAAAGGTCCCATTGAGAAATGAAAACAAGCATTAATAAGGATCATAGTCTTGTGGTTTGGGCTGGGATGCCAAAGAAGTGAGTTTTACACCCTGTCTTGTGAACAGATCACTACAGTGCACCTCACTGAAGCTTCTCCATCTGTAGAATGGGTATAATAATTCTTAGTTGTCCCTCTGGTTTATTTAGGCTACATATATATACTTTGACATGCAGACAGTTTTTACTGTAAGACCTTTCAGTGGAACCTCAACTTAGACGAAACCAAGTGGGGAAAACAATCAAGTTTGGAAGTATTATATCCAGGAAAACACCTATTTAAAGTAATTATATGGGGAGAATGCGTCCCTTTTCCTGCAAGCCTTACTTTTAATTCTGTTGTAATGTCAATGAAAGTAGAAAGGAAACATTTTAGGGTATCAAACCATATGCCTCACTCTGAAGATGATATTGTATTATGTGTGACTCCAAATAATGCCTCGTGGGAGGTATATTTATTGCTTCCTCATGAAATGGTAGTAATTAAGCTGTTATTACCCTGTTATCTCCTTCCAGGGATCCAGAGGTGACAGGGGTGACAAAGGAGTCAAAGGAGACCAGGTAATTTTCTTTTCCAAATAGCTGTGAGCTTTAGCTGAATGTGCACATGAGGACTAATGTACTTCTGATGGCAAAAACCAGGAGTGGCTTGGAGGAAGGGAGCCTGGAGGCATCTTCCTTGGAGGGCAAGAGTGGAGAGCGAAGGCAGTGGTCCTGCCTGACAGGAGGGTGGTGGGATAGCATCCATGTCCATGTGTCCTCCAGTGCCAGCACACAGAGGGGCTCACAAGTCAGGGAGGCAATTCCTTGGGGATAACCTCAGTCTCTCCTGGCCTGTGCAGTCCAGAACCACAACAGCCTGCCAAAATGTTTTTAACTGGTGAATGATAATGCTGAGGATAGGAGGGAAAAGGAGGGGTGAGATTCGTGGTTTGGGGGTTCTTTTAACTGAGAAAGGAAAAGTAAACTGTTTCTGATGTAAATGGAGAAATGCTATTCCAAAATGCAGGAACTGTCCAGGTAGCAGAGCTGCCTGCAGACAAAATACGATCAGGATGTCCTTGCTGGAGGAGAGGAAGCAGGTGACAGAGGAATAGTGTTACTGTACAAGGGGATTTACAGTAAAATTGTGCTTATAATTCTCCACCTACTGCATCTCCCACAGTGCTGAATCACAGTGTGGGTTTCTTTAACCAGTATCTGTACATGGCACTTGTTCTTCTTGCGTCCAAAGAAGATGTTGCTTTGGCAAAGATGACTCCACATTTTTTTATCATTTTTGTCCTTTTATTTTGTAGGGAGAAATGGGCTTCCCTGGAATGCTGGGACAAAAAGTAAGTGGGTGTGATGTGTTGAGGAGCTGTGTTAAGTACTGACACAGAGTCAATCAGTGGCTTCAGGGACATCCTGGAAAGTGTAAGACATTGAAAGTCATACCTGACTTCTTGGACTGATGATTAAATTCTTCAGACCTTTTATCTTAGGAGAAAACCCTGAAATTTAGTTATTTATGGTTTCTCTTTTTTCCTCAGAACACTGGTTTAGTTGTAATTTTCCTCCTGTTTAATATATTAAACCCATTGTTTACAGATTCACAACTGCACTTATTGTTTGGAGATTATTCATTTAAAGCTAATAAATATTTCCTTTGTGGTACTCTGAATTCAAATGGCACTACTATAAATAGCAGTGATAACCCTGACCAGTTTTTATGTCATCATAAATCTGTATTTGAATAACAATAAAATTTGGATGTTGTGTTCTGGATAGAAACTCTAAAGGAGGATAATTTTAAGATGTAATCAGATCTTGTCTCTGAAATGAGGATAAGGAAATAATAGCTGCTTCTAAGGAGGCTAGAAGATGAGTGAGTTCATTTCCCTTTTCATGACTGATTTTATTATATGTCTATCTTAACAGCAAAGCAAGATATTGCCAAGGCGTCAGAGAGTTTTGCTAGCCTTGGCCTCTCCGAGTCTCTGAGCATGTTTCTGATCTTTCCATCTGCCCTCCTCTTTAATAAAGGATTTTTCAGGGAAATTTTAAGCAATATTTTTTACTTTATGCTTGTTTGAAAATATTTAATTGAATTTTGGATTTTTGAGAAAGAAACAGTGCCAGCATTATCTAGAAGAATCACGTGAATGAAAGCACCATCCATCTGCTGTCTTGTATAAGGCAAGTACAACCATGTACTCACATCCTGCTTCCTTCCCTCTACACCCACTAAGGGAGAGATGGGCCCGAAAGGACAATCAGGAGTACCAGGACACAGAGGACCTATAGGAAGACCTGGAAAACGAGGCAAACAAGTAGGACCATGGTGTTTCCCTTTCCTGTGACTCATGGCATATGTGTGGTGTGTGCTTGTATGTGTGATACCAGGCACTTTATCGCATGAGGAGCAGACAGACATTCTGAAGCCCCTCATATACATGTACAGACTATGCAAGAGTTAAAGCCTCAGCTTTAGGGCTGGAACCTTATCTGTAGCATTCAGCTCTCTGGCTTTGCAACATGGGAAAAATCACATTTTTCCTGGCCTGATAATGAGCTCATTGAATAGAGCTTGAGCAGACCCTGAACATCTCCTTTGAGCCCTACCTGATGGCTAAATAGTTGATACAAGGTTCAGGTCTTAGACAGCGTGGGATATAACATTGTGGTGCCTTACACTTTGTAGATCCTAACCATGAAGCTGACTTAGGGAGCAGGGCTGCTTGATTTACAGGCAGGCTGCAATGGCAAATGGGATATATCCAAAATTCAACACCATCCTCTATCCTTCACAATAGCAGGTTCCTGGGATAAGTGAAAGAAGGTTTGTAGGGAAACATCTGCTTTCTGAGCCTCTGAATGGGAAGAGGGATTGCTGTTGATGGTACAAAACCTAATTCTTCCTCACCTCAGCTATGGGCAGAAAGGGCAGCATTAGCATCTTGCAAGGCAGGGCCTGTGCATGAATTTTCTCCCTGGCTCACCAGTGTCAAGAGGGACACTACTGCTAACAAAACCACTGCTTGTGTGCACTAGCAGGAGCTGCCTGTATGCTAGGAATGGTGTGCTGTAATGGATTAAACTGGGGGTGGTGGGGGTGGTGGTGTGCAGCAATGAAAAACACTGGTCTATATGTCCAAAATGCAGCCTTGTATTGCATTGTAATGTACTCTGGGTTTCTAGCACAGGTACAAAGTGTTCATCCAGGTTCTGCCCTTGCTGCCTAGCCTGCCTGGAAGATGCTTTCTGTCCATGCTATCCAATTTGGTTGATTCAGGCTTCACACAGACTCAGGTGTTGGTCAGCACAGATCAGCTTTCAGAGCCACAAGGTCTTGGAGGTGTTTGGCATGCAGTGCAAAGAACCAAAGCACTAAAGCACCCTCTCTGTTTCTCCCATTTCCTCTGTTAACTCTAAGTCAAGATTGATGTGTTAGACTAGATATTTATATGGCAGTTCTCACCATAGTACTGCATGCCAAGGACAGATTCTTCTGCTGTGAGAAAGGTCAGGAAGACACATGGTGACTTTAAGGAATGGTAATCTTTTATGGAACCTGCTCAGGAACGGGGTAGCTGACAAATGGCCCTTATTTAGAGTTCAAAATAATTATGCTGGTAGAACTATATTTTTTCAGACTTTCAGTTGAATTGTAAAGACCAGGAGTTATGTGTTAATTTGGTATTGACTCATCCACTATAGCATTTTCCAAGGAGGAGGTAACAACATTAGTACAGTTACCTGTTCAAGTCACCAAATGAGCCTCTTTGAGTGCACCTTTCCTTTTATATTCATTTTAAACAATGATACTGAGGGTATGAAGAAGACCAGTTCCTGGTGCTCTGAATTGCTGCCTCAGAGCCTGTTTTTTAATGCTGACCAGCAGGAAAGGGAACCTGTTCTCACTGCACTGACTTGGTGTTAATGTACATCTGTATCTGCTCAGACACAGGAGCTTGTAGATGAGATGATTAATGGGCTTAGCTGAATGTATTTGATTTGCAGTCTGGTTATGCCCAGCACTGCAAATAGAGGCACATCTGCTTCTGGGGCTTTGATGCTGTCAGCTAATATCTGAAATGAAAGAATATCCAGTGTAGGAAAAAATTGAAAGTTGGGTGTTAGGAAAGGAAAACAGGTCACCAAGTAGGGAAAATCTGTGCAAAGTACATGTGCTTTGTGACCCACAAGAAATGGGGGTTTTGTCCTTGTTTGTCAGGTCTTAAAAGCTGATGTGTGCTCTCTCCTTTTGGTTTTGCTTGTTGTTTTTATGAACTGTGCTCATCTGTCCTGCCAAAGTAATGCACACACAATGTCTATAGCACAAGGCAAAGAGAAGACACAGCACCTGTAGATCAACCTGAACACAGCATGTTCCTCACTTGACCTTCAGCATTTTGTCACATTCCACCATGTGTTAATCAAATAGTGGTTGCATAAGGCATGCCATAATCTAAGGCAACAATCAGTGTGACTGAAAGTACTGTAGTCTGGCCCTAAATTAGGATTTCTAGGCCCAAGGCTCAATACATAAACCTTTCTTATGCACTCAAAGCAGTTTTAGTATTGATCTTCTGCATGAAAACCTTTCTTTTTTCCTAATCCTTTGAAAAAACTTGGCAGTGGCATTTTAAGGCTCTGTGGGTCTGGGTGCTGCCTTTAAGTGCTGTAGTTGTCTGGATGTTTGTTCAGCTGAGAAGATAGTTTCCATCAACATGGGGCCATTTCCTGTCTCTTGATCCCGCTGACATCCCCAGATAAAAGCAGCTAAATTAGGAAGGTGTCACTTCCACTTCCATTTCAAGATATGTCTTGATGATCTCTTCAGCTCTCCCTTGCCTCTGGGCAGGCTCTTCCTAAAAGGTGACCAGGAGGTGGGAGTCACAAGTCACAGCCTCACTGCCCTCTGAGCTATAACACCCAAAGCTTTGTAACTTGGGACTTGACCCTAAGGAGCAAGTTTAGGGTTTCAGTCTTGATAAAGAGGCTTTAGACAATGTTAATTTGAAAGAAAGGAAGGGAATATAAATATTGTCCCTGGGGAAAGCTTCTCTGATGCCATGCGTACATTTGAAAAGAAGTAAGCAAATATGCTTAATATAAATCTCAGCCATTGTTATTTAATACATTTGTGTTAAGCAAGAGAGCATTAAGCAATCACTTCTCCAAAGCAGGAGACATAGAAGACAGCTCATTTTCAGGCAGTACATGTCCAGCTGGCACTGGCTTGTTTCTGCCAGATCACTGTTCTGTGGGGGAAAGAGGTCTCCCACAGACTTCTTTGGGGCTACAAAATCCTGGTCTGCTCATTCTGTGTTGCATAATGTAAGAAGTAATTAGGGATCAGCATCGTTGACATTCACATAAATCCTGGAAGAGTTTGATGGCACAGAGCTTACCTAATAGGATTAAACAAGGCAAATATTCAATTAAGTTCTTTATGGGCCATGGCAAAATCAACCTTCCTCAACATTCAAATGTATCCATGGGATATGACATGTTATATAATAACAGATTATTTTACATTACTCCATATGCTTTATTACTCTGAAACCAGACATGTAACCACTCATCATAAACCCTTGAATTTACATTAACCATCTTTGAGGAACTCATCTCCTTTGTTATTAAAAGAAAGCTTACACAACACACACTGTTTTGTTATGCTAAATAATGTATGCTGTTACATAAAATCATATCAGATATTTAAACTTTAAGCTATGTAATATGCTCCTGAAATATAAAACTGAGAAACCCAAGCCTGGGAGAGTGCATGAGCGGGAAGATAAATATAGGTATTTTTAGTAAGTGTCACCATATTAAATTCAGGAGCATAAATATGAAGGTGCTGAATAGTTCTAGGGTGAAAATTTCAAATGCCTAAGGTTGTGGCTGCAGAAACAGGATCCCATGAGGCAAATTAGGGCTGATTTTGCAGAATATTAGCTAGTGTATGGTAACCGTAAGCTCATCTCCCATAGATAATGTTACAGCACTTTGACTGAGAGATGGGGTACTGGAGAAACACTATTTGTCAGTATGGGGTTGCCACACGCTAGCTCGCACTTCTTAAAGCCAAGCCCTTGCTTGCCTTGTGATTTATTAGGGACTGTAGTGACAGGACAAGGGGCAACGGGTTCAAACTTAAACAGGGAAGGTTTATACTGGATATAAGGAAGAAATTCTTTCCTGTTAGGGTGGTGAGGCACTGGAATGGGTTGCCCAGGGAGGTTATGAGTGCTTCATCCCTGGCAGTGTTCAAGGCCAGGTTGGACGAAGCCTTGTGTGGCATGGTTTAGTGTGAGGTGTCCCTGCTTATGGCAGGGAGGTTCTTAAGGTCCTTCCCAACCCTAACTATTCTATGATTCTATGTTAATGTAGCCATACCTGTGGTGAAAGTCAAGGAGATACAGGAGTCCAGGCAGCTAAGGTACTTCTGGAAACAGTGTGGGCTTCAAAGTCGCCAGTGTCCTTCTGAAAGATGGCACCCTAAGACTGGGAAGTATCACTGTGGAAGCCCTTGCTGCATGCTTAGTGAATTGTCTCTTTTATCAGTGTGTATTGGTCCAGTAACTAAGGATTTCCAGGATCAGCTATTTCAACTCCACCAGCCCTTCTGTCTGACCTACACTGACAGCTACCAGGGATAAAAGGTATCCTTGAAGAAAGGCTATCACATAATTGAAGTCAGGGTGATTCCTTACTCCACACAGAGCAGAACTCTGGGACCATTCACATTTAGGAGCAGAAGCCCTGCCTGGACACACTTTTTTGTCTCCAGGTAGAAGAGGACAGCACCTCTTCCTTGGGTTGATGGCTATGAAGCTTGTGCTGCATGCTTCTACTGGCAAATGTCTTGGCTTTCTTGAAGGGGAAGCCAGTGCTGGCTGGAAGAGGTTGTGTGTTATGAATTGTTTATCAAACAAATGGATGTCTCCTTTCTCCTAGGGGCTGAAGGGAGACACCGGACCTGCAGGTGTCATGGGTCCACCTGGAAGGCCTGGTCCTTCTGGCCAGCCAGGCCCCCCTGGACCTTCAGGATCAGGTAAGCAGTGTCCCTTCCTCCCTAGACCCTCCTGACTCATCATATATGCCTACGTAGGCCCCTCTACAAAAAGTGTTTCAGGGATACGTTTGATTCTCCACTGACAGCAAGCAGAGGATTTCTCCTGAAGGCAGGCCATGCCATTCTTGTCCACTGTAAGGATTCTATACGTCACTTTAAAGCCTACATTATGGCTTCTGATGTTTCAAAGAAAAACAAAAATATGGCTTAAGTGGTTCCTGTAGGACTTTGGTAGATGGGGATGATGAAAAGCCATCTGGCAGCTTTGGAGGGACTGGTTAATCTCCATCATTAAAGGTCTGCAGCTTCTCCAAATATCCTGGCTTACAGTGAAAGACTGTGGTTTCTAATCAACATACTCTCTCCCTGTGCATCTCTGTAAAAGAAAACCAGATAAAACTCAAGTCACAGTGGCATTAAGGAAAGAAGGGAAGAGAAGGGACAGGAGTCAATGGGGAAAAAAGGCAGTGGAGAAAAGCTTCAAGTGCTGGAGATCTGTGCTTGCTGCAATTGTGAGTGTGGTAGAAATCATGAGAAAAATCTTGTAACTGGTAGATGTGCAGATTCAAAGATATGCATGCACATGAATTCTGGGCAGCTTGTAAGACCAAGTGTAGACATGAAAGACAATACACAACCCACAGGGTTCAGTGACTGGATGTATACTAAGATATCTGAAAACAAAAGCAAATCCATCTGGAAGCTACTGTTGCTTCAAATGGACAACAGCTGCTTCTACTGCAGCTGATCTGTTCAATGTCCTTTTCCCATTTTGCTTTCCCTTTTTCTTCCCTTTTTTACATCTGTGAGCAGAGGTCTCTTCTTGTGGTGATGTGGAAATGGTGCATCTGTGAAGCTGGGATTTCCTTCAGAATCTTCACATACCTCATGTCTTCCATTATGAAACATCTTTGTCTTGAGTAAATCAGCTGGAAGTTGTTGTCAGAGGAGAGAATTTTCACTGTGCTAATGGGAAGGCAGCCATGATCTTGAGATTGGAATAATACCATCCATGGAAAGTTTATTTGGTGTCAGGCTTGTTAATCTTTTTCCTCTAGAATATAAATTCTCATCTTAAAGGACCTTGCTGTAATGATGTCACTGCTTGCAGTATAAATGTGTTGGCTCACAGTCTAATTCTGCAGAGTAGCGCATCCTTACCAAAGTTTGAAGTCAAAAAGCAGTATTTTTTATTTTTTACATTTTAATTAGCAGCTCTCCTGTATTTCTAGTTGTGTTTTCTACCTCTGAAACAGCATTGCTCAAGTGGTTATATAAATGCACAAGTCCGATGCGTTGTGGATGTATACATAGACTGACTCTGCTAAACTTGGTGCATAGGTGCTACAGAAATGATCTGTGTGTTCACCATGTTCTAAATTTCTATAGCTAGAAACAGGCTGATATTTGTTCTAAGCAAATAGTGTCCCTTTCTCTCCAAACCTCATAGAAAATTTAAAAAGAGAACTGAAATAATGTGACTGTGGTGCAAACTTGGGTCTTTCTTCTGAAGTGCTGGAATTGGTGGTTCTGCTAATCATAGAATCATAGAATCCATAGACTCAGAATGGGTTGGAAGGGACCCTAAAAATCATCCATTTCCAAGCCTATGGCATTGCCAGGGACACCTTCCGCTAGACCAGGTTGCTCCAAGCCCCATCCAAGCTGGCCTTGAACACTGCCAGGGATGGGGCAGCCACAGATTCTCTGGGCAACCTGTGCTAGGGCCTCACCAACCTCACAGGGAAGAATTTCCTCCTAATATCTAATCTAAATATCTCCTCTTTCAGTTTAAAACCATCTCACCTTGTCCTGCCACTACATGCCCTTGTAAAAAGTCCCCTTCCAGATTTCTTACAAGGTAATCTCTTCCCTCAGCTCCCAGTGAATTTAGCAGGAGATACGTGTATCTGAAAGCTTATATCCACCTGACCTGTACTTCTTCCACTAAGACTCTGTTTGTGTTTTGTGTATTAACTTCTCAACAAAGGCAACCTGGTATTTTGCTTCCTAGGGCAATTCACAATAGGACCAAAAGGGGAAAGAGGACTTCCAGGACTTCCAGGGAGATGTCTCTGCAGACCCCCACAACACATGAGTAACCCGCCATATGAGGAATCTGTGTTTGGACACAGTTATCCAAAAGTCCCTGTGGTAAGCAGATTTTCTGGGAGATGGTGTGAGCAGTTCTTAAGTAGTTTTATTGTAAGAGGTGGTGTACTCACTAATATTTTTGATTTAACATGGGAGATGTCTGTATGTGAGCAATGTGTTATTTCTAGTATCCAAAACTTCTGCAATCCAGTTGGTGCAAAAGAGTCTGGTCTCATAATTAGTCGTAGGGTTTTGTGATCGTGGTGCTTAAATGCAGCTGTTTCAAACCATCAGTAATGCAGCATGTGTTTAAAACCCTTTTTCAAGCCTGAGGATGCTCTCTTTCATCTTCTACTGTACGTATTTGAACTGTTCTCTTTATTTCATTAAACAGAAACATATTTCAGATTGGTCAGTGAAGTCTCTTTCTTGCTTATTTTTTGTATCTTCTGCAAAAACAGTGCTTTTAGAATTGAATATTGGGATCCCAAAGTACGGGCCATCTACCTTGAAACAAAAATGAGTCTCACAAACCGTGGCAGTCAGATTTCTGAGCTCCTGTCTGTAGACATACACTTTGTGTAGCTAATTTCAATCGCTAGCATCCTTGAAAGCATTTAAGTATGCAAATTGGACACAGCAATTTAAAGGAGAAGTCATTGGTGGAAGGTTACTTAGCAATTTTTCATCTCTGATTTCTTTGGACTTTATAAATACTACTTCTGCACGTTTTCCTTGTGCTGGGCCCTGCCTTATTATTCTGTGCATTGTAGCACTCAATCAGCAATGAAAATACTGCCTTGCTGCTGTGTACCAGCCCAGCCCAGCCAGTCCACTCATGCATGGATATTGCTGGTGTCTGGTCCCCTCTGAATGACAAAAAACAGCAATTAGCTGTGTTAACTTTCCCATCTGTCAGGTTGTCAGAAAGCTGTTGCAGTGTGTGTGAAAAGGACCTACTCACAACACTTCCTATTAAACCAGGTCATTGAACTCAATCTTCTGCTTGAGTGTACTGCAAGTCCTGTCAGCTGCTGTTCATCCCTTTCTCTGTTGCATTACAAAAAAAGCCCCATTGTTTTGAAAATGTAAAGGTGAGAGAAGAAAGTGCATAAAATAAATGTGCATATCACATCACGCTGCACACTACTGCAGAAAAACCTATCATGTGCTTCATGGCTGGAGAACTTGTAGGGAAAGGTATAAGGCTTGCAATAGTCTGTGTAGGTCTTCCTTCTCCATCAGGCAGTTTCATATTAGATCTTAAAAGATGGAAATGAGAATGTGACCACCTAATAATATAACACCCTGCTCTATCACTGTGTACCCTCATTTGATGATGACCAAATGCCATTTTGTCCTCAGAAATGTGGGATGACAAAGCAGCAAACCTCAGCTCTCTGAAAGTGGAGTACACACATAGCAGTAGTCCTGTACTCCTGCACCATTTGTTTTACTCCCTGGAGCGTCAACAGCAGGAACTTAAACATTGCTGTTATTTATTCTGTTCAGATCCCCATGCATCACCTTTGAAGCCTGCCTTGTACCACTTGAAAACTACTGTCAGGGTTTCCATAACTGTACACAGAAAAGACCCAGAGATGGTGCTCTGTGCCCCAGTCCCGGTGTCAAGTGGTTTGCAAAGCAGCATCCTTCTGCAACAAGACCCCAGTGCACTCACCCGTTTGCCCATCAGCTCCCTCAGTGCCAGTACGGCCAGAGAGGGGAGAGGCCAGGAAACAAAGCGATGTTTTTCTGTCACTGGCTAAGGTTCATTCTGGTTTTTAAATCTTTTGCAATTTCAAGGGCCAGTGTCTGTAACAAAGAGCACAGATCTGCCATTGATTGCAAGGGAAATTAGAGCTCTGGGGCTGGGGCTTGAGCTCCTGAGCACAATTACAGGTCAGTTCTTTGTTGGCTTTCTATTTCTTTGCTTTCTTTCATTCAAGCTGAAGGCAATTTTATTCAGTGCTTCTTTAATGAAATTGGCCTTTATTGAGGGCTATGGGAATATTCTGCTATGTAAAAATTTCAGGGTATTTTGCTTCAAAAAGAGCCAACTCTTTCTGCTGTTGGGAATCAGGCTCAGCCCTGAATCCATTTTGATCAGAAGCACTCCATTTGCTTTTTCTTAATTTAAAAATGGTTTAATTTTGCTAAAATTAATTTGGTTAAACTGCTGAAGGGAGAGACTGTTTCCTAATGCCCCTTACAGCCCATTGCAGTGATTGAGACATTTTAAAAAGGGGTAAGAGAGCAGCTAATCCTAATTTCTCTGTTTTAAACTTCTTTTTTCTGTTTAATTGAAGATTTGGCTTTAGACCAAAGTGCATACATATAAAGAAACATGCATTTCAATGCAAATTAAGTCTAAATAAAGTATAAGGTAGTAAAAGTGAAGGTTGCACTGAGTGATAAGTTATTTATTTTGTACACATGAGCATGCCTGAAACACTATGGGTGAACCTCCAAAAAGCACATATGCCCATGTGGATTTTGCCGTTGTTCCAGCCTTTAACTATTTGAGCATCTGACAGTTTTCCTCAGCAATGACTGTGCCTAAGTGTTTGCATGCTCATTACCTATGGAAGTACATGCTGTAATAGTTGCCATTGGAGCCATAGCTGGGTGCTCAGGAGAGACAGTTCTCCTCTGGAAACTTGTGTCTCACTGATCACACAGAAGCCTCTTATGGTCTGGCAATCATAGGTGTAAGTTCTCACACCATTCTGTATCTGGAAACAACAAAACCATTTTTCTGTATTATTATTTACCTATGTGCAGATACATGTGTCTGTTGGCAAGACTAGATTCTGTGAGAAGCCGAAATACTTCAAGAGGGTCACCAATCACCTCTTTTTCTGTACCCCAGATTTTTGTGGTGAATAATCAAGAAGAATTGGACCGGTTAAACACAGAAAATGCCCTAGCTTTTAGAAGAGATCAGAGATCTTTGTATTTCAAGGATACCTTTGGATGGCTCCCAGTCCAGGTGAAAATATGACTGTGGTCTCAGAAAACTCGTGAGTGTATGTTTCATTTTTAAATACAGAACATAATGTCTGTACTTATTGTGTCATACGTAGAAAAAGCTCATTTTTGAGCACTGCCACAACTGTACATAGTTCTGTGATTTCTGTTCACAGGAGTCTTAATTACTGAGGCATTAACTCATCAGTGTTGCAGGTTGTGATAACACCTCTGTGAACCAGGTTCCACTGGTGAGCAAACTGGGAACAGTTTGGGAATTACAATAGTAAAGCACTTTTTTTATTTAATACAAAATAAAGCAAAACTCACGAGGGTACAAAGTTATGGAAAAACACAAACCCTGCAAACCAAGCCTGTGGATTTCATTTTTGCTTCATGTTGCTAAACTGAATCCTGCTGAAATCAGGAGCAGGATCTTTCTTCTGTCCACTGGATTTTGAATTAGATTCTGTATAAACTCTGTGAGCAGCCAAATAGCGGGATATGAAAACCTGGTTGTGGGATCTGCCTCCCAAAGCCCTTCACCTCGTCTTGCTAGCCAGGCTGCTCATGGTCCAGTTCAGTAACTGCTGTGTGTTTGTTTGGCCAGCTATCCCCTTTCTATCCCATGGATTACCGCTTCAAGGATGGCGATACTTGTGGAGATGGGATTGTACAGGACGGGGAAGAGTGCGATGATGGCAATACGGTTGTGACTGATGACTGTATAAGTAAGTTACAGCACATCAAGGGCAGCCTCTTTCTAACTGGGAAGATGCATGAATCATTTCCATAGGGTACACTGCTGTGTAAGTCACACAAGTATTTCACTTAGGGAAGCTTGCATGGCTTGTGGATAGAGTGCAGAGGAGTTAGGCACAATAGCCGTAGTGTGAAAACTGAGGTCCTTTGTGCATGTGGATGTCACACACCAGCACAAGCTAGATCCTGGGTCCAGTAAAACCACTTTGGATTTTTGTTATTCACTTGCATAGGGAAGATGTCAGCCTTCACTACCTTCACTGTTTGGTTTATACAACATTTGATTCCTGTCTAGTCGAGCTTCCTTTCATTTTGCAGGTTGTAGATAGCAAAGAGCATGTAAGCATTCAACCAGCTGTGGCAACCTTCATATCTACCTTTCAATTACTTTTACTGCTTGATTCCTTTCGCAGAGCACAGCTCTGTACCCTATCTACAGCTGACACACAGCAGGTTTGGTACTCTTGGTTCTAGGAAAGGGATGCTTCTTCACATTTCAGAACCAGCATCAGTTGACACTGACAGATTTAGTTTTTCTTTGTCATTTATATAGCACTCCGTTCTTTAACCTGACTTTGCAAATGCGGTGCATGCAGCCACACTCTATATGAGCTTATCCATCCACCTGTCCATCACCACGCTCCCTCTTATAACTCAGGAATCCCAAACAACTTCTTGATGACAACAGGAAAGAGATTTCAAAGGCAGTACAATTGCAACAGGTATAAGAATACATATAAACAAATGCTCCTCTAAGCTTGCCTGACTGCAGAATAATCCAGCAAGAGACCATGAGCTCTCCAGCCTCTGAGCATGAGAAAATGATTCAATTAGAATTTGCAATTAACTCTGGGGAACAAGCATGCAGGAAATTATGTTCATTAGTTCTAGTGCCTGCAACATTGTACATTGCTTGTCTGGAGGCACATTGTGTTACTTTGTGCTATGTGCTAGGCAAAACTTCAGGTCAATCAAGGCCTGAAGAACTATCACTGAGTTACTTGGAAATTAGCACATTGTCACCCTTCTGCTCTTGTGACTGAACCAAAAGAAAAAAGTTAACCAAATGTTAAGTGGATTTAACTGTAAAATAGGCTCATTTTTCTTGGAAGCATCAATTTCTAATAAACAGATGCTTGGTGAAATTAATTAATAATATCTCTTTGTAAATAACTCACATTACATCCTACAGACTCCCTATTCTTGAGTGTCCTCTTCATCTGTAGCTTAACAGTTTTCCAAGAAGTTGTCAAAGGGATTTTAGCTAAATGAATTTGAGTCACACTCAAAAGCTGAAGATGCCAAAAGCAAAATCCAGTTGCTAGAGCAGCAAACAAACCCACAAATTACAACAGCCTACACTTCAGTCACCATGAAAAAATGCCACAAGGCCCACTCACACACCAAGCAGTAGGAGTCAGCAGTGGGAAAAACACCTTTCTGGCAATCATAACATACTCTGTTTTAATTTTGATAGACAGGCAACAGGTCTGCTTAATTCTGTTGGTATGTGGGAACTCATTTGCAGTAGACACACATGGATACCGTGCAATATTGGGTAAAGGACTAGGCTGGAATTTTCAAAGCACTTAAAGACCTCAGTGTTCTTTTGAAATTATTTATGTTAACTATACTTTATGCTTAATTTATTTCATTTTGACAGTAATTATCTGTGGTAATAATAATTATTAGAATGCTGTTGTGATTAGTGCTTCTGTAGTAAACAGCTTTAGTAGTTAACCATTCTTTCATATTCTTTATAATGGAGACTATTCCTCCTCCGAAGACAGTTCTTACAGGATGCCCTTCCCAAAATGCCTTGTTTTATAGTTTGTCCTTAAAAATCTAGTTTCACTTACCTTACTTGCTTCTTGTACATATGAGGTGCCTTGAAAGTATTTCCTTCTGTATTTTTCACCAGGATGCCGCCGTGCTTACTGTGGAGATGGCTACAGACACGAAGGCGTTGAAGACTGTGATGGAAAGGATTTTGGATATTTGACATGTAAAACATATCTCCCGGGGTGTGTATGACCTGCCTTCACTTTGGTTCAGGGGCTTTGGTTTGGTTGGCTTTTCCTTCTTCTCTTTGCCAGCTTTAACACAAAAAAGTATTACCCACTTCAAGCTTGTTCTGCTGGGACCACTGCAGGCAGTGGGAGAGAACAACTGTATCAGATTATTTCTGTATATCATTGAATTTAAGAGCCAACTCTCATCTCTCAGTGATTACCACATACCTCTTATTGTACAAAATGAGTAAAGGTAAATAGACATATATTTGCTCAGCGTTTGCAAGGCCTCCTCATTTTGTGGCATTATCATTGCATTAATGCTCACCCATAACATGGCAGGAGTAAGAAAGACTGTGATATGAAAATGATCACACTGAAGGAAAAACCCCAACAAACCAAACCACAACCTCCAACTTTCCTCCTGTTGCCCTTACCTTTAATGGGTACTCGTATCTTTGTTTCTGAATCAACCCATCACCTATGGACCTTTCCAAAGGCCAGGAAATTCACTGAGCTTTGATGCAAAGCCATGCATCTGCTTAGAAAAGGCCTTCATTTAAAACATCTGCTTATTGTTGACTTGCCCTCTCTGCCTTTGTTTAAGCAGCTTCTTCTTGTCAGCACTTTGCTTCCTACAGCAGTACCCCTATTTAACTGTCAGGTATTGTTACTGGCTAGCAGGAAATATTTAATTTGCAAATGAAATTAGGCACAGAGCCCTCATCATTCATGGAAGAATAATGTGCTAATTGACAGGAGTAAGAAACCACAGGATGTCTTTGTAAATCAGGTGCTGTGCTAATCCTTCCACTGTAATTGTTGGAGCACTCCTGGTGTAAGAGATTACCAATATGAAGTACAAGCAAACCTGTCAATCTGAAGCATTTTACAAGTATCTCATCTTCAGACAGTGTGAAAGTGATTCCCTTCTAAGAGTCAAAAGTTTGGTGCCAAAAATAGCAAGCTTTTTCTTGCTATTTTTTTACAAATGTCACGTTCCATGTATAACCAAGTCGTGAAGAGCAACTGAGATACTTTATTTTTGTGCATGCAGTTCTGCAAATTATCTGCTAAACTAAAGAAAAGGCTGTGACTCATGAGTAAAATGGAATAAGTATGCCAGCAGGCATTCCTGTGGGAGTTTAATCCCAAAGCACCCTTTCCTTCAAGAGCTCTGCTACAACTGTTTTTCCCATTTTTCCAGTCCCCAAATCCATCCTCTTATTTCACACACCTTCACTTGAGATTTTATGTTGGTTTTCTGAGAATGTGGTTATCCCAGGACATAGCTTTAAGGACCTGCTTAATGGCTGCTTAATCCACAGTTTGTGGATTATTTGATGGATGAGTTATTCTCTTACACATATGCTAGCAATGAAAGCTCATCAAAATACTCATTAACATCTCTGCTCAAGTCTTCAGCAGGTAGAGTCACTGCTCTCAGTTTTAGTCAGTAGAAAGACTAAAATCACTGGTTTTCCTTATTTTGCAAGGACCCTTACATTCCCTTTTGTTTTTATTTTTTAATTTCAAAGATGTACAAGTGTGACTGTCATTATTTCAAGTACACAAAAAATAAGTTAAAGGACAGGCACAGTCATGCCAGCTGGAAATGCTGGAAGTAACTGGAAAAACACTTAACTCAAAGGCTCAGATATTTCATTACACAGTTCCCATGGGTGAGCGCCAAGGCCTCCTGCATCCACCCCCTGCTCAAGTCCCAGTGCCCACGGAGATTTTATTCTTTAATTGACATTACTGGGAATTAAATCCTCACTCCTAGTTTCTCCAGGACTCTTGTTTTGCTGACAAGTGGGAGCACAGTGGAGTACTGATGAAATTACCCTCTTATTTTGGTTCTTGTATGTTGTGACTCCATATGGAATTTTCTGATGTTCATCACTCCTACAGAGAGTATATCCAGAATCCGTGTAATGTGAACTATAGCATACTTTGAAACTGAAATATTCTCTTTTATTTTAGGTCTTACGGAAAATTGCGATGCACTTCTTATTGCTACATCGACTCTACACAGTGTCGATACTTCACATGAGGGGAGCGGAGGTGGGTAACATCCCACATACAGCAGGGTGCTAGGTGCTACACTGTCATCTATCCAAGAAGGACTGGGACAAAAAAAAACCCACCCACCTCTGTGTGAAAGCAAAGAAAGAGACATCATGCTGCTGATGGCCATTTTGAGATGTTTTTCTTTTGTTTCTAAATTGTCAGATTGGGAAAAAAAATAGGACCACTGCATCCTGTCTTAATAGAGAAATGTCAAATGGTGTTTGCCAGTACGACCTTTATGTGGCTGTGAGTGGCAACTCACGCTCCATCACAAATGCCATGTTAAGCTACTGGAAACGGAGTTTCACTAACCAGGAATATTGTGTAACAATTACCTCGTTTTAGCACTGTTAAACCTACATGTAAGATCTTCAGGGTTTCTGTCTTTGAACCTTCTCAGCATAAACATGAAGCATATCTTGGATGCGCTGTTTATAGACTTTCTCTTTTATGACCATGTGAACTTTGCAAGTGTTGTTGCATCCACAAGTGATGGCTTCAGTGACATTAAAGGTAACTGTACACCTTTGTGGATTGAAGGAGCAGATGCCTCTCAGTAAATGCTTTCAGGATCAGCAAATCAGCCAAAAAAGCTAGTTATTTTCACCTTTAAGCTAAGATATTTGGCTGTGTGCGTCTGAGTGCATGTATAGCAATGCAATCACAGGAGTCCTGAAACTGCAGACCAGAAGGCCAGCAGGACAAATATACAATGAAATAACCAAGGAGATCTCTCCCACGAGAGAAATCAGACAAGAAGTGAAGATAAAGAAGGAACATGTTTCTGTATTTTTCACCTTTGTGCTAAGCTGGCTGGGATCTGTGTGAGCCCAAAGGGGCTGGGGCAGCATTTGTCACCTGCCTGAAACTACAGTGTGACCATGTACACATTGCCTTCACTCTGGTTTCTATACTAGAAGGTCTTCTCGTTTTTATCCCCTTGTCCACCCAACCTTCATCATTGAATCCCAGTTATACCCAGTTCTCTCCCATTTGTTGTTTCCACTGCTGTGTCTGGGGTACCTCCCGTGTATGTTCTCACTTTTGTATTGCTGTAAATGAGACCTTGGAGTAGGGTGTTCATGGATGCTCATACATGCTATGTAATGAACAGTGTAATGTACATGTATTTTTTTTTTTAAGAAAGTTTGTTTGACTATATTAGCTCTGATAGGAGTCAGGGTAATTATATACTTATTTATTAGTAAGCATTAAAGATCAAATTTCACATGGGAAGCATATTAAATGTTATGCGTGAAAGAGTTTATAACAGAGGAAAATGAAGCAATGGATGTGCAGAATACAGGACTAAAACCCTCAGATCAAGGTGTTATTTTCATACAAGCTCCTCTTTCCCACTTCACGATCAATGCTGCACACAACTGTCTGGAATGCAAGAGTTATCTGTACCAGTGACAGCACTGCAACAGCTGCACTCACACTGGTACTGCTGTAAAGGTTAAATAAAGGTGGGTGTTGTGTTATAATGATAATACATTAAAGCAATCAAGAAATGCATATGGCTTTCATCACCTGTATAGAAGACTCTAACTCTGCATGTCCAAAGTGATACTGGAAACAACAAAAACCACAGTTAGTGTACTCTTTGTGGCTATCACTTACTTGGGCTATTTATGTTGCTATGAAGCCAAGCCACCAGCATCTGTAGCCCAGTTCAAAACTTTTTGTCTGGTTGCTTGCTTTTCTTCTTTTTGAATAGAGGTCTTAATAAAAGGCCAAGGAACCATTGGAAATCTGGCCACTAGCACAGCTGCCTTGTAATTTCCCATACTTGTGCTGTGATGGGTTCCAGCAACGTCACACCATGCAATAGCATGCATCCTGGCAGGAGGCTCCAGGGGACAGCCATGCTTCCAGCAGCACATCCTGCTGGCCAGCCCTCCAGATGAACCTTTGGCAACATCTGCCTGGTGTTACCAGCCTGGGCATGGAGACACTTCAACTGAACCCCTCACCTTCTCCAAGGAATTCATGTCTGCTCCCCAAAAGGCTGGAGTCTTTGGAAAGTCTGGTGGACTTTCACCTTCAGGTTTAAGTCACATCATTTTTAAAGTTCCTACCTCCAAAGGACATTGAAGTTGCAAAGCCAAGTGTGTGGAAGGTGGGGAATATAAACAGCAGATCTGAGCATGTAGTACAATTGTACTGTGCTATACATGTTCAGGAAGGGGCATACTGGTCTGGTCAGAAAACATTCACAAAGCATGGATTTTAAATGGACTTCATTAATACAGCACAAACAATTCAGCATCTTAACAGAAAGCAAGCAATGTAAGATATAAGGGGGGAAAAAAACCCATGAAACAAGTTGTCTTATTTCCTCAGATGATAAAGCATGAGGAAGACATCTGGGAATTTGTTAAGTATATATGATTTAAAAGGCTGCAAAACAAATCCTTCCTCTTTATTTCTAACATACCTGCTTTACCATTAACTGGGGATTCTTCAGCTGAATGGTGCCTGGACTGCTGTGAATTATCTTCCCTTCTTCTCTGAGTTTCTTAACAAGTGCCAAGACTGATTCAAGAGTTAATTGGGGTATTGCAGTTCCTTGGCCTTTTGGAGCAGCAAGTGCTTGTGGGAGAGTTCTCAAGTGGTTAGTACACAGCTCTGGAGAAATACAAAACCAGTATGATCCTACACCATGCACTGTACTAAATGTCTACTAAAAATCCAGCTTGCACTTAATCTGTAATTAAATACATGTAGTTACCTACTATATATGCTAGTTATATGCTAAATATATGCTAGTTACCTACTAGCAGCTCATGTCAATAAATCGTGTTACCTCAGTTCTGCTATGTCCTTACTTTCACCGATTTTGTTTTGGGTTTACTAACACAGTTTTTAAAGACAATGACCTAGTTTAAGATATCGGGGAGAGAAAAAAGCCTGTGATTCCTCTCCCATGCCTGCTGCCTCTCCTGGCCTGCTTCTAGACCTGGCTTTGTGCTGTCACACCAGGATGGACAGCCCAGGGTTGTGAGTGTGCATCCCCACACTTGGTCTCACCTCTGCCTCAGCCCCATGCTGACCCTTGCAACATGCCATGTACAGAAAGGCTCCACTTTCATTGATTTCTGGTTGCAATCAATGTCACATGGGCTGCTTTAAGGTGGCTTTGGTCTGAGTTTCGGTGTTATCTCCTCCTGCTACCTCACAACCTGCTGGCTGGTTTGTAACTCCTACCAGTGGCTCAGCTGATGGCTGCAAACCAGAAAGCAATGGTGTTGGGTGCTGATTGACAGCAGGAATAGTGGTGGTGGCACCCAGGGTTGGGTCAGTCCCAGCAGCCAGCACCAGGGCTTTGGGAAGAGGCTCCTGCCTTGCCATAGCAGCTGACAGGTCTGTTGTCCAGAGGCTTTTTGCACAAGAGGGCATGCCAGAGAAGGGCAGTGCTGTCTGTTCCTGAGGGAAGTGGAAGTGAATTGACAGCCAGAAGATGAATGAGTCTTTGGGGTGATACATTTTCTGCTTCTCCTTTCTAAAAGCTCACCTCTGTGACACTCACTTCTCTGGCTTTCCAAACTCTTACATCATGTCTCTCTTCACTTTGAATCATTCAGAATTGTAGCCAACCCTGTCCTTGCCCATAAATCTGGCCATGCAGCTCTTGGCCTTTCTCCATCCTTACAGTTTCTTTTAATGTCACCAAAGTTCATAGCCTTTGTAGTCCCTCCAAAACCCTGCAATGCCTTCACTGCTCTGCAGACACTGGGTTTAGTTGGCTTCTTTTTCAGCCTCTCCAAACATCTGCTGCATGACACAGCCCCACAAACCTCACAGCAAAGCCCCTTGGCCACAGGTCTTTCCTTCTTAAAGGTGCAATTGGTGCAATTCCCATTTCAGTCTCAGTGATATGGACCAGAGGAGAGGGGATTGGTGGTTATCCGTAACCTGTGAGCTCCCCAGAACAAGCACCATCTGTTTATGAGTAATAACAGTAAAAACTCCCAGGTTAGCTGCTTTTGGGAACAATTCAACAGCTTTGGCACTCTGCTGTCACATACAATCAGGGCCTGTATGAAAAAAAGAAGACCAAAATAAACCCCAGAGAAGTGAACCAGTGCTGTGCTGTGATTCTGTGATGATAGTTAAGTGTGTCATGCAGGCAAGGCAGTGCCACAAGAAGATCTTTAAAGAGATGTTGGAAAAATAATGTTTTAATTCACAAAGGGCGAGGCAACAGACAACACTTTGTGACAGACGAATTCAAGTTCTTCCTCTGATACCTTTGCCTAAGGAGATGGATACAGCAAAGCAAGTGTCCTTCCCCTAGAAACCATTCTCCTTCATGGAAAACACTAAGTAATGGGCTATTGAACTCTTCTACAGGCAATGTAAGATGCTGAAAGAAAGCAGACTAAAGCTGGCAGGTAGTGAATGTTCAAAGCAGCTGATTCTTATTGACCTGGTGAGGGACTGTGCAACTTGCAGACTGAGTGCTGTCAAACCTTAATCAAAGAGAAAAAAGGAACAAAGCCCAAGTGAATGAGACATTTTGTGTCTTTATTGAACATGGTCAGTGAAAAAAAACCCACTGGATTAATGCATTCAGCCCCATGCCCAGCAATGTGCTCTTTGCTGGAGTCCTCTGTGCTGAAGGCTGGTGTGACTCCAGGGCTGCAGAGGCCAGAGCAAAGGCTGGGCACATGCTTTCATTGCATCGGTAATTACTGGGGCAGTTAGGAGGATGGCTCTGAACCAGCCCAGCCAAAGAAAGGCTGTGTTTGAAAGAGTAGCCAGGCCAAATTGCATTACAGGAGTGTAATCCTGCTGGAAATCACATTACTGTCTACTTCCCTCCCTTCTCCCCCAGCAAAATCTTGGCACTTAAAAAGCACTGAGTTATAGCCCTGGCCTTTTAGGGATTTTAATTCACTCTAACAGTTTCCTGTGCATCTGATGGAGGGCCCAGTTTGGATGTACAATCTTCCTGAGTGAGAGAGACTAGGGTTTAAACAGCTGCATTTTGCTGCTGCCAGCCCACCCACTGCTGAACAAGTATCCCTCCCTGCACGGGCTACTGCTTAGCATCTTCCTTGGGAAAGGAGAACCATGGAGCTGAGCCCATCAAGCTAAGCAGTGCTGCAGGGCACTGCAGGGAGCCAGAGCCTCTCTGGCCATTGTGTTCAGGGTGGAAACGATGCCACATGTGCATCTCTTCAGGAAAAGGCATGTGTCAGGCTGTCCTCATTGCCCCCCGGGGCTAATGTTACCAGTGGCATCTTCTGCAGGACACAGGGAAGGACAAAGCAATCCCAGAGCTGTTTTGCAGGCATGGCTGGGGCCTGCCCAGCTGGTGTGTGACAACACAAATGCAGAGCCCTGATGGAGCAGGGATCTGAGGTAAAGGGACAATAAATCAGCCAGGAGGAAGAGGAGGTAACACAAACCTCCTCTCACTGCAGCGCATTGAGTATATTTAGAAACTCAGCAACTTATGACCCTCTCTCAGCCAAAGTGTAATAAGCGAACAAACTGACATCAGCATTAAATTCAAAGCTGTGGCAAAATATATGTGCTTGACCCTTGTACCAGGCATGGGAGGAAGCTCTCAGGGTTTGTCTTGGAGAGGAGACAGAGACCTGTCTGGGTCCACAGCATCCCTGGTGTGGAGTGAGCAGAGGGGGATGACAGCCATTCACCATCAGCCTCCCAGGAGGAAGAGGCACCCAATGGTATTTCCAACCAGCAACCACTGATTTAAGTCATGGAACTACAGGCATGTAAGACTGGTTTTCCTTTGCCCTCTTAACCAGAGCATCTCCAGCTTGGTGAACCAAGGAGGAAATAGCTTGGGGAGTCCATATTCCCAAACTCACTGGGGGGGGGTCCAGAAACCTTTTAGTGATGAATTTTGTTTGGAAGAGAAGAGCTCCCATTGCTCCCTATCCTCACGTCCATCAGCCATGAAGCTCACCATGCAGGAGCTGAGGGAGGTTGCACTGAGCTACTCAGACATTTGGTACTTCCCATGCCTTCCTCTCGGAGGTTATTTGATGAGCAAACATACAGGGAAACCTGGCAACCCTGACACTTTATAGCAATATAATTCCTCTCATACATCTCCATCATGTTTCTTGTCTTACCTACCTGGCACTACTGCTCTGAGGATGGGATGTGCTGAGCAAGGTAATACTGAGGACTGCTTAGGGTTCAAATTGTTACCAGATTTAAAGGGGAGGATGACTGCTTAGGGGTAAGAAACAGAATAGTTGAGGAAACTGAAGTGTCCTGTTGAAATGTGTGTGTTATGGGCCAAAACTCACAGGGAAGCTGGTCAAGAAGTAGAATAAAAAGCCAAGTTTCATCTGTAATGCCGCAGTGCATTCAGACAAACCATCATAAACTATCTGGTTACCATAGTAATGAGTTGCTGTCTTTTGACCAGAGATTAGTTGTCAATCCCAGCAGTAACCCCAAAGCAGAAGCATGGGTCCAGCAGGGTAAAGCTAGCAATCTCACAGGTCTTGGTAGTGTCCTGGGTTCAGCAGTAGCAGTCAATTTTTTCTCCTTCTTAGTAGCTGATATAGTTCTGTGCATCAGTTTGACTTTCGGCCTGGGAACAGTGCTGGTAACACCAATGTTTTTGGTTGTTGCTCAGTAATGTTTATTCTGACCAAGAACTTTGTGAGTCTCATGCTCTGCCAGGGAGGAGGGGAAGCCTGGAGGAAGCAGGAACAGGACACCTGACCCAAAAGGTATTCCATACCACAGCACATCATGCCCGGTGAGGTAAATGGGAATTACCCGGAAGGACATTCACACTTCCTGGTCCCCCCTGGGGGGGGGAAAGGTGCTAGGAAAGAAAGAGGGAGGGGGGAGTAGAAACTGGGTTAAACCACGACAGTTCTTTTTCAGTAGTAGCAGAGGATGGTTTGAGTGGAAGGGTAAAAGAATGTCTCCTTCACAGGTTGACCACCTGAGAAGGAGAAAAAAGAGGTGTAATTGCAAAGCACTTTTATTATATACCTCCCAAAATATAAAGGTGGTGACCACACTGGGAACATAAACCAGATCAGTTTCATGATCAATGATTCTATTGTATTACAAGTCATTATCATAAAGTACAATGAGACAAGATCCTTAGCCCAAACCCCCCACCTGATAAACACTAACACAGCAAATACCAGCTGTAGGTAAGATATGATATTCTGAGACTGTGAGATCAAGAGGAAAAATGTTGAGAGCCAATAAATCAGCATTGTGATGAGTGACTATCAATCCGGTCAGATCTGTCGTTATCTCAACCCTTCGAGCCCCATATTGGGCGCCAAAAAAGAACTGTTGTGGTTTAAATCCAGTTTCAACTCCCCCCTGCCCCCCTGCTGCTAAACCCAGGACAGGTAGTCACAGTGAAGGGCAGAGAGACTTGCTCTGTGCCAGGACATTTTGAGCAGGACACCACCTGTTGTGGAATGCTGCAGGATTACAGCTTCTAAATAAAGTGAGGGATCTGTACCTGTTGCTGCTTGGGCTTGGCAGGCTCGCTCTGCCTTAACCTGTATGAGACGGAGCTGTTATGCTGATCTAGATGTTAATTTGTTCTCCACTTCACACTACCTTGTTATTTGGTAAGCAGTAATGTCCTGTAGGTTTGCCAGGGGGTAACCATAGCAGGAATGACTGAACTGATGTGACTGGCCCTTGGGACAAATAGATTGACTTACAAGAGTTTGTAATGGGCATAGGCAAAGAAGAACTGAGTCCTGAGGACATACAAATAACGAGATTATTCCTCCTCCATTCAGCAGCCAAGTATGTGTTACACAGACCATGTGCAAGGGGAAACCTATACTCTCTTTACTCATATTGTCCCTGTATTTTGGAGCCCTGAGGATGGTGGGACTCTAGTTGTGGGATAAAAGACAGGCAAAGCCACCCCAAAGGTTGTTCACCAAGTCTCAGTGATGAGGTTTCTGCACAGCGATGCCTCAGGGGGCTCTGGTTTCTCTCCTTGCCTGCAACACCCGTGCTCGTTTTCACAGCTGGGTAGTCTGCTTGGTGAGCACATCTGCACATGAAGGTTCAGGTCTTCTTAATTTCTGCTGTATCAATTCACTGCATGGGGATTTGGGAGCAGAGCCCCTTCACCAGCTACAGCTCAACTGAAGGTTGTTGCTGAGACTGAGGGACACATGCTTGACAGCTCTGATTTAAGGAGATGGTCAGATCTGTCTGATGCTTAGTTCTGTTGGAACTAGATGATCTTAAAGTCCTTTCCAACCCAAACTGTTCTATGATTCTATTCTATGATTCTATGGAATAAGTGTCTGATGTTTATTTAGGACACACACACACACACACACACACACACACACACCCTGCAGAGAGCTGATTGGTTCTCAGCTTCTGTTAAAAGAGTAATAACAAATAGTTACCTTTGAAAAGTTACATTTGTACAGGAACACCCTACTTTGGCATGTTTTTAAGAAGCTATATCAATAGCTGAAAGCAGTGCTCCATATGAGATGATCTGTGGATAAGAAAATATGAAGTGGACAGATGAATCTCCCTGTACTGGTAACAGCTACACACTCACAGGCTGTTCATGCTGCCTGATGATACAAGCTTAAGAAAATGTAAATTAATACTTAATTAATTTATCCAAAGTGGAAGAGCTCCAACAGAAGAGAGTGCTATTTCAGAAGAAGCAAACCCTGGATGTATGAACTCTCTACATAGGTAAAGGATCAATACAGAAAATAAAGCACCACAAAAAGACATTGTGGGCTGGCTGACAAGAAGCATGTCTAAGTTCTTTGAAATAGCTTCCACTCAGAGGCTGGTTCAATCCCTCAGGGACAGCAACCTTCTCAAGGTGACTGATGAAGTGTTAGGTGAGTAAAGCTACAGTGATTTATACACCCACAGGGTGCTGTAATTAAAGGTGAGAGAGTACAAATCCTTAAAAGACTCTGGGAGAAGGGGAATTTAATAAGCTGAAGAAAATAAACTGAAAAGTCCTGGCAGGATCCAATGTGCAACTTGTTGCTGTTCAGCGTATCCCCGACAAGGAGACAACTCTTGTATTACAGACAAGTACCTGCAGGAAGGTCCCTGTGCCTGGCTGGCACATCTTCTGGAGCAGGATTGGTGGTGCCTCAACACAAAGGTAGCAGAAGGAAGCTCTGTGAGGGAGAGGGTGTCTCTTCCTCTTGATGAGGGTATCCTACTGTGGTTCTGGCAAGAAAGCTCTGCCAGATGCCATGGCACCCAGAGGGGCACAGGTTTCTCAGGGATATTCCGCTGCACACACAGATGTGCCCTGCTGCAGGGCAAAGTGTCTTGTTCTGTTGGTTTGGGGAAAGCTGGTTGGTGCTCTGTGCACGGGATGTGGAGCTCTGGGCTCAGTGAGTGTTGAATGCCTGAGATCACCGTTCAAATGTCACGCTAGGGAGAAAGAGGGCAAGCAACAAGCAAAACAGCAGAGGCTGCACCACACGTCTTCCTCTCGCTTGCAGGAAGGAGGTTGGGTACCAGCTGCTAAGCAAGAAAGCAAGTGGAAAACTATGACCTATAGGAAACTATGTGAGGCACATCTGGTTGCTGAAGGCTACAGATGAGCTAACGATACCAACACTGGAAACAGATGCTAAATTGATTGGAAATTATTTTTGCGGAAAGCCATAGCTGGAGCAGGAGCGCTCGTAGGAAAACAAACTGGTGTAAAATGTGTTCTGAAGCCTCAAATCTGCTTGATTTTGGGAAAAGCGTGACCTGCTCTCTCTTTGGCATCGCTGCAGGACTTTGCACAGGCCACACACCACTGCATCTTGCTGAAAGCAGCAAGGTACACACTTAAGAAAGCAGCCAAATGCTACTGGTTGGCACCAGGATCCATTAGGGATCCTGACAGAGAAGTAGTATCTCAGTGACTCCTTGATTGACAGCTCTGGGAGGACACAAGTATCACCAATTCCAGGTGCCCCTGCACCTGCAGGTGAAACTCCTGCACTAATGGTGATGTCTTGCTAAAGCAATGAGTAAACAGCAAAAGATCCTGGAAAAATTTTACTGGATCTTGCAAGTCAGAACACCAGCTCAGGGGAATGCAAGAACGCAACAAAACTTGGAAAAGCTTTCTTCCCCTCATCCCCAAAGTCTGAGCCTGTGCTGCTGTCACTGCAGCTTCTCTGAGAACCATCCCTCAGGGGGCTGGGAAGGGAAGCTGGAAGATTTCTAAGGCTGATGTGTTTTGGAATGATGATATGCAGGAAACAAATCTAAAATCTTGTTTTAAGACACAAAAGGAGAAAAAGGAGAGAAATAAATACCTGTTAATAAATATATTTGGATCAGTATATTGAAATATTAGGAAAAAATACATAGCAACATCTTGGATGAAATATTCCAGATAGACAGACACTTAGCTTGATTGCACCCACATCTGGAAGTTCCCAGCATCCTGCAGCATCTCCTGCACTTCATTTTCTCCATCCTAATACTTGTGCTTGATACTTACTCTCATGCTGCCAAGCTGGCTTTTGTTACTACAGCCTTCATGCATTTATACTGGCCAAGAACCCACAACCATATGCCAGAAACAGCTTTTATTCTCATAATCTAAACAGGCTCCACGTTTGTTAACATTCTTCATACAAAGATACATACCAGTAGTTTCTGTGAACCAGAAACATACTGGTTTTGACTGTTCACACAGTACCTAGAACAGATGCAGTCCTGAAGAGCACTTTAGGCCCCCTAATGCAATAAAAGAAACAAAATCCATGCAAGGAGAAAGCAAGATTTTAAAACATGCTTATTTAAAATAAGTTTATTACAATGAAATAATACAAAAGTCTGACAAAGGTCTTAACAATGTTCCAGAAGAAGAGGCAGATGCTGTATGATTCGAGAGATGATGCAGACTGGAAACATTGAAGTATCTTGGACATAACAGCTTATGAAAAGCACAACTTGTGCAAAGCTTACACTGGAACAGGTGATTCTGGGGGCATCAACAAGCCCTTAGAATTAGGTAAATTTAAAATGTGAGGCAATATACCTTCTCTTCATCTTTAAATGTGTGTATGTAATGTATTTTAGTATGTATAAGTAAGGCTTTCCATAAGCTCAGCTTGACACTGGTAAAATGTATGCCCAAAATTGGCTTGAAAAAAGAAAACAGAAAAGGAAAACACAAAAGCAAGCTGCTTTGGTTTTCAATTTAGTCACCATATTCTGGAATGCAATTTACTTGTCAGGCTTCAAATAGACATAAATCTCAAACTTTCAAGATGGCTTTAAAGAAACTAAGTTTTGGACACCCTGAATGCTGCAATGAAAATGAAAAACAACAGTGTTAAGCAGAAATCAGATTATGAAAACAAGGAAGTGTCATATACATATATACACACACTCACACACACAGGTATAAAATCCACCTCCATCACATCTGGAGTATGTGGGGGGAGAAATCCTATACCAAGAAAAGGGTGTTAAAAATGACAGTCAAAGATCACATTTTGAAGAACTGCAGGCCAGTGGGAGGGTGCACGAGTGTTTAAGTGATGCACATGCTGATGTTCTAACTTCAAAGTAAATGCTTAAATCCGTGTGTGAACCATGAGCAGGATCAGCTACTGCCTGGGCTTGCTCAGAGCCAGTAAGTGCACTATGATACCCCTTCTGCACAAGGGTGATTTTATATCGCTTAGAGCACACGCAGTAGTTTGCAGGGTTTTTTCACCAAGAAGCTACAGAAGGCAGCAGCATGGCATGAATTCAGTTATTCCCAGCCCCCTTCTCTTTTTATTTTATCTGTACTATGCAGGCAAGAGAATCAATTAAAAACAAAAATAATCCCTGTGCTTTCACTCATAAGAGGTAGAGCTGCCAAGTCTGAAGTGTCCCAATTTAAATTTCAGCATTGAAATTAAACATTCCAAGTGGTGTGGTTTTCTAGCAAAATATATCAAACCAAGGAGAAACTTCAAACAAAAGCAACACACTCTCCATCTGACTGTATGTTTGGTTGCCTGCCAAAGAATTCAGGTCCAATTTTCCAAGTTTACATTTGTACCACTTAGAATTTCCTGCTTTTTCGTTCTTATGGAGGGATGCTTTGATGTAACAGCAACAATGGAAGACCTGACAGATG
Source organism: Agapornis roseicollis (assembly GCA_002631895.1). NCBI lineage: Eukaryota > Metazoa > Chordata > Aves > Psittaciformes > Psittacidae > Agapornis > Agapornis roseicollis. The sequence goes on from NDXB01021243.1 coordinate 341,068, forward strand.
ATAGTAGAAGGAAAGGAAGGGATGAGGACCAGGTGGGATAAGAGGTAAATACCATCAGGGAGGAACGTGCTAACAAATTTTTCTGGGGTCTGAAATGCACTTTAAGGTTCCCTAACATTTTTCACAACAGCTGAAGTGATAATGAAAAGCAATAATAAAAAGAAAGGGTTAGGTCCAGAACATGAACATGCGTAACACTGTTTTTCTATAATGGTCCACACCCCTTGGCCAAAGCACCCTGTGAACAACTGGAGCAATTTTGGGCATATTTTTATACATCCAGCCAACTAAGTGACACTTTTCAAACTATGGAACATTTTTAAAATAAACAGCTGTAACCTAAATCCTCTTTAAAAACAGCTTGTAAGTGAAGGTATATGGCCCTTAAAAGTTAAGTGCATCTGTTAAAGGGAGACCCATATTACAACAGTGTCAAGATGGGATGTTTCAAAAATTCCTTAAGTTTACACTAAAACATTTGAGTATCCAGTTCATATTATACAATTGTAAAGTCACAGTACATCAATATGCAACTGAGTATGGGGTCTTAATATAGCAGAGGGGCCACAGATCATAGCTGAAAAAAACCCTCAAAACAACCAAACAAAAAAACCCCCAAACAACCAAAAAACCAAATGCAACAATAAAAGAAATAAAATAAATAACAGCCTCCCATTGCTAAGCAGAACATGACTGAGATTATTTGAGAGCCCTGCCCTAATGCCAACGGCACTATATTACAAAGATGCTTGTATGATCTCTATTCAAATATGGTGAATGCCATTATTCAGTACTACATAGCACTTCTATCAGATTGCTTTGGGATTTACCATGTCTCAGCAAGGATGCACACCAGATAGACATTGCCAGTGTCGTATGCTGTATCAGAGTTCTATGCTCAGCTATACTAATTTCACAAAAAGCAGCCTTACTCCACTAGGGAAAAGCTGTGATTACTCTTATTTTGCCATGGCTAAGTAAAATCCCTGAGAATATGCAACTGTTAAGACACTGCAGGAAACAGCCGAAAGCATTTCTAAGGAAAGGGATGCAAAACTTTAGACTAGTGCAGTATAAGAAACTAAAGCTGTTCATGTAAAGTATACAAAGCAAGGGTGCTGTTATCTGGGGATCATGTGGACTTTTATCAATGTGCAGGTTAGCTGTTTGTAAATGTCAGCCATTAAAAAAAAAACCCAGAACAACCCTAACAAATGAATAAACCAAACAAATCAAACAGAAAACAGCAGCCTTCTCTCTGTTCCTAAATCTGAAGTCCAGAAGTCAGTTGCTTGTTCTCTATGATTATTAAAATCAAAAGCAATCCCGTTTGCCAAACTGGCATCACAGGAAAAGAATTGTGTAGCAGTGTATATGCTTCCTCTTGGTCATCTGTCTACTGCATCCTTAGGGTTATAACCTGGGGTTCAGCTCTACAGTATTGTGCATGGGTTTCTTTCTCAGTGGTGATCTGACTGGAAAGACAGCATTTGTGAGTCTTAAAAGTGCTCAACACCCTGCAAGAGAAGTGCATGGTGTACAAGTTTTGAAGGCAAGGAGGCTGCTCAATTCCATCTCTACAGGAGAAGGTCCCCATTAACAACAAACACACAGGAGCCTCCTGAAGCCACTGTTTCCTAAAAACATTCTCAAGCACCAACTCCAGAGTTCAGAAAGACCAACTTTACATAGGAGAGCAAGACAAGGAAGCCTGCTCTGAGGCAGGGTACCACCCTGATCAGAGGATACGCAGCGTGGACCACTCTATTTGTTACAAGAAGAACAGTAGGAGTTAGAATTGCTGAAGCTAATGAACCAATAAAGCTGTAAAACTCTCTGCCTATGAAATAAAGCCTCCTGACTCTTTGCATCAAATACTGGGTATAATGCACTACTAACAAACCAGTGGTTCTCCTGATAGTTATAAAAAAACCCAAACCAACCAAACCCAAAACCAAACCCATACCAACCAATCAAAAACAGAAAACCCAAACATACCTCCAAGACTTTAAGTGCTGAATACACTTCCCTGCTACTGGAAAAGATTAGAGCAAAAGGGGAACTCAATTTTTGTCACGATCTGACAGTTAATTTCTAGAGAAGAGAGATCTCTTCCAGCCGGTATTTCGTGGAATTATGGTCTTCATTACCTTTCCAAAGCATTCAGCTAAAAACTGCTACAGCAAAGTTTTCCACATAACAGCTGAAAACCTTGAGGAAACCATGATGGGTGGAGAGTTAGTTGTTCTACTCCAGGAGCAGTTTCTTTGCATTCATGCTTAGAAGCAGCAGGCAGCTGAACTTCTACCTCATTTTTAGCACTGCAAGAAGTGAAATAATTGAATGGAGCTTTGGTCAATTTACCTTTGTACCGAGACATAAATATATACTATTAAAATTAAGAAAATCCAAAAGACTAAAAACCGCACATCCTTCTGATTCCTCTTGGAATATGTAGGAACTACAGATAGGCACAACTCAGAAGATGACAGAAACAAGGAAATTGCACTGTTCAAATGCCTAATTAAACCCTGGTATCTTGCTTTATACAGCAAGTGTGAGGTTTGGTCTTTAATTCAAGCATCACATGCTTTCCTTAAAGCTCCCAATGCTAGGCTCTTTAAAAAGGATCAAGTATTCAATGTGCAGAGAGGCTCCCATTGCAGAGCAATGCAGGGCAGCAGGTCTGCAGTACATTCATTTTACTGACAACATGATTTTCAGCCTAGAAAAGCCAGTACTTCTCCTGTATGGCGACACTGACTTCTATATTTATGAAGATTTACTAGTTGTAAGTACCTTATTAGCACAGCCTTCTCTCCTGCATATGATTTAAACTCAACTGTTTGCACAAAGCCATGTGAAGCTCTAGGTCACCACTGAAAGACCTGCTTATGCTTTGAATGGCCAGTCAGTAATTCACAGGCAACCTTCTAGTCATCAACATAACTAGGAATTTTATCCATTCCATATCACTAGGTAAAAGAACTCCCTTTTTTTAAAAAATAGCAGCAGTGTTAAGAAGCACATTTTTAATCTGCATCAGCAAAATGGGAAAAAGGGCAAATCTTACCTTCTTAGTTTCCAGTCACTTGTATGTCATTTCAGGTTTTTAGGTTTGTAATTGGCCCAATAACAGTGTAACAGCTCCATGACAAATTCTAGCTTCCCCTATGCTTTACTCATTCCATATGCACTTTCACGAAGTCACCGCCCATAATGGCAGTTTAGGAAGAATTTTAATGAAATCTGCCTCTTAAACTACCAGCTGTATTAAATTTAAAAGCAAATACTTTGGTTTTGTGTGAATTTAAGAAAACCCTAAAGGCAAAAATAGAAAAACCCACCAAGACCACTGGCAAGAGCTGACAGGGTGACCATAACACATACTGGGAGCTGGCCAGTTTCAAAGGCTGGCTCCTGGGGAAGCTCAGACCACCAGCCACATATACCTGTGGTGAAGATCTCTCTAATAACTGAGGAGGTGCTGCATAAAAGATCTGCAACCCACATTAAGGGACAAACTCACCACATACCTTATAGGCTGGCATTTAGGTGCCCTTCTATTACCATGCTAACTATAACTATCTACCTCTGTCCTACATAGTCACAGGGAGTGGGCACAGAACATGGGAAAGCCAGAACCAGCAGTGTCTGCCTGGGCACCATGTTGACATCCCAATGCTCCACTGCACACACAGCTCTCTTCTAAGGGAGCAAAGGCCAAATTCTGCTCTGTTAATCTGATGAGGTGAAGAGAAAAGGAAGCACACAGGCAGGAGAGAAACAATCAAAACCATTCATCATGGACATAGTTATGACCCAAAGAGAAACAGTACCTCTGCATTTAAACAGAATCCAAGTGTAACAAAAAAGTAAAAATCACACATACCCTTTCCCCAAAACACTCACAACACCCTTCCCATGTGAAAAGATACAATGAACAGAAATGATGTCCAAAAATAAATCAAATGAAAGAAATCTTTGTTAACAGACACAGTCCCTGAAGTTTTAAGATGTGGTCTTGCTGTAGTCATACCACCTCATCTGACTCCAAACCATGTACTTCATAGAGAGTGTCCAAGATATTTAGCTGCTTTTCCATGGCTGGTAAATAAATGTTGAGGTCCCTCTGCATTCCTCTGTAAAATGTTTCTTCCTGAGGATCACAGTCCTCTACAGAAAGAGCTGCCACAAAGTCTTCGTAAGTTGGAGCTGCCCTTAAAGCTAACTGGGAGAGGAAACAAAGCTATCAGATTTGCAAAACAGGACAGGAAAAGAAACCTAACTAAAGCCAAGAAGAACTTCCAAGACATCCCTCATTTCACTTAGAATGCACAGCTTTAATGTATTTATCTGTATGTGCATATGTTAAGGATTTTTACTGGTAGGAAGACTAACATCTTTTTATTTTACTGTTTTTATTATCCCTGCATAGATCCCCAGTCCAAATCATCTTCAGGGAGGCCTAATTTTTAGGGAGTGTCCGTATATCATATTTTGTACTGATAAACAACATACATGAAATACAAACCCCAAATAAAGTACAGTTTGTTCGGGGAACTCCCAACCCAGTGTCACACACTACTGCACTAAAGTCCCATTCTCAAAATGCTCTTCAGAAAGCTCTCCCCAACATTTTTATTTCTCCCAGTTGAAGTCTCTGTTATGATTGCCTGGATGAAGCTTTCCTTTCTCGTTCTGCAGTTTCATTGATGATTTCCTGTGATAAACACAAGGGGGAGCTGCCAGACTGGACAAAAAATAAACCATTTCCTCTAGCCCATGTATTCTACTCCAACTCCTGACACATTCTGCACTAGACCTTCTTGAATGATCACATCCAAAGACAGATCCTCAAAAAAAGCAACCTCAAACTCTAATTTCTTAATTTAATAGCCCTGCAAGACTGTACTGAAAAACACATAACGAACAAAGTGTACATGCAAGCATGATCTGGTTTGGCACCAGAAAGCAGGTTCTACTCTGAAATTCCAACACTAAACATAGTGATAACCCTAATCCTCACCATGAGAATTAGGTTGGACAAAGGCATCTATTAATTGTAATGCTTAGAACTTTAACGTAGCTTATTAACTACATACAACATAAGATTGCACAAACAAGACCCCCACCTTCATCAGCAAGCAAGATAAATACTTACTGCAAAGACCCCGCGGACAACCCAACCATGGTGCTGCCGTAATGTCTTTCCATAAGCATTATCTTAGAGGAAAAGTAAATAAGAAATAAATAAATCAAGAAATAGATGTATGGCAGTTTTAAATTTGCATCACAAAGAGAACTTAGAGCTTAGAAATTACTATTATATGGTATATTCTTGTCACTGGATGCAAATAATGTCTGTTTCTGAGCACCACAGTTATAACTGAACCTTGATGACAGATATAGGATTTTTGCATGGAGGTCTTAGCTCTGCTGTCAAATCTCTTTCAACACATCCTCAGCAAGCAAGTGTTCTAAAAGACAGGAAGGCAAATGTAATTTCTATTTGACTACCTGTGCTTCATAAGTAACACCTCTTCTACTGGCTAGAACTCAGTTCAGTGCAAATCTGAGAACATATTATACGGGGTTAAACAACCCTGCAAGCTGACTGTTTGCCAGCCTCAAACAAGGTGGTTAGCTCAGGTATTAACCAAGGACAACCATCTTCACATCTGAAGTTCTGAGCATCACTAGAACAGAAAGCACCAGGCCTTTACTAAAATAACCCTCAGGATTCTCTCTTGTGAATGCACAGAGTGTAGCCTTTGATGAAGACTCTCGTTATGTTCCTAGGCACTTCCACTTTCATGTACAAACTTCCTATACACAAAGCCAAACATCTCTGAGCTATATTTTCCCAGCCTTAGTTTGTTACTGTTGTAATTTCATATTCTTGTGCTTCAGTTAAATTTTAAAGTATCTGACATTGTATCACACTTTCCCTGAGCTGGTCACCTTGAAGAATCACCTCCGCATTTTTCTGCTTATTCAGGGATAACCACATCAAGTCTAAAGCAGGTTTGTATTTTGTTTTATACTTGCTGTGGACACTAGCCTAATTCAGTAAGTGTCAGAAACTGTGTACTTGGAAAAAATTCCTTCACTTCTGTTACAAGTTCCCTTCTAATTGATACAGGCAGTTCACAACCAAGCTGGCAAAGAGGTGATTTCAAAGAGAGATGGCCAATGTTACAAGGAACTAAAAACATAGCACAACAGCAGCTATAAATTCCAGAGCACTCCTGCTGCAAACTCATGGAGAAAACAGAATGAATACTTCTTTCCTTTGTCAAAAGTATGGCAGTTAAAGGAATCTATCTGCCATTAAATCTAATAATCCGCTCGAAGGTGGCCATTTTCAAAACTTTGGTTTTCAAAAAAAGTTATGTCTTGGATATTACTTGCATCATTAGTCACTGCAGAAAAGAAAACAGATTCTAAATGAGTAGGAAAGCAGCCAACTATGTAAATTCAGAAGCACACAAAGAATAAAGCAACTGGCACTTACTCAGAGCTGTTTGGATATTCTTTTCCCCATTCTTCACTTCTGTCAAAAACCCTTTCAAGAACTTTAAGCCTCTGTCAGGATGAACCCATGAAATAGACAGAAACCATGTTTATAACAAAGCAACTCAAAGTATAACAAAGCCCCTTAAGTCACAATACAACTCAGAAGTGCAATAAAACTCAGAATTAAGATGTTATTTTCAATCTGGATTAAAAAAAAAAAAATGCAGCCACAACGTCCAGCTTCTCTTCCAGCCCAAGGAGAAAAACTTTGTGAAAACATTTCTGCCACAGCCCGAAACCACCTGCTTGATGTTCTGGCCCAGAAAGATCAGTCACTCACTGTAACTTCACTTTTATGGGAAAAACAGTTGCCAGCCATTGCTTTTGCAGGCCTTTTGGCAAAATTGTAGTGATACAACAACAGATGACATATTAACCTTGAAACTAGCCAATTTGGATTAATGAAGCCTGTGGAAAGTAACTGATTTGCTCCACATACATAAGCCTGCACTGGCGAAAGGTCCCTCATTGCACCTCAGCAGTTCATACAGTGAGCAGATACGAGGCTGTTACCTTTTCAGCCACAGGAGAGCCTCCGTAGCAGAGTTTCTAACTTGTGCTACACCTGCATTCACTTCATGCAGCACTATCTTCTGAAGAGTATCAAATTCTTCTTTGTTGGTTATAAATTTCTGGTTTATTTTCTGAGGAAAAAAAAAAACCAAACAACCCAACAGCCAAAGCTTTAGGTTTTTAAGATGAAGGAGTGGCCTGCCCTATAAATACCATCTGTTTACCAGAACTCTTCACTTCAAATGCATACCACAGTTACCCAACCATGTCACACACTCCCCACAGCACAACTGTGCTGCTGGACATGCCTTCCCAGAGCACCACCCCAGACACATCTGGCTAGCCACGTGGGTAGTGCCACCAAAAAACCCCATCTCAGTCAAAGATTTACATGGAACCTGTATGACAAAATGCTTTGGATTCACACAACACCCCCTCCCACCGGTGGATAGGAGTTAACTCAACCTGCTCTCCAAGCAAGCCCTATTTGCCCCGTGATTCAACTATAAGCAAGACTACCTTCTCACAACTGCTAAGCTACAAATTCTTGATTACACTTAGCAGTCATCGGCATGCTTCAGCTTTTTTAATTTATTCCCAAGTTTGATACACACAACTCCTCACAAAAACAAGAGAGAAAATATGTAAGGGGCAGATAAACAGATTCTTCTTCTACATTAAAGGAGTAGCTGCCTATAACTTGACAATAAATATTCAAGGTTTTAGGTTTTTAAATAGCATTCTTATCTCCTGCTATTTTCTGTCTTTCAGTGACTACCTTCAGTGAGACAAGCAAATACAGGTCTCTGCACTAAACATATCTGAATGTATGCGATGGTCCTTATCATCCACTCAGAAGATATGCTTTGCCTTTCCTTTTCCCCTCTACAGAAAAGCTATGAAATCTCACTATGAGTACATCTTCTCTCACAAGCAGCACTTCAAACCTTTTCAGACTTGGAGCTGGAAGAACTTCCAGAACAAAACCTGGGGCTGCTGAGGAGCTGTTCCTTAATGCACTAACTTCGTACTCCTTGGTTGAGGAAAGGCTTCTGTCCCAGCCCTGCCTGTTTGTTTTAGAGTCTAAAGTCAATATTGCTACCACCTCATCATGACTTACAACCTATCGAGCTAAGAATCAAAGTCATATTCCTTAGGTGTTAACAAAATTTTTATGTAGCAGTCAATCAAGTGTTTTATAAGCTTACACATAACAACTGGATTTATCAAAGACCACATATACTGTGAGAACAGAATGAGGGGCATTTCAGCATTCTGATCTGACATATGGTAGCATCATCAAATATCAAACAGCCTGCCAAGATTGACTCCTACAACAAAGATTCTTGAGCTTTAGTCCCTAAAAAAGATACTTTGTTAATTAAAAAAAAAAAATAAAAAAAATCAGTGCTAGAAATAAGGTTTTACCTTGATGTTACCTACAAAATCCATTTTAACAGGAGCAAAAACAGTTGGCCCCAACTTGTCTAGAAAAGAAAAAAAGTCCATATTTTAAAATTGTGCTTTTTTCCAGCCCTCATGTCTTAGTAACAATTATTTTCATTTACTGTCTTAATACTGTCTTAATCCTTCTAAATGGCAAGAGAATATTGATAATATTGATAAATGAACAATCAAAGTTTTTTCTTTGGTGTAGAACCAATGTTCGTACAAGTGTTAAATACACCAACCTACACTTCAGAAGCCTTCAAAAGCATACATGCTCACAGGACCTCACATCCACTGTTAGATGCAAGGACCAAGCAGGTAGGGGATTACATTAGCTGGAGATAGAAGTCTTTCAAGAAATCATATAGCTAGTTCCGCTGATGGTGTGCTGTCAGATGTACTGGATGTCTAAGGTATCCACACTGCTCTTGAGGGGAAGAAATCTATCTATTCCAGATAGATCTACATATTTCCAGACAGCCTATACACGGGTCTGTACTAAATGAGAGTGGATCCGGTAGAAAGGGAAGGAGTAAGAAACATCTTCAGCTATCAGTCAAATTGATTCTGCTGATAGGAACTGTTTCTACTGTATCACTTTGGCAGAGAAATTAATTCTTCCAACCAACTGCTCCATCTTTTCTGGCAGCTGGCAGCAGTCAAAAGTAGTGAGAAGAAGGAGGTACTTACCAAGAACAGGCACAATTGCGTAACATGACTCCAGAAACTCTTCTGTTGGAATGCCCTCCTCCTCCCGAAGTTCAATATCACTGAACCTGGTGTCCAGGGCAAGCAGAAAAGACTGTTACCTTAACTCATTTTGTGCAGATTCTATAGGCAGAATTATATTTCATGCCCACTTCATTTTCATAGAGGTAAAATTTATAGATATATGCAAAACCAAATAAAACCTAGCGAAACAAAACCAGCATGACTTTTGTTTCACTTGGTTAAAGAAAATAACTGCAGAAAAGACACATTCAGTGGTGTTCAAGCAAGGCTTGTAATTACAAACAAGGAAAAAACCTCCCACTCTACACTGCACAAAGGATATCTTCAATTACTCTGCTGTATGCAGTCTTGTTAAATAATCTCAGCAAATACAGCTTTACAGACAGAAGAGTCTTAGAAATGAGTCAGTTAAAGGCTTACAAAGTTTCAATAATCTTTTAAACTGAAATCTCTACTACCTATTGCTCATGACGCTGAAGAAGGTAGGAGAATCATTGTCGTTTCTGTCTTTCTCACACAGAGTCAATCCACTTAAAGAATTCATTTCCAACTGCAGCAACTTGTGGGCATCGGAGCTTTCTACAGCTTGCAGCTTGCTCTCTCCATCTTCTTTAATGCCTTACATTTATAGGAAACAGAAGAAAAAACATAGAAAGAGAAAACAGCTACCTACCCATACTGTTATTCCTATTCATCGAGATGCTTTCTATTTGATGGAAGGCACTTGGATATCTGGATCATGCAAGATTAAAAGCTTTCCCTGCCAGCACTATGACTCTCTCACCATAGGTCCATTGGGTCCTCAAACCACATTTCGACCAGTCTCCTTCCCATTTCTTTTAATGAAACAGGCCAAGCACCAGGCTCCAATGAGGTGAGCCCACACACCGTCAAGCAAGAACAGCCTTACGAGAGAAGAGGACTGAAGAAGTGATTGGGTGCAGCAGGGAGCAGACCATCTCCTCAAAAGAAAGACTACTTCTTATATGGTTCTTACTTCCCCAGTGTTGATAAAGTGGCACAGTGCATTTTCAAAAGCAAAAGAATAAGTGACTTGTTTGCTCCTTCTGATAACTAAGAAAACAGGCAGCTCAGATGGATACTGCTATGATATCAAAGGCTGCTATGTTCTCTCTTGTTTGTGTATCTTTAAAGTTTCTCAGAAAAAGATCCAAGTGATCCAATGACTGAGGTCTATTTTATCTCTCCTCTGGGGTCAAGCACATCCATTTCAAATGAAAAGAACACTGCACAAGCATCTACAAAGGAAGACAAAGTCATATATATCCTTTGCATTTCTGACCTCATGAAGAAGTACACAGAACAAGTCAACAAGCAAAAATGATAAACTCACAGCATCTGCAGCACACAAGCCACAGCTACAGTTCACCTTGCAGCCAGACTGTCAAACAGCATACAAGATTTCTCAGGGAACCTGTACTCTCCAGAAAAGGAAGACTTTCAAGTGCCACTGAAGACTATATACCACCAACCTGACTTGAATTTGTTTGATCTCCTTACTTTTGTGTCACTAAATGGTGACAACATGCATATTACTCTGCAGGGACTTACTACACTACATCAGCCACAGAAATGGAGGGGGGTGGGGGGAATAAATCAAGAGAAAACCCATTTAAGAGCAAAATCACCACGTTCATTAACTTGGGCTTGGGCTTAAAGAATTTAGCTAATTCACTGACTTGCATACATATGTTTCGGAACAACAGCCAAGCAGAGAAAGCTACTGTTCACAAATGATGCAGTCTGTTCAACAGGACTAGTAGAGATGATGTGTTACTTATATAGGCTTACCAAAATTAAGTTCAGCAGCCCCTAACAATATAGCTACTTTGGATGGAATTTTATACTCAATCAGTTCAATAGCCTTTTACTGAAGTCATACACAAACCTAAGTTTCATGCCATTGCTAAGGTAATGGAAAAAATAAGGTCCTTTCCAGTAAACTCTTAGTTGCAGAAAAAGGATTAGTTTTCTGTAAAGATTCATTATAGCAATCAACAGCTACTACAAGGTCAACCCCTCACAGACAGACATACAAAGCTTTAATGACCCCCTTTTGACATTGTAGCTCTATGTACTAGCAGAGGTGCCAGCATTCCTAGTGGAGGGCCTCTGGGAATAATGTGCCTGTCTACACCACAAGAAGAACCCAAGCTCTGGCAGACTGTATTGTTACATGTGTCAATCAGCATCTAGCTATTTTGACAGAGCTAGCCACCCATCAAAAAAAAGACTTTTTAGTTTCCTTCCCCATTCAGTCCCACGTTAGCTATGAACAAGGGCTTCAGCTCTGTGGTTATGAAAAGACTTGCAAAGGTCAGATATCAGACTAAAGCATACTGACATTTCCCCTCCTGGGAAGCAAGGTATCAGCACACTCTGAAGCAGCCTATACCTCCCTCCATTCACATTTAAAAAAGTAATGTTCCCTGATAAATGCTGATGCATGTATTTACCTGCCAAATCCTCTGCTATGTGATTGTTAATAGAAACATCCCTACTTCTTCCATTTGTTTCCAGGTTTAAACATTCCAGACTTTTAATAAGGGTTTGCTCTTGATGGTTAATTTCTACTTTTACAGAGCCATTTTCACAGGGGTTCAGTTCCATCTGCCTGAAGATAGGGAAAGAATGATGGTTAGTATATAAAACATTGCTTGGTAAGCTTCTTCCTGTGAAAACACACAAACAACAGTAAGAGAAAAATAGCAGACAAATTATAGGCTGTCACAGACTGCTCTGAGCAAAAGAACCTCTATGAAATAATAAAAGGAACCAGGCAGCTCTTTGCAGCAAGTAGGATTAATGATTCAACCTCAGTTTGCAGAGTTTGAATATATTTACAGTGAACTTTATTGAAAAGAGACATAATAAAAAAAATAACACAATTGATTACAAAAAAGAAAATCACAGGCAGGTGTTATAACTAAAATAATATCCCCTGATTGGTACTTTAGAATATATACCCTTGCCATCTATTCCACAAATCACAGGCTGCTCTCTATCAATGATTTTATGAGGTTATGGAGTGGAATCTGAGATGCAGGACAGAGTACTGAAGTGGGAGAGAGCTGGCTGGTGAGTGACTAGTCACCAAGTAGATGGCTGGGAAAAACAAAGGGGAAAGGGCTGCTAAAGGAGAGATGCAGTGAACCAGCTTCCTTTTGTTGTGTCAGCTTTCAAGTACACAGCTCAGAGCTATACAACTCTACCTGCATCCAATACTAGAATAAAAATATGGAAGTAACAGATACTGACAAAAACAGATTAGAGAAAGACTGAAAGTAAAGAATTTTGTTATACCTTTCCATTGGGGTGTGACCGGGCAAAACAGAGTGCTTTATCTGTAAGATAAGTGGGGAGGGAGAATATACTTTAAAGCAAGATGACTGTATCATGCTTCTCAAACTTCATGTTTTATTAAACACAAATTGGAGTCAGCAGAAAAGCTGAAAAACTAAGCATATGCTCCCCAATTCTCTGACCAGGAGTCAGTATACAGAAAACACAAAAGAGGTGCTACATTATTACACCATTAGAATATTTTTCAGATGCAGTGACACATCTATCTTCCTACATATATCTGCTGTTTGCCAGAGATGATCCAGTTTTGACTATATAAGCTGTGGATCCAGGATTCAAGAAAGTGCCCTTGTCTTAAAAGATAAGCTCATCAGCTCCTGTTGTTGTATTACCACAGATCCAATGTTGCAAGAGCTTAGGAGAGTAATAATTGCAGTAAAATCCTTCAGTGGACCAACTTGCCGTACAGCCAAGGTATTTTGAAACACCACTGTCTGCAGCTGAGCAGGCCCCAAAAGTTAATGCTTAATAACTTCCCCATGTTACTAAAAGTTAAAAGATTGCTCACTGATTATTAAGGAATGACCCTACCTCACTTGCAACCCACAAGAAATAGCTGAGTACGTCCAGTGGAGGATTACTAACTCTAATACAGTTAAAACCACATTCCCTACTTCTGCAAATGCTGCTTTATGAAACGGAGCCTTAGCATCCCTCCCAAGGCTGAGAGAAGATGATGCTGTCCATTACCTTGTTCGTTCTGAGAACTGCTAAATGTGGGGATCCTGGTGGGGTCTGATGCAGTAACTCAGAAGTGAAGGCAGTATTTGCAATCTGCATACATTCTTCAAGAGTCTTCAGGAAGGTGTCACAGGTTGATTTTAACTGAGCTCCCATATCAATCTCACTCTGTGGGAAGAAACCAATTGGAATAAATAGACTTACAACAGAAGACAGATTTGGAGCAACTAACATTTACAAAGCCCACAGCTGCTACAGTCATGATTTCTGTTTAACATGAATTAAAATGCAATCTGTCAGCTTCTCAGAGAACTGTCATCAGGTATTACTGAGGCTATACCCCCCACAATATTACCAATCTTGTCAGTCTCTGACCACAACAAGCTCAGTATGCTTGCATTTTAAAAGCAATGCCTTTTGGTTACTTATCTCTGGTACAAAAAGTGTATTAAATACTAAGCCTTCATGTATTTAACAATGACATTCCAGAAGACACCACTGACATGAGAAATGAAAAGTAAACAAATTAAATAGATACAGAATGTTCTGAAGACAATGATTTCAAAAATCTCATGAACAAAAAATTAATGCAATTGAAAACCAGGCAGAATGAAGTATCACATTGCCACAATACTCTTCATCACTGCAAACCGCAGTTATTGATGCTGAAATGCTTTTAGCAATAAATCTTTCCAGTTAAATACCAGCAGGTATTTAAAGTGAGTTTTCCCCCAGAAACATGAACTGTGAGCTGGATAAATACCACATTACATGTTCATTGTCAAAAACCTGTGAGCTGCAAGTTCTAACAGTGACTTTTAGTCACTTACACACTACACCATGCTTCTGCACTGGCTGTTAATTCACCATAAACACCTTATTAGATACCTTTACAGAGGTGGTTTGGACATACAAATGATTAATCTTCAGATGTTTTGCCTGCCTGTCCTGCACCTGAGAACACACCTCTCCAGGGGGAGACATCCTGGAACTTCACACCAGCTTTTCTAGCAAGTGATGTGCATCCTCCTTCACATCTTTCTCAAAGCAAAGAGTAGATGACTGTCATTAGGAGACTGCACTTAATGAATCTGCTTTAGTCAGGAAGATATGCAAACTTCAAAAGTTTGAAACTATAATGTAAATGAGGCTAATCAAGCAGGGTGCAATATTAAGTAACTGTGAGTGAATACTACATTGGCTAACCTGAAGAGTTCACAATGCTCAAGAGTTTACAGATGTGATCTACACCAAACTAGAGCTGTACCTCTGGTTCTGATATGCCAGAAATGCTAGCTTCCTTTGTTTTATGCACCTGCTGAACAAGGAGGTTACAGTACAGTCTGAGTTCAGACATTTTGGTCTTCAAGGCTTCTGTGCTTTCAGTGAACTCTAAAAAGTGAAACAAAAGAAGAATTAAAATTATTGCATTCATCCTGCAGTATATGATTTTGGAGAGCTGCTGAAATAGTATTATCCAATCTAATTCATTCAGCACTTCCTTACTTCAAAACATTTTCTATCAGCTCAAAAAGGTGAGCTGGATTTGCCATAAATTATGCTCCTGACAGACAAAATACTGTTTCATTATTTGCCATCACGGATAAGAACAGTGAAAAGGATATGTTCCTAGACTTAGGAGATAGAAAAAGCAAGTACACAACACTTGACCTTAACAGGCCTTTTAAGTAGTGAAAACAAAAAATAGGATACATAGGGATTTCATCCTGAGTAGTTTAAGGGGCAAACAATTACACTGTGAATTAAAAGATCAGGGTTCTGGGAGAAAACACTGGAGGAAAACCACTCATCCTGTCCAAAGTAAAGGGATTAATTTAATATATATACTTGAATCTTGAAATAGTTGAGGTTGGAAGGGATCTCTGGAGACCAGACAGTCCCACTCCCCTGGTCAGACCAGGGTCAGCCAGAGCACATTGCTCAGGGCCATGTCTAGTCAGGTTTTGAACACTGCCAAGGATGGAGACTCAGCAACCTCTCTGTTCAACCTGTTTCAGTGCTCACTCATCCTCACAATATAAACATCTTTGCTTATGTCTGAGTGGAGTTGCTCATGTTTAAATTTATGCCCATTTTCCCTTATCCATCCACTAAGAGTCTGGCTCCACCTTTTTTATGCTCTTGCAGCAGATATTTCCTTTAATCATCTTAGTGGCCCTTTGCTGGATTCAGTCCAGTATGTCCATATGTTTCTTGTACTGGAGCCTGCATAACTGAGCAGATTAATCCAGATATGACTAACAGTCAATCTGAGATTTTTCAGAAGTATTTTTTTTTTACAGTGGAGTCCCAGAATTAGAAAATAAGTTTGTCTGTTAGCAATACTAACATGGTACCTTTTTACCCATGCTACTGAAGGTCAGTTATACCTATAAACTTTGCTCTGCTTCTAAGCACTGCACATTAGGTCTCCACTTTGTGCAGGACCCTACAAGTCCATCCCTGGCAGTGTTCAAGGTCACGTTGGACAGAGCCTAAGCTGACATGGTTTAGTGTGAGGTGTCCCTGCCCATGGCAGGGTGGTTGGAACTAGATGATCTTAAGGTCCTTTCCAACCCTAACTATTCTATTCTATTGTATGATTCTAAGTATCATCTTCTGCTCAGCTCTGAGTGAGCTTGAACTGGTAAATGCAAAGCCTGGGGAAAATGCACATAAAGCCAAGAGGTGAAGTGATTTCTCACCTCAGGCAAAGGAAGTGTCTGCTGCCCCTGCATTTGCTCAGGAACACTGATATATTAATAATTCAGTGTTTTCCCATCTTCTACATAGTCACTGTGCTGAAGTTACACTAGGTTAAGCCCAGAGGTCTCACAGTGACTCATGAATAACACCATTCTTGTAAGCAAGAGGGTTTTTCACTGGGGTAAAAGTGAGATTGTTGATGAAAGCAAAGAGGTAGGTGAATTAATCTTCACAGCCTAACCGTGATGTCATTTCAGTTTCCAAATACTAGTATGCATATTTAAAATCAATCACAAAGGGTATTCTTGCCTTTCTCCTTCTGTGTCCTGCTATCAGTCAGACAGGCTTTGGCAGTTCCTAGTGCAACCAACCACTTTTGCCTTTCAACTGCATTTCTTGCCTTCAGATAGAAGTATTGTTCCCCTGGGATGATCAGGTCCATTCGTGTGTTATCTGCAGGATGAACTGGAAACAACACAGATTTCAGAGCAGTTCCTCACCACTTCCCAGCCCAACTGAGTATCTTAACAGATATGTTAAGTGGCAGGTCAAGCAGTACTGAAAGAAAGCCAACATACAGCCCAAAATTTCCCCTGTTTCCATTTCATGACTTCACTTCTGGCTTGGGGAATAGACGGGACACACACATGTACAGCTGTGGGATAAAAAGCTATGAAAGGCAGTTTTGTGATCAGTACAGTAAAATCTGGGAGCCTTTATGGAAAGGGAATCCTCTCTGGTAACCCTCTCTTTGAGGTTTCCAGCCCCTAACTGCACTTCAAACATGTGGCAAACATGCTCTGAGAGAGCAGATCTAGTACTTGTTTATTATTCATATTTCTAGCTTCAGCTTTGTTCTTATGAAGAGTCATTCGAAGCTGTACGATGTTCCACTGTGACTCATAAAACACAGTGACCCATATGTAGAATACCCATTATTTTACAGGCTTTCAGCTCTCTAGCATTTTTAAAATACTATAAAAACCGGTACACAGGTTAATATATATACCAATACAAACACATACCAAAGAAATCAAGCTACCAAATAGCCCTTGGGACCTGAAATCTCATCTTGAGTGCAACATTACTAGAAAAACTTCTTGCAGCTGAGTGTTACTGTATCTCAGTTACCTTGGATTTCACACACGGCCATTTGGATGCTTCCCTTACAACCCTTCCAGGCATCTTCCTGAGAGTCATAATAGGACAGGATGCCACCACAGAGAAGAAACCATCTAGGCTGCCAGCCTGAAAAACAAAACTGCATTTCTCAGTTACAACTCTCCCTGCAGTTCCACCACCTCTCTCATTTGGGATTCACTGCAAACAGGGCCCCAAAGGTTCTCAGTTCCCCTCAGAAAATGAAATCCTCTGAAGTAGTAAAGATCTGTGGACAGGTCTGGATGCTTGCTGGCAGCTACATGTCCTTTCAGCAAGCAGCTGGACCACAGATGTATGCTCCTGAGATGCCATATGTCATTTTCAGTAGTTTTGCTAGCATTTGTGTCACACACTGTCTTCCAAGCCCACCTTTTCAGTTCACCACCCCTCAATTCCTTCCATCACTCCTCAACTGACCTCTTCTGTTTTACCAAAAGTTATCCCAGCTGTCTTGCCTTACATGTCTACCTTCCTTGTTAGAAGGGCTAGCCACATTGTCTTGAAAAACAGTGGGCAATGAACTAAAAATCAAGGGAAAGAGAGGACAAAGGCGGATGCATTGATTTCTGAAAACCATCTTTCAGTTAAACAGTTCTCAACAGCTCTTGAAACTCCCATGCTGCCCACACAAAGAGTCTTGAATTAATGACGTGCGCTTCTGCATACTTCCCCAGAGAACAACCAAACACCAGACTAGACCAAAATCAATAGTTCTGGTACACTTTTGCCCACCCTGCTGCCTGACTTCAGAACTAAATCACCCCTTTTGTTTTCTTCTTTTGGAAGTACTACTGCATCATGAAAAGATAAAAACAAATAAGGCACAATTAAATGTCTAATTAAAACCTACAAGCTCATCAACTTAAGAAGCAATGAGGCAGCAACATCACTGGAGGAAAGCAGCTTTCATTATTGAGCTACAAGTTTCCCTGGTCAGGATCAAATGGAGTGAGACGCTGAAGCTCCCACTCCACAGGAATGACTGCGCCTTACCACCTAGGAACTGATCCCTTAGGCTACTGCTGAAGCCAAGCCCAACTCAGTTTAAGGTCTGAAAGCCCTAAAGCCACAAGCTAATAGCAGGAGCATAGTTTGGGGTTTTTGTTTGGTTATTTTTTTAAACAAGCAATACCACTGTAGCTGGGCCAACCTGGTCTGTAGATTGCTGAGCCTTAGGGGGGAATGGAAAACAAATTAAACAAATCCTTTTCCACACCCTTCCAGAGCTTTCCCATACTTCCTATAAGAATGTAAAAACATTATAAATTCTAAAGTAGTCTCAATACTTCTGTATTTTTTATGTAGAGGAAAACAATCACAAGAATGAGAATTAAAAAAAAAAACAAAACAAAACAACCAAAACCAAAAAACCAAGACTGATTTTTATTTGTCTTGCCACCAAAATAAAGAAATTATCCTAAAAATCACTATTGATATAAAGGAACTCACAATAAAAGGAGGTGATTGTTCAGCAGAGAGAAGCAGTTAATTGCTTCAGACACTCAATGGCACAGAACCAATCCTTTAACTAATGCACAGTGCCACAGTCAATACAAGCCTCTAATTCAGTCTGGAGATCCTGCTGCTGCACGTGAATCATTTCAGCCATGGCCATACAGCTTACAATTGCAGCTGATGCTAAACCAAACTGCATCCCATCAATCAAAGGCTGTGCAATCAATTAGCCAACACACAAGGCACTCTGCCTCCATCACTTTGGAGGCTAGTTAAAAATACATTATGAGTCAATATATTTTGTTGAGGTTTTTGTTTGGTTAGGTTTTTTGGCAGTGGTTTTGGGGTTTGGTTTTTTTGTTTTGTTTCGAGGGGGAAGCAGCAATTACTTGTCATCCTTTGCAGAACCTAGCTCTTCTTTATTAAGATACACATTAAAAGCTCTATGATAGGCAATTGTTAACTAGGACAGCATTTTCAGAACAGAACTGTTCTGATAAATGCAATAAAACCACATTTTTGCAAAAGAAAACCTATTTAAAAAAATTAAGAAGATCCCAGCAAGGTTCTTTCTGTCAGAAGATGCAGTGACCACCTTGTACTCACTGACACTGAGTCAGCAGCCATAGGAAGGTTATCCTAAACAACCAGCTAAAAATAGTGTGTGGCTGACAAATCATAGGCAGTGCAACAGGGATACAATCTTCAATTACAGGAGCTTCACATTGACAAGCATAGAGAAAAGGCAAGGAAGAAAAAACCCAACCAACAATAATCAACAACAAAAATCAAAGTAGCAAAAAGACACTTGGACGCTTCCATGGACACAAGTGTTGGGTTTATTCGTTTTTATTCTCTCCCCATAAACTGTCCTGATAATACTGCTGTTTTTGGAACTGAGCATTCAGACCTCACCCGATACAGAAAATTAAAGCTGATCCTTCCAAGGTCTTATTGGTAGTAGCACTGATACAACTTTGGAGAAGAATTTACTAAGCCCATTTATAGTGGTAGTGCACAGACAGGACAAAATGTAGCCCATGCTTCCACAGCTCATTTTGGAGTCCATTAACAGTAAAAACTGACCTTGCTGGAGAAAGAAGGTATGAAAAAAAAACCCCAAACAATAAAATGCAAAGTACAATAAAAGCTAGCAGTAGCTTAAGGTATCAGCCATAGAAGAAAATTAAGAGATTCCAGACAACTTCACAGATACAGGTTAAGGTCCTAATACATACTGCACTCCTGTGTGAAACCTTTAGTACCTACAATACCTGGAAGATTTGATATTGTCCACTACAGAAACAGATATTTAAGCAATCTCTGCCTGCTTTGGATTCAGTATTTCTGCTGAAATTTCGACAGCCTGAAAGCCCTGCCTACTTCCACCATTACACTCCAGAAAGTCTGGATGCAGCTATCACTGAGCTAACTTGACATTTCTTGGTAACACAGCTGAATTTTGAACATAATTCAAACTAAATGTTACGCAACTCAGGCTCCAGACAGCATTTGTTCAAAAGTGCCAAGCCTGAAGACAGAAAAAAACATTTGAAGACATGCAGATCATGTTAGACATCCACAAAGCCAAACCATCTGGGAGAACTGCATACTCAACGAGTCAAACCGATGACCTGGAAAATAAGCTGCAATTAAGAGATGCCAGTTCCAGTTGCATTTCACAGAATCACTAGGTTGGAAGGGACCTCTAAAATCATCAAGTCCAACCCATGCCCTGCACCTCCACTAAAACATGTCATCACGTGTCATATCCAGTCTCTTTTTAAACACATCCAGGGATGGTGACTCTACCACCTCTCTGGGCAGACTGTTCCAATATTTTATTATTCTTTCTGTGTAAAACTTCCTAATATCCAACCTGTACCTTCCTTGGCGCAGTTTGAGACTGTGTCCTCTCGTTCTGTCCGTTGCTGCCTGGTGAAAGAGACCAACCCCCACCTGTCTACAACCTCCTTTCAAGAAGTTGTAGAGAGTGATAAGGTCACCTCTGAGTCTCCTTTTCTCCAGGCTAAACAACTCCAGTTCTCTCAATCTCTCCTCATAGGGCTTGTGCTCCAAGCCCCTCACCAGCCTTGTTGCTCTCCTCTGGACGCGCTCAATCATTTCCACATCCTTCTTAAACTGAGGGGCCCAGAACTGGACA
>NDXB01021244.1:0-14162 GCA_002631895.1 Agapornis roseicollis
CTTTTCCATTAACTTTCCTGGTACTGAGGTCAGGCTAACTGGCCTGTAATTACCAGGATCCTCTTTCCTACCCTTTTTGTAGATGGGTGTCACATTGGCCAGCTTCCAATCATCTGGAACCTCGCCAGTGAGCCATGACTGTTGGTAAATGATGGAGAGCAGCTTTGCAAGCTCATCTGCCATCTCCTTCATCGCCCTGGGATGGATCCCATCTGGTCCCATTGAACTCTTATCAAACACTAATACTTGGCTCAGAAAACATAATTGTGTATACAAATTTATATTTTTTTACATCTGTTTCACTTGTACATAATTTCACTTATATCCCATTTCATTTCCAAGCCCCTTAGTATTGTACAACTTTTCTTTTTACAATTGTTAACACCCATTCTTTATTACTGTTGGTATCATCAGCAAACTTTGCCATATAACTCTTTCCAGATCATTTATGAATATAGTGAATAACAGTCTCTGACATAGACTCTTGAGTTTTATTTATGTCTCTTTACTATGGAAACTAAGTAATAATTTTTTCTTTTGTTTCCCATAATTTAATAACTTGCTCATCCACCTGAGGGCCTTACCTCCTTTGCTATTACAGCTGAATTTCTTGAAAAGTGATTGGTGAAGGATCTTAATAGATGCCTTTTTGAAATCCAGAAGAGCACATCAACTTGATTAGTATTATTTACATGTTTCAAGAACTCTAATAGATGGTTCTGTTACTAAAGTAATTCTGGTCCCACTCCCATATTCATCCGTATTTTTACAAGTCTCTCTCCTAAGGTCACGAGAGGTGACTGGCTACAGTTTTTTCAGATTTTGTGCAAAACTCTCTGAAAAATCACTGCTATGTTAACCACCTTCCAGTCATGAGGCAGTTTTAGGAAGATATGATACAGCATAGTTCATAAATCCATTTATTTCTGTTTTCGGTATCTTCAGAACACTTCAGTTAATTCCACCAGAAATTTGATACTTATAATCCTATCAAATATTCTTTAATGTCTTGCACTGACATTTCAGCTCAAGATGATACTGTGATAGTCACATGCGGGATGATAATTCTACCTCTTCATGTTCTTACACTCTTAAAAAATTTTGTAAGAATTTTGTATCTCCACAGAACTTTGTGCCAGGAAAAGAGTGCCAAGTATACCACCAAATCAAATCAAATCAATTTAAAGAATAGTTGCAGAGTGGGAAATGTAACCTTGGCTAGCAGCCGCACACTCACACAGCTGCTTATTCACTACCTCTCCGCAATAGGGCACGGGCAGAAAACAGGACAGAAAACATCTTGGGTTAAGATAAAGACAAGAGTTCCTCTCTGCAGCTTCTTCTCCTCCTTGCACTTTTCCCCTGCTCCAGTGTGTGGCCTCTCCACAGGCTGCAGTCCTTTAGGATGAATCTGCTCCAGCACAGGGTCCCCCATGGACTGTGGTATGCTTATCTGCTTTGTCGTTGCCTCTTGCACTAGCTGTAGGTGAATCTCAGCTCTGGTGTTTGGAGCACTGCTTCCCCCTCATTCTTCTCTGCTGATGGTGATTGCAGGGATGTTCCTCAACTTTTTACCCACACTCCTCACTTGCTTGTTCAGTGTTTTCTCCCTTTCTAAAACACATTTTTTCCAGGGGCACCACCCACTTGGTTGACAAGGCCAGCCATGTCCTGCAATGGGTCCATTGGTGTCACTGGGCACCAGCTGAGACAGCCCTGGCCTCTCCTCAGAAGCCACCCTGCAGACCCCCACTGCCTGCACCTGGGCACTAACAGCAGATATAATGACTAAATCCCTCTAAACCACCAAGAAGCCCCTGGAAAGGACATCAACCAACTTGTCCCACTCAGAAGGAACTTGCTGTGACAAATACAACCTTAAATTGTGAAGAAACACAGCCACCTCACAGAATTTACCAGTGACCCAGCTTAAGACATCCACTGCAAAGGGTCTTTGCTTTCATATCTAAACTCATGCCTACATTCCTTCAGTGTTGACTGGAGTGGCAGTTTAGAATCAGATTTACACCAGTTGCAACATTTCCTAAATGGATGCTGAGGAAAAACAATACACAGAAATACTGAGGAAATAGAGCATTTTAAATCCTTCTCTCTCTGGGTTAAGTACATGAATGGCAAAAGCTGTCTGGAGATTAACTATCTAAATTTTCCCTTTTTAGACACAGAGGACAGAAGACTTGATGAAAGCCGTCTAATTCCTAAAAAGAGTCAGACACCCTTGAGCTCAGAGGACTTTGGAGTCTAGAAGTCTCCACACCCTGGGGGCAATGCTTGAATGAGTCACCCATCTCCAAGTGTGCAAAATAACCCAATTTACCTGTGAATGACGGCCCAGAGCTCCAGATGTGCCTAGCTTTTCCCCTACCTGGTGTCAAAGACTAGAGGCAGAGTTGCACTGCCTTCTTCCTCCTTCAGTGCCTCTTAATAATAAGCTTAAATATCATCTGGCTCATCATGCTGACTATTAGGAGTCATATTTTGGGTACTCAGGGTATGGAGAGCTTAGACATTTAACTGTGTGTTGGCAATTGTCATGGTTTAAGTCCAGCCAGTAACTCAGAACTACACAGCTGCTTCCTCACTCTTCACCTTCTTCCTCCCCCCTGCTTCTGGAGTGATGGGGAGGAGAATCAAAAGAATGTAACTCCCACAGGTTGAGATAAGAACACCTTAGTCCAGTAACTAAGGTGTAACACAAACCACTACTGCTACCACCAAAAATAATAATGATAAGGGAAGAGAATTCAACCTCTCACCACCTGCCAACTGATACCCAGCCTGACCCAAGCAGCGATTTGGGCCTTCTGGGTACCTCCCCCCAGTTTATATGCTGGGCGTGATGTGCTGTGGTATGGAATACCTCTTTGGCTAGTTTGGGCCAGGTACGCTGCCTCTGCTTTGTTCTGGCTTCCCATGCCCCTCCTCACTGGCAGAGCAAGAAACTGTTAAGTCCTTGATCAGAGTAAACATTACTTAGGAACAGCTAAAAACATTGGTGTGTTATCAACATTGTTCTTAGGCTAAAGTTGAAACACAGCACTGCACCAGCTCCTAAGAAGGAGAAAAATGACTGCTACAGCTGAGCCCAGTACAGCAATTCTACTAATTTCAATATGGAGTATTAAAACAGCTGGCCAGTTGAAACTGTGTGATTCACCAAGGTTCAAAAAAGTAATGTGACTGTGTTGGGAAGATGAATCTCATTCCAATTAGACTAGTGTTGCCATCACCTAGGTATTTTTCTCACTCTAGCAACAAGACTAGAAAAGCAGCTGCAAATCCACTTTATGTTCTATGCAGATGGAAAGAATCAGCCTTAGAGGAACTTCTGAGGTTGCTGGGTTGCAGACTGGGACTAACTGCTGTAATTATCCACATAAAGTATATGAAGGAAAAGGGACATGGGGAAATCAGATTACCAATGCTAAAATAATTACTTTTATGTATAAAGAAGAAAGCTTTGCATGAACTGTACAGCTTTGAGATAATCAGACACATATGATTGTGCCAGTGTAATTTGGAGAGAGGTGGGAGAGGTGAAGAGGGTCTTTGTCCCTCAAGGAACTCTTCCTGCAGCCCACAGCAACAGAGGCATATGTACTGCACAACCATGTAGTCTGACCCATCAAAGGAATAATTTAATCTTCAGAATTTTCCATTTATTGTCTCTCTGAACCACTTAAGTTCAATTCTTTTAATTAACATTTAAATGAGGTTGCAATTCCCTGTTTACATTTTCAGAGGTCATTAGGACTTTACAGCATTAGGCGATGTCCCTTTCATATCAGAGGATTTGACAGATCTTCTCACATCTAGGCATTTTATACTTTCCCAGCACTGTTGATCTGGATTTATTTTACTGCTTCCTCTTTAACTACTGATTGTATTTAGGCTTGATAAGTAACACAGACATAAAAATGCACATTGTCCAGATTTCCCCAAAATTTAATTAAATAGAAATTCCACTGTCAAAACTAATTTCCATATTGTATAAAGCAAACCTCAGAACTATCCTTTCTAAACACTCTTCTAAACACTCTGGTCTTTACTGCTTATCTCATTTCTCACAGAATGTTTATCTTTCACCCATTTCCATCTTTTTATTACATTAGTAATATGCTCTGTGTCCTCATTTGTATGTTCCTTTCATCCTCAGTGAGACCTTAGTATACACATATATAACATTTCTCAGCAGGATATAAGCTTGTGCTACATGGTATAAGACAGCATGCAAGCAAAGTGCTGTAAAAAGGACTATGCGTGCAAAAGCTTACAGTCAGTGGACATTCAGCACTGCTGCCCTTGAAATGCTTATTTTGCCTTTCACCTATGTCCTGTCCTGCTAACCGATGCCCATATGGGATAGCTCAATGGATGTGTCTTCTCAATGCTATTTATAATGTGCAATGCTTCTGCTACACACATGGATTTCAATAGTTCATCAGTGAAGGCACCTTCCCTACAAGTGATAATAGCGACAACTATAAATGAACTTTAGTTAACAAAAACAAATGAAATCAGGAAAGAGTTATATTGGATTTGCATGGCCAGGTTTTGGTAGTAGAGAAGCTACAGAGGTCGCTTCTGTGAGAAGCTGCCAGGAGCTTCCCCTGTGCCTGACAGAGCTATTGCCAGCCACTTCAAGATGGACCTGCCACTGGCCAAAGCTGAGCCTGTCAGCAATGGCAGTAACACCTCTGGGATAATGTATTTAAGAAAGGAAGAAAGTTACTAAGCAGGACCAACTACAGCCAGAAAGAGGAGTGAGGACATGTGAGTGAAACAGCTCTGCAGACACCAAGGCCAATGCAAAAGAAGGGGAGGAGGTGCTCCAGGTTCTGGAGCAGAGATTCCCCTGCAGCCTGTGGTGCAGGTCATGGTGAGGCAGGCTGCGCCCTGCAGCCCATGATGGTCCATGGTGGAGCAAATCTCCACCTGCAGCCTATGAAGGATCCCGTGTGAAGCCCGTGCTGGAGCAGTCTCCTGCCAGGAGGTTTGCTGTCAGGACTTGTGATCCTGCGGGGGGTCCACACTGTTCCTAAAGGACTGCATCGTTTGGGAGGGACCCCATACTGGAGCACAGGAAGAGTGTGAGGATTCCTGCTCCTAAGGAAGAGGCAGAGACAATGTGATGAACTGACCACAACCCCCATTTCCCACCCCCCTATGCTACTGAAGGCGAGGACATAAATAATCCAGGATTGAAGATGAGCCCAGAAAGAAAGGCAGGGTAGAGGAAAAGTGTTTATTAAGATTTAGTTTTATTGCTCACTATCCTACTCTGGTTTGATTTGTAAAAAAATTAAACTGATATCCCAAGTTGACTCTGTTTTGCCCATGATGCTAATTGGTGAGTGAACTCTCCCTGTCCTTATCGTGATCCATGAGCCTTTTGCTATATTTCTCTCCCCTGTCCAGCTGAGGAGGGGGGTGAGAGAGCAGCTTTGGTGGGCACCTGGCATCCAACCAGGTATACACTACAGTGGTACACCTGGAAAGAGTATCTCTGCCTGAGACTTGTAAGTGGGAGACTCATGTTTGGTTGTCATCTGGGCAGTGTCCTGTGATAGTACACAACTGCAGAACAGTTGGATGTGCAAGCATATCAGATATTTAAACACAGAGAAGCATGTGTTGAGCTTCCTTTCAATTTTTCTCTTTTTTCCTCTGTACTGTGACTCTTGACAGTCCCAACATACCTCATTCCTTTTAATTGTGCGGGATCTCTGAGTGTTGCTGTTCCCAGCATCTTTTTCTATTGTCTGCATCTGTGTTCTCCCAGCTGAGGTGCGAAAGGGATACAATTCATATAACTTACATGTCTTAAGAAGTGGAAGAGCCATAAATTAATTCCCAATTTTAACTTTCTGTTCAATGGAGAGAGGAACTGACTTCTGAAGGCCACCAGTTAGGGTGCAAATCTATTATAGTCAGATAGACCACTGAAGTGGCTACTTTAGGCACAGATTAGGAGCTACAAGTTGGCAATTACACCTATGCTAGAGTTTTAAGGGGCATTTAGGTTCTGGTATCCCAAACTGATTTTCTGATAGACTTGGAGAAGGTCTAACTTCTCTTTACCTCTGAGTGTGCTACAGTTCTGAGTCTAAATAGTCTCTGACTGGTTGCCAGTTTTACCTAAACAAGACTTACAAACTCATAATTCTTCTAACTGAACTGATTTTCTTATGAACTGTGAGGTTCTATTTCTTTCTGAATTGAGGTATTTTCAGAATGTGCTTTCTGCCTCAATGTGTACCTGCCGAGTCATATAGAAGAGATGATGCTCTCTTAACCAGTATGTCAGAGTGATTTCTGGAATAATTGTCTTGCAAAAGAAAAGGTAGTTTTATCTCTAAAAGACCTAGCTAGGGCACTACAAAAGAAAATATGCAATGCACACAGTGCGGACTGACACAGAAACAGAACTTGGAAGTGATTTGGGAACAAAGCTATTTGACACTGTAACAGTATTGAGGTACTCTGTATCTTCCTTGTAAAACTAGTCTTTCACAGGTAATAGAGTATTTCCTTACAAAAGAACAACATGAATAGAAAAACTCTTCAGGATCTTTTCAACCTTAATCTGTTGCTTTAATCAAAGTATGAGCAGACATGCAGTGGGAAGCTGACCAGTGTGACAAAATAACAACTTCCAGGAGCAGAAACAAGGGGAGTGCAGCCACACTTGTCATTTGTCATGGTGAGAATGTCTGATTGATGCTGAAAATCAAAGCAAGAAATATCTGTGAACCACAACACAAAAGCACTGCACAATGAATCTCTTATCTAGCAATTAGACAGTAAGTGAGAAAGTCATGGATAACAAGAATGCCTCTACATGTCACTTCAAGAAGAACATTTTAAATAAAAGTATCCTTGAAAAGTGAACAAAGATAATCAATATGGTGATTAATGACAGTAATTTCACACAAACATCTGGGAAATTAAGCATGTTCTTTCAGAGTTGTTACTTGCAGTGACTTGTGAAGGCATGAATGAGTTGCAAACCAAACTTCACATCAATATATTGAACAGTGTGATACTAATGATACTTCTTTCAGCTTGGAAACTTTCCAGAAATTACATAAAAATATAAAGATGTCTTCCAAAAATATATATTTTTTTCCAAATACTTCTTTTGTTTGTTTGTTTGTTTTTTCTTGTTTTCTTGGGTGCTGATCTTCTTTTACAGCTTATCCACTCTGGTTGTCTTGAATTGTAACTTGAATATTTCAGATAAAACCCCCCAACCAACGAACCCATCAAAAAACCAACCAGAACCATAATTTAATGGGGAGAGAGGCACTTTAGTGAAAATTTCTGTATGTTGCATTTAATGTGACACACACTGAAGTAAGGGAATAGGTTTTTCAAGTTTTCGAAAAGCTCCTTTGCATTCTAAAAGTTATCTGCAGAAGACAGTAGTTCACCTTTTGGGTTGAAGTTGTCTTGGGTGAATATCAGTTTGATATTGATTAAGGTCTAAGTTTCTGTACTAGTTAAGTACAATTGAAATGTGCACCTAAACTTTTCATGTTTTATAGCAAAAACCCCTTTACCAATACACTCATTTTCACCATCAGCAGCAATGCTGCCAATAGCAAACAGTGCCAATAGACTTGGAGAAAAGGCAGTTTGACTCATGTATTGTGGGATTTAGGCCTGAATAATGCTCATTAAAGTGCGATCCTCACAATTCTTAGTTCCCAGACAACTTAACAGGTGATCTATAAAATACTAATTTTTTATTTTTACCTTCTTTATTTTTTTTTTGAAAATTAGTGTGTTCCATGCCATTGTGTGCTGCATCATATATGAAGTCATACATGATATATTTGTAAGTTTTGATTCCATTGACAGTTATTATTGTCCAGACATTTAGTTGATTTGTTCACTGTTTGTAATAATTCAAATGACTATCATAAAAATGGTTGCCAAGTAGTGATTAAGAATATTTGTTATTCATAATCAGTTTTGTCTAATTGGTTAATCCAGTACTGATTGGAGTTCTTTTCTTGGGAAGATACTTTGAGAATAGTTCTTGGAAAACGTATCTTGAATTTGGGCCCAAACTTTAAAACAGAAATCTGATTACTTATAACATAATTATGTGAAAATAGATCTGAAAAGGGGTGAGTTACGGCACCAGATTTCTCATATCTTTACTGTGATTGCTAGATGTCTTCTAAGTTTTCTGCATGTAGCAGCATCTTTACTTATGAAGGGAATGGTGTTAACAGGATATGGATCAGCTTGGAAGTTGTTTTAATTCATATCTTTCAGAAACAACACACTTTCATGAACTTATAATGCTAAGATATTTAAGATACTCCCTGAAACTTTCCATTCAAAACTGGTATTCTTCCTAGCAGTCACCTGCAGACTTGGCCAACCTGCAGGCCTCTTCCTCTCTCATGTGTGAGAAAGGAACTTTAATCAGTGACTTCTATAAAATCTGTTTTAGTCTGTTCTCTTCCTTTCTTCTTTTAATCAGCTAAATAATGGATTTATTTATTTTTTTTTTAATCATAAGCTACTTGTATTTTTAGCAAGTGTAAAACGTGCACCTCTAATTTAGAATGGAAAAGAGCAAGGTTTCAGGTAGCTTAGGTATGTGATGAATTTGGGCTCAGGTCTTGGATCAGTTTACAAGCACTGCCTTCTTTCTGAAACAATAACTTTCAGTTTGTCTCCAAATAGACTTAGCTTGTGCCTGGTTTCCTTCACCCATACATATGCATGAGTGTAGGAAACCTTAAACCTCTACAGCAGAAGAAGAATTACATGTTTGTTGACATGAGAGAAACAGATTTTTGCAATGCTGAGCAGGATGGCCAAAGTTTTAAAAAACTCTCCTTTGCATCATAGTCCTGTGGTCTTCTATTATGACTCAATTTTAAGAAAACCTATATATTTGTTTGTTTTTTTGTCTATTTCCTAATCTGAATCACTGGGCTTACCTTTTGCTCACATTATACTTTTCATAATTTGTCTTACACACGACAAAGAAGGAAATTCAGCCACCTTTTCATTTTTGTAGTGGTTGTGACAGGAATCTCAGACGTTACAGAATTAGGGACAGTGTCACACACCCCAACTCTTTTCCATACAAATTAGTTTTTCCTACTATATTTTGATTAGGAAAATTAATTAACGTTTATTTTACCTTGCTCAGACCATCATATCCATTGTATCTCTATACATTATCATTCTATGTTAGGCATTCCTCTTCTGAGGCTTAAGTTGGCAGTCCAGTCATGTTATACAGTATCTAAAGAACAGCAGCTATAAATCTTACAGTAATATACACCAATTAAACCACAATGCCTTTATGAAACTTTTTTCTGTTCTCTTGTTTATTGACAGATTTTTTTTATTTTTTTTTTTTTTTTTAATTACAACACAATGAAACGATGGCAAATACATAAGATGCAATAGTATAAAAAGCCATTTTAACCCTTCCCTTGGTTAAGACACTTACAGCAGACAAGAACTGCCCCACCCCAATTTCCCCCTCTCAAATGAAAATGAAAAATAAATATAAATTAATAAATACAAATCAAATCACTGCACAGCCCTTAACTCTTTGATTCCCATGGCAAGAACCGTAATGATTCTAGCATGTTACTTTCTGTGGTTAAAGGTTGCAGCAGCAGTCAAAGGGTTATAGCATTGTAAACATAAGTACTTTGTTGAAAATGTTCAGTCATGTTAATGGTCTACAGCAATGAGTTTATTATCATGACCCCTTGACCTTTAATGACACAACATTATAAGGAGATAAAGAGATAATAGCTTGGTGAGCTGTTACATAGATTAATTAACCCATTTTGTTTAACAATGCAATATGAGGTCTTGATTTACTAACAAAACACAACTTGTGTGTAATAAAACACTGTTCAATGCATTGATCGATAAAATCAATGAAACAAATCAGTCTAAGCACCACAAAATTTTGCCTGATTATACCTGACAGTCATAATACACTTTAGCACCATTTAGTCAGCCTTGCATTTGCACACAAGCAAGCTTTGTGTTTGTCAGTAGAAGCTACCTGAACGAATAACATATGTCAGTTATAAAAAGGTTACTGTATAGAATGCTGTGTGAGCCAATAAAATAAAATTTTTTAAAAATAACAATAATAAGACAAAATTTAGTTGCAGAAAGCAAATAAATGCTCCAGTTATCTTGTTACTAACACGCATCCTAATGAGCCAAACACAGGCATGAAATGCATATGGGGCTATGCAGAGAAAAGGGAATAAAAATGAGAAATTTGCATCATATAGAGAAGTCATCACATCCATGTTCAGACTTATTTGTCACGCTTTGTAAATTAAATGAATAGTTGTTGGGTGGTTTAAGAAGCAGTGCTTGAAGAGAGCTAATGTTTAAAAATGTGTGAGTTTTATGGTCATGTTTTACATAAACCCACTTTCAGAGATAACCTGACAACTGCACCAATATCCTTGTCTCTGCATGAAAGATTGATTTCCTCTTTTTCAGAGATGAAAGATAAACAAATCACAGTGTGGGGAGAGTCAGAATTGCAGTAGCTTCCAGCTAACATGGGAACCAGAACAATTTCTGCTGGAATTACAGGGAGAAAGGAACGGCAACAAGGTGGAAAATGGAATCAGTTGCTAAAAACCATCCAACAAGCAGAACAAAAGAAGAAACCATGTTCTGGTAGATACAAGAGTACAGCACTTGGAGAGAAAGCAAGGTGCCTGTTATGCAGAAAGTAACAGAAACAAGAATGTGTATGAAGCATGGAAACAATGTACCCTTCTTGTATATATCTGTATCAAACTCTACACACTGACAAAACCAGATGTACACGCTTGAACTGTTAACAGTACTAATCACAGGACTAGCAAGGAGCAGACATCACCTCCCTCTATCAGCTTCTGACCATATAGGAACACTTATCACATACAATAAACTTACAGAAGTCAAACACCTCTGTCTTCCTCTGCAAGATGTAGCTGAATCATGCAATGAATCCAATTCAGAGATTACAGCAGCAGATGTATGAGACAGCACTTAATAAATTGGTTATTTATGATACGTAAAAAATAGGATCAATCAGAAAACAATGCATAATAGCAAAGCATTCTGCCCTGCAACAGTGCTAGCTTATTATGCTACAGCAGAAATGTAATGATAGCTGATGTATGTGTATGAACTGACTTGTGGTAGAAGAAGGAATCCAGACATATAATTATTGTCTGAATACCCATGGCACAGATTATAGGCATCAGAAAGCAAAGGAGAAATTAAAAATATTTGACAAGAACTGAAACCACTGGAAATAATGCAAACATTTTTCAAATGCAGCTTTCTAGACTGCTCACCTCTCCCAGATGGCATAAACCATGCATGCAAATGGCATGTAATGGCTGGTATCAAAAATGACAGGCCTATATTGTTACATTATTGCACATGTGACCAGCCAAGTAGACACAAGATGCAAATAAGGAGTCCATAATGGTCAGTGGGGGTTGTATCATGTCATTTTCATAAAAGACTTAAGGGACAGCAGTGTAAATGTATGGTAGAGACTTCAGTAATCTGAAGTGAGTAATTTGGAGGTCAGTGTTGAGGGACTGGACAATGAACAAGATTCAGTGAAAGATATATATCAAGTTCCTCAAATATTCACAAGAGTTTTTAGAAAAACAAAAAACTTCAGACTGTAAAATGTTATGTGTGTGATTGCGACAGACAACAAAATTGTATTTTCTTCTTTTCTCTGCATAGTGAACAGATAATTTCTTACTTGTCTACCAAGAGCATATGAAATTAAATATTACCTTATTTATTCAGGAAAACGTGTGAATGCACAGTGGAAAAAAGGGGGTGGAGGGGAATCAAGTTTCATTGTATTTATCAGCTTACATAAAGAATTGATCCATCCAAAGGTCATAAAAGTATTTCTATTATATCAAAAACTTCAGGACTGAGATATCATGGAGATAATGACACATGGCTATAATATAGACTGATAGAGGTAAAGGTTCTTTGTCCTTCAGTATTTCATCCAGTGGAATTCTTCAAGTGATAGATAACTCTTTGGATATAATTTCTGAAATCAAACATAAGAACATTTCACTGTGACAGGGTTTTGCACATGTCTGGTTAATGTTAGTTTGACTAAATCTCTCTCAAAAGATTTTTGAATGCAGCAGATAAATAATGAGTTCTATGTATTTGTAGGCTGCTTCAGAGTAACTATCTGAGGAGCCTCCTGGCTGACTGCTCTCTGTGTGTTATGACAACAGACACAGAATTCAGTGGACTTCCTACAGCCTAATAGATATCTTTGCTGTTGGAGACTGGTAATATTTTCAAAGCTATGACAAACTTCCTGATAATATCTCTTCTCTTTTATTGTTGATTACATAGCAGTTACATGTGATTTTAGAGGTGTCAGTGGTCCTTGACTCCTTCCCTTTCTGAGAAAATGGGTTTGTACTTGCAATTATAAACCAAAATTTTTTCATTCCTTTTGTTACATTCTTCTGGTAGTCAAAAATGGAAATGTGCTTATGCTGCTTTTTCTGTGTCTGTCTGCAGTCTTTGACCAAAAGACCTAGTTTGCTTTCCTGTGGAACCTAGAAATTGTGGAAAGAAAGTTTATGATTAATTTATGTTTCCTCTGAGAAAGATTTCAGTAGGGTCTTCCTTTAAATCTGTGTTTTGTTATAGCTGTGAAAAGCTGTGATCCACAAGCTACCACCTTCAAAGGAATGCATACCGCTAGCAGATAATGAACTGTG
Source organism: Agapornis roseicollis (assembly GCA_002631895.1). Lineage (NCBI taxonomy): Eukaryota > Metazoa > Chordata > Aves > Psittaciformes > Psittacidae > Agapornis > Agapornis roseicollis. Next base: position 12,810 of record NDXB01021244.1, read on the forward strand.
CATCTTGGACAATGAGAAGGGAAGATCATAATCCTTGATCTATCCTATCAAATGGTTTTCAACCAGATGCAGTTAGACAGTACTGTCCGTGAACTGACAAGAAATTTTGGGTTTAGAAACACAGTAAAGATAGCTGTTGGGCATACAGATTAGCTGACAGTGTTTTACCAACTGTGTTGCACAGAGTAAAAAGATGATTTGCATTATCACACATCCCTTCAATTCTAGATTCCTGTTCAAGTTAAAACTTTCTTGGGTATAACCACCTCAGGTATTTCTGTGAGCTGCGTGAGTTTTGACAACAGCTGTCCTGAAACACTTTTTTAATAGTTTTCATCTACCTTGTGATGCATGGCCAGAGTTCATAGCACTTTATCATATGAAGTAAAACACAACCATGTAAGTACAAGATGCAGCTGTGCCCTTCAGGTATGAATTGTTGTTGACAGGATCACTTAAAACAGTGCTGTAGGTTGCTGATGGTGTCTTCTGAATACATCACATGTACCATTTCCTAAATGATATAACTCTACTTATATTCAAAGAGACAGACTGCCTGGAACTGACTCAAACATGGTTACTTCCATGAGATATGATCACTATGTGAGCACTGACAATTTTGTAGCAATAGGCAAACATACAACAAGCATACACAGTATGCACACCTCTGTTTAAATTAATTGTATGCCTAAGTATGGGGCTGTGTGCTTCAACTGGAATGTATCAGTTGTACATTAGTACTTTTGGAGCTATAGATAATATCATGCAATTATGAACACTGAGAAAAATGATAAACCATCATTTTACATTATGAAAAAAATATTTTCTTTGAGGATACAAATTGATAATAAGGGAATCAAAATTTGTTCATACCTTATAAATGAGTTAACACTGAGTTCCTGTTGACTCTAAGCACTCTCACCTTCTGAAAGGTAGATGATTTTCTGTACAGCCATGTAAGCTATGAATATGTGTGTAGACTGGGTGTTAAACTGTGCCAACACATCAGAATGGAAATATGGACTAGAAACATCCTTTTCTGATTTAACACACTACTTTTTGCAAGTGGTGAGCCCATCTGGTGGAGCTATACTGTTCTTTTGCCTGTAAGTAATATAATATTTCACTAAAAACTTTTCCAACTCTGTTGTCATATTGTTAAGGGCAAATCAGGTACTTTAGGAACTTACTTTATCCCAGCTTCCCAGAAAGCCAGTTCCCCAAATGATGGATGGGCAAATGGATGAACCAGGACACAAGTATGCACACAATGAAAGTGATCATTCAAAGTGCTAGTGCCAGATGGCAAGATGGGGAAAATGTTCAGTATGTATTTTACTGCAATAGCAAAAA
>NDXB01021244.1:21540-39520 GCA_002631895.1 Agapornis roseicollis
TTTTTTTTTTTTGTTTGGTTTTTAATAAAGTGGGATTTCATTTTCTTGTATTACTACAGAAAAATGAAAGAATTCCACAGAATATGATCTTTGACAGACGAGGGTCCATGTGGTTTCTTCAGCTGCTGAAAACCCAACCAGTCCTTAGGGCCAGGACTTTAAAGCATCACATCCTCTTCAAGATAGGAAGTCTACTGAAACAAACTGCAATGCTATGCTAGCCAGAAATGAGAACTGACCGTCTTTACATAGCCAGCTCCTGTACCTCAGAAGACGGAAACTGAATGAAATACTAGCTTTGCCAAGAGCAAACAGGTGTAACAAGATTTAAGGTTTCTGCAAAGTGCTTGTATGTGATTATTAATTCACAATTCAGTCTTATTACTAAACATGCTTAAATGAAGAAAAACTCCTTGCCACTTTGCCAAAAATCTGCATTACTTATTATCCCAGCTGAAAAATAGCAAGAAAAAAACCCAAAACATCAGGATGGGTGAACTTCCTACTGCGTATGAACTGAATGCAAACAGTTGGATTTTTGCTTAGCTTCACTTTATAGACCTCAGTATATTTCCTGCAGTACTAGAGTCAACTATGAACACCAAGAAGGATTGGGCACTATTTGTTGTATTAACAGTGCTTCCTGAGAACATCAGTGACTGGCTATCTGGAGAAAATATTCATCATCACCTATTTAAACAGCAGTTAGTTTCTTTCAATTCTACACAAAAATTACTTGATAGCATATTTTGCAACTCAAACTGTAAGAACATCCTCATCATCTACTGCCATTTTTCAGAAAAATTATAATGTTAGAACATTATTCTACATTTCCTATTTATGTCATTTTAATGGCCTTCCTAGCCACTGAAGAGTTTTCCTTTCCTTAATCCTTCGTGTTAGTTTATCTATAGAAAGGTACAATACTGATTATAAAGAAAAAAGAAAAGAATAGCACAGCTATATCAAAACAGTAGTTAGGGGGCTTGTTCACAAAATGCCTTCTATTCTGATTGGAACAAAACTAAAAAGAGGACTATAATTCTTTACTATGATGTAGTTTTAAAATTTCAGCATATATCAAGTTCCTTAAAGCAATCTGTATTTTTAAATGAAAAATCCTCTAAACTGAAGAATTTCAGCATTCTGAACCCCAGGTTATGCTATCCTTGCATTTCATATACCAATGTGTATGTAAGAAAGCACTGTACATGCTAGACCTGGGTAAATATTTCATGTGTAGAAATCTGATATATTATCAGCATTTTAAGACATATAGAATACATACAGATATGCCATCTCTAAATCTATATTCTTACAAATATACAGAATACATACAGGTATACATCAAATGCACATGTAAGTCAGAATACTGACATTACTTAGTATGATTTGTTATTATACTGAAAGATCAAATTAAAACTGTTAAAATCAAAGCAGCAAAGAAATTGCCAGCCTATACAGAATCAATAAAAATTCCTCAAAGCATATTTTCCACTGGAAAACTCTGAAGGTATTTTAAACTTTCCTGTTTCAAACTACCTTCTACTTAGAAAGTTCTGCTTTGCTGAGGCAGGAACCAGGATAATAGTCAATAACATTCAGAAGGATGGAAATCACCAGCAGAGAAGGATAGTTTTAAGAGACTGAGCAGTTTGACTGCTGCTCATGGCAGAACAAGTGACATCACACAGCTGTTGAAAGTGCTTTCATCTGCTTGACTTGTTGAGGCTGCTTTGTGAGCTGCTCCTTAAAACTTTCAAGATGGTAGAACCTGACAGTGGTGAGCACAATACCTGACCCAAAGAGCACAGAAGGACATAGCTGTCACTAATGTGCCAAATAGGAATTCAGACTAGGAGTACTAGTAAGAACAAGGCAAAAAAAGCCCAGTGGACTAATAGACTACATTTTCTCTTCTCCCTAAAAATTGCCTTACTATTCACTTTAGTAGAATTTCTAGTTGAGAGATAATATTTTCTATGCTGCTCTCAAGTCAGAAAGAAAGCTTTCTCCAATCTGGAGAATTTTGTGTGATCTCAGATTCTATGGAGCAACAAAAAGGAAATTTCTTCACCTCTTCCTTGGAGTTTCTACCACAGCATTAGTATCCAAATCATAATATGGGAAGTATCAAAGACAGTTTCAAATATGCTACATGAGCCTAACCAAGTTTCTAGGACACGGAGTCAGTATGCTGATTTGAGTAGGAAATTGTTTTTTCTTTCTTTCCCAAGCTCTTTACTGCAAGATTACCTGAATTTTTTGTGGACAGTGAAGAAAACCCCTTTATGATCAGATTTACTGCAGGTGCTCATTTGCGTGGTTTACACAATAGAAAGAGAAGGCAAAGAAGAAAGTATTCTTTAAAATTAAATGGATTAACTGGAAGACATGCTTTCAGGTGTTTCTTTACAAAGGTATAGTAGTAAAACTTATCAATGCTACTTTGCCTGAAGAGAACAAAACAGTTTTGGAAAGGAAAACAGTTTTGGGCAAAATGTAATCAATGTCTTTCCAACTAAACAGTGGTAATTCTTATTTTTCATCTGCTATTGTTTCTTTCTGTCCTCATATAAACAACAGTGGATTTGTGAACTGTTTCTTAATATTTCTATTTTCTTGATTTCAGGGAAATTTTCCTAGTGATCTCCTTGGGAACTTTATGGTGTCATTTTCAATCCCTCTTTCTGCGCTTGGGCCTTTTTAGGCTTTCTGAGAAGCCCAAGAATCACCTCTTTCCCTTCCCTACCTCTGCTATCTCATGTCATGTTTTACCATCCTCCTCATTCAAAGAGTCAGACAGACAATCAAAGCCACTGGGGTAAAAAAGAGAAGCAGCTTTGCTGTAGTCAAGAGTCTTTCCTGACTTAGCAATGAGTGTTCTGCCACTACAGTGTTTTCAGAAACACTGGTCTAGGGCGTTACAGTAAGATAATTTTAATTTGTAATGAGAGAAGTGTACCTGAGCTCAGCACAGAAAACGTATTATGGGGAATGCAGTCAAGGTAAGAAACACATGCATACATATATATATATATATATGTTAAATGTCTTTGAAAATATACTTGAAAATAATGAAGAAAGCAGAGGTTGTATCCATTAAGTCTGTCTGTGCACAAATAATGTTTGTGTCCGTTTTCACATCTGTATTTACAAACAGTTAGCTATTGAGTGCAATGTGTGCAGAGTGTCATCTTGACTGACCTACTTTCCAGTTAAAACAAATAAATACAACATAAAAAAATCCAGTCTTTCCAAAAGGCCAGAATCTAGAGAGAGTTTCTGCTTCTGGATAGAACAGAGACAAAGCAAGGAAGCAATAAAACATATTTTTGAAAAAAAAAAACCAAACCAAACCAAACCAACCAAACCCAAAACTAATCCAAACCTAAAATCCAAAAAACGCCCCCAAACATTTCCATGGTAAATTACTTAATCAAGTTATAGATTGAAATATGAGCATTAAATGATTTATACAAGGAAAGAATTTTTTATCTGGTTATTAAAAGGAAATATGACAATATATCTGTGTGCTACCTGTGAGGCAAATGGAACCTACTAATAAATAAATCACATATGCCATATAACAATTCTCCAACAATAAGTGACGATAAATGCATGTTTTTATTCCTGTCAAAGGGATTTAAACTCTGAGCAACTGAGCACTGTGTTGGCAGCCTTCCAGCAGCCCCTGAGAAGCACTGAATTCTTGTAAGATGGAGATCTGGGCTGCCCTCATTCATTTGGAGGTGAAGCCAGATGAGATTTTAGTTTCCTGTGACGATGCATCTTGATACAGGTAATAGCATTTCAGACTAACATCCCTGTGGTCTGCATTTCTGCATCATGGGCTTATGACATCTTTTATTTACATAGATTCCTAGGGATATTTCTGCTTAGATAAAGATTTTGCTTCCCTTTTCTAGTTCAGAATAAAAATAACACCTTCTAAGCTGTTTAAATAGCCAGTACCTTGACAAATCAAACAGGAAGATACTGTGTTTAGGAGGCTTGCTTTAAGAGGTACTTTTTAAGAGGTACAGCAGAGAACAAAAATAATTAAGTGAATTTAGACACAAGGAAAAAAAAAGTAAATTGAAGTTTATGATACTAAATTTGAAATATTTTTCCCTTTTGTGCTAAAAAGTACATGCAAACAGCCATTTCCACAACAGTAAGTTCCACAGCAGGAAATATTCTGATCATAAATCAAGAATTCCTTCATTACTCAACTTGAATACTCAATCACCACTCTACTACTCTATCTCACATAAAAGATGTTAGTAAATCATTAGAACAGGAATGTGTTTGCATACCATTTTCTTTGTGGACAAAGGCTCCCTGAGGAGATTCTGGGATACCTTTCCATATTGTGATTGGTTTGGGATAACCAGGGTCCATGGATCTCATTTCTTCACTGTACCTCCAGTACCTGAAATGTTTTGTAAACGAAAAGAAAAAAATCATTTATAAGAGAGCAGCTGAGTAACTAAATATTTCTGCCTTCTAACATTGCTACATTATTTAGCCACAAATGGGAATTCTTGACTTCTTTTCTTTGAACATACTACCAGACTACAAAGAAATCTATTTGCTGACTGGACAACTGTTTCATGTAAGCAGAAAGATAAAAGACATATGCACTTTGACAACTAAATCAGTATGCACCTCACTTATAATTGAAGCAATTCTGATGCCTTGGACTTCTACATGGTGACAGAGATGCAACATATGCAAAAAATATTATTAATGTTTTAGATAATATTTTAATTATGAAAATGACAGTACATTAAGATTAAAATACTCCCAGCAATCTGAATTTAACTCCTTAATGCATTACAGTAGCTTCTCATTTCATTATCATAAAATAGATACAAAATTCAACCTGCTTTTGTGCCTTTTTTTTTGTCAGCTAGGCCTTTTCCAATTTAAAAAACTTCAGAATGCAGCCTGAACCATGTAAGAAGTATTTACGATTATCTAACACTTACTGTTGATTATTTCTTGCTGGTTCTAAGAATTAGCATACTGTATCTCTAGTACCTCTGTGTATTGTGATACAATATTTGGGTGGGTCATTTGAGTGTTTTGATTAGCTCCACTAATTTAGAGCATGGTTTCCTGGGAGAAGTTGTTTTTTTTTTTCCCCAAATCAGTCTTATTCATGTAAAAATTACATTAAAAGCAGCCACTTGACATTTCAGGACATCAAAAGCCTGCGAAAGTATCACTTTCCTCATAATCTAGTCACTGCAAAAAACTTGACCCTTTTTCTTTTCACTTAACTTCAACTTTCAGAAGTCCTTGTTATGATTGTTCCTGACATATTAAAGAATCCTTAAGTGGATGATATTTTGTCCCTGCAAAGGTACTTAAGACACACTAATCAATTCACATATTAATCTTTTTAAAAACCAAAATGGTTTAAACACCTTTGAATTCTCCCTGTGGGGAAGTCCTTTGGCTTTAAATTTTCAATTAAATTAAAAGGTGAAGATTTCAAGTGGGTTCAGAATTGGCAAGTTACCTTAAAATCATTTGTAGTTATTTTTTCTTTCTCATGCATAAATTATTTTTATACCCTGATTCCTTAATCTAGTCACATATGCACCAGTAACCAGCCAATGATGCTTTTTATTTTGAAACGTAATATATTTCTTTTTCAGACTCAGCTACTGGCAGCAAATTATGTAGCTGGCTTTCTTTTTCACCGTGGGAACTGATTGCTTGAAATGAAACTTAGTTTTCAAACAGCACAAAAATTTTACTTGGTTATGTGGCCTCCTCTTCATGAGTGTTGGAATTTTTTTTTTTAAAGCTTTAATATTAAAATTGCATACGGCAATTTGTAGTGCAATATTACAGTATTGCTAATAAATTATCAGCTGCAGTGTTCTAAACATATTCTATGATGTACACTAATTTCTTAAGAGATCCATGAATATTATTAGTGTCCCAGAATCCTAAGTACCAAACAGTAACAAAAGCAGTCATTATATTTTTAATCATACTAATACAGACATTACAATTATTAGTAAAGAATAATTTGTCTCTGAAGACTCAGAATTTGCAGTGATACATCAATCAACAAACATAGCAACATCCTGAAAACCCATAAAATCTATCAGTCAGATAATTTATTTTTATAGGCAGGGAAATGAAGACACAGAGACACTAAGTGACCAGTACAAGTCTCTTTCAGGATTCAAAAGTAACTCAGATTTTACAGTTTTTTCCTGTTCTTTATTAATCATAAGAATAAGTGTCTCTTCAGAAAGGAACTGTAAGATTTACTTAAAAATAATTCCAAAGGAACTGCTCAAATTGTTCTTTTGTTTCCTAGCTTAGCTGTTATTTCACTTTCTTACCCTATTTTTAAATAATAGCAGAGAAGTAATTTTCACTGACCTTAAAAAGCTTTGCATCATGCCTTGCCTGTTTATGTGACAGGGTTTAGAAATGTGTGTAAAAAGGAGCAGGTAAGAGTGTGCGTAACTACATTATTTTGAATACTTAAGTTTATATTTGTGACAACTATAACTCACTGATGACCTATAAAAAAAATTTTCCACTGGACATACATATATACTTATCGAATCAACTAGGTTGGAAAAGACCTTTAAGATCATCAAGTCCAACCATTACCCCAGAACTGCCAAGATCATCACTAAGCCATATCACTGACAGCCTCCTCTACATGGTTTTTGAATATTTCAGTATACTCACACAAATATGATTTAGGTTATAAGAAATGTGCTTCCTTGTATAATTCCTATACCAACCTATCTCCTTTGAAGAAGTAGGTTTTCCCAACATCTTCCCACCAAATTGCTGAATCAATGCCATGGGAAGGTATTCCACTTCCAAGAGTTATCAAATCATGAGGATAACCTGGCTGGAGAGTAGTGTCCTTGAAAACCCAGAACTTGTTACCTGTACAAAAGCATATATACACATACATATATGTGAGTTAGTCTTCAGTACTATTAATATTAATACATACTGAAGAAATAAGAAAGACCCCGAAGGACTACAGTGGTTCTGCCAAACACAAATGAAAATGTTCGATCACTGCAGATAATGTAAAAGTAAATATGTCTTACAGATACCTTGCATTTATAAAGCACCTTCAGTTCAATAAGTCCACAGAGTATTTTGATATCAACTATATAGGGTTCAAACCCAGAATGAAAATGAAATCATCTCAAGAGGCTCTGTGGCTGGTAATGTAATACATTTGCAGCAATAATACACAATTTTACATTTTATTAGGAAAGAAGAGTGAATGTTAAGACAGAATGAGGTAAGAAAGCACAGAAATAAAAAATAGAAAATCCTAGCCTCACAGAGACCATATACTTTTGTTACTTTGCACTCCCCCTGTTCCTCAAGAAATTAAATTACTCATGAAGGATGTACAGATTATTTAGATTATTTCTGAAATGACCATAGAATTTAAAATATTTTTAATCAGATTTTCTTTACTGTGGCCTAAAGACAAAACTGTAGCTCTGAAATTCCACAGCTGTTCCACCTTGTGTTTCTGAAATTGTGTGAAATTCCACCTTGTGTTTCTGAAATTAATGGGGGTTGCTTTTAGTACCAGTGGCAGTAAGATTTAACTTTTGGTTGTGGGTGACAAATCATTCAAAACTACCCACTTGACTTTTGCATGCTGATAATACAAGGTAAATGCATAACTCTTAACACACTGTCTACACAAACCTCATGTTACCTCAACTGTCTTAAACCAAAATAATAGCCTGGTGCCTCCTAGATACTGGCAATGCTCAGCGGTTGAAACCCTACTTTGCATTTACTAAGTAAATATATTCTCTATATAGGGGTATACATGTCTACAGAAGCAGCAGTTGCATCAGTGTTTGGTAGTATTCCCTCACCCCCTGTCCCTGTTTTTGGAGAGGGTGCTTCCTGTGCTCTCTCTTGTAATTGGATAGCTCATTTCACCAGCCCACAACTGCAGTTTCCCAGCTTCAACCTGCTCTACCTTCCTAGCTAAGCTCTTCTTCCTCACTGAACACTTCCGTGATCATCTCACCTCATGTCATGTTAACCCTTTAGTCTAACACTTTCCTCAATTATTGTGCCTCCCCTCCTATTCCTGCAACTATCTTTTTTACATTTTTTGCTTTCTTCTAATTCTTCTTCAAAATACACTTCTCATCTGTGTCTTTTCAGTAGAGACTTTGCTTTCAAACACAGACAGCTTTGGCTGAAAAAAAGGAATAAAGATCCTCATATGCCCCCTAGAAATAGGGAAAAAGGGAGCATAATTTGCATTTTAGTACTTATCTGAAGAGTTTGCTTTGCGGCCTGTCTTCCCTTTGTACTATGCCATCTAGGCCACAGGGACACTTTCTGAGCTAGCCTGTAGGCTCCACTGTATAGGAACCATGTGTTTTTTTTCTTTTCAAAGCACTACCTTCACCTGTGCCTCCAAAAAAAAATCACTATTTTTAGTAATAATAACACTGAAGAAGAAGATACTCTGACATCATGTACATATTCTGAGTTACATCACAGAAAGGTCTAGAGAAGATCCATGAACATATGTATTGAATTGGCCTATTGGATACTTCACTTTGGTCTATCCATTGTTATTTATGATGATACTTAAAATATTAGGGGAGAAATCTGAAAATATATTTTGCCCAAGCATATTTGCAAAGATATCCTAAGAGATGAAATCTTAGCTGTTCATATTAGCCATTGCACTTACCTGTAACGCTAGGTAGGCTGTTACAAAGACTTATGAGGTTAAGAGACTGTGCTGTATAAATATTTTCTAAAGAAATGTAATATTACTCCAAAGACTGAGGATCAGGTGTATGCCACTCACCAAGAGGGAATAATCTAGAGAGCTGTTTTGCAGTTCTTTTTATATTTTAACTATCCCTCAGTGGTATTAAATGTTTGTTTAAAGGGAGGGTTTTTTTAATCTCCCTGTTTATACTGTAGTGATTTAAAGCATGTTTACATATTATCACAGTTTTAATTAGAAGGGATATAGTTTCAGTCCTTCTTGTGCTGGGTTTCCAGAGTAAAATTTTTATCAGCTTCTTTACAGCTGCTTGTCACCCACTTCCAAACACAAACACTACAGTTTGCTCAACAGATTCATCTTTCCCTCCCTGCCAGTTGAAGGAAGAAAGGATTCAATGAATATGTGCAGAGCCATCTGAAGTAGTGAAAAGAAAAGAGACTCAGAGACTAATGAAGAATGGTCATGGAAAGCTGAGGCCTGTGCTGTTTAAGGATTAAGGTCTGTGCTACGGTGACATTTACTTTTATTGAGATTCCTTACAAAGTTCACTTATAGGGTTTGATTATGACAGAGGTGAGCATCTTCAGTCATTCACTGTCCTGCCTCCCATGTGGTTTATCCTTCTGCCAATTCACATGACTGGACACAGAAGGCTTCAGATGGTAATGGCAGTTTCAAACACAATGATAAGAGAAGTCATGTGTTTTGAACCTTACCAGTTGGTAGTTATGGTGTGAACAACAGATGGTATCCAGTGAATGATACTGAGCCAGCTCATTTCTGTTTCAAAGATCATTCAAAATCACAGCTGTTGCACAGCATTGGGAGACATATGCTGTGATGTATGTTATGCTATTACCTTTCTTTGGACTTCATAAGGAATAAAAGTAACAGCAATAGTTAAGAACATTATCAGCTACAACATTAACAAGATCAGGTCATACCAAAATAAGCAAAGGTTGAGCACACACCGCTATGTGACTAAGCCACATATTTGTTGCATATTCAAATATACTGAAGTAGAAGAAAAGTGAAGCTGTGGGAATACATGACATAGAAAACTAAATTCTTCACATAATTTCTTACTAAAAAATCAAATTCTTTCTGGTTAAATAGTGAAAAGGTAAATTTGTTTTTTATGGAGATGGCAGGGCATTGGAAGCTCTTAACATATGTGGGAAAAACTTCTATGGATTTGCTTTGGAAGAAATGTTTAGTCTGCTACAGCTGCACTGACTGTTAATGGGAAGGACTGTATATAGGAAATACAAATGTTTTATCTGGCTCACAATTATTACTTCAGGGTTTTTTTGTTTACTTGTTTCAGAGGGTTTTAGGTGGTTTTTTTTGTTGGTTTTGTTGTTTGATTTTGTTGTTTTTTTTTTTTTCCTGTTTAGTTTCTCTCCCTCAGCTGAAGGAAAGTGGATGGCTATTGTTTGGTGTGGGTTTGGTTTGGTTTGGTTTGGTTTGGTTTGGTTTGGTTTGGTTTGGTTTGGTTTGGTTTGGTTTGGTTTGGTTTGGTTTTTGGTTTTTTTTTTTGATTTTTTTGTTTTTTTTTTTGGTTTTGTTGTTTGATTTTGTTGTTTTTTTTTTTTTCCTGTTTAGTTTCTCTCCCTCAGCTGAAGGAAAGTGGATGGCTATTGGTCAGAGGATTTCCAAAAAAGACAGAAAAAATTAGAAGCTTTTACATTCACAACCAAATATTAGGAAGAGTTAAAGCTAAAATTTAATGCAAATGGTACTTTACTGTGATGAGAATAAGCTCCTTTTATTTCAAATTATATTTATGTATCTTAAAATGCATTAAAAAAGAATTCTTAAGTCAGTATAGATTCACTTCATATTCCACTTCCACTAGCAAATATTCAGTACACTTCATTAATGGTGTTTATAATGGAAATAAAAAATATATGACAAAACTAGAATAATTATAGTTTGATCCTTTTTGTAGATAACTGATGGCTTTTCAGAGTCCTAACCTATGCGCTTGACAAAAATCACCACTGTATTTATTTCATAACGTTGTTCTTTAAAGTCTAGTTGACGGGTTGTTACTCTCACAAAGAATAAAGCACCACATGTTTCATGAAGTCTGGCCAACCTTAAGAACATTTCATCTTTCTCTGCTTTTATTTCCTAATGTAAAACCTAATATAATAACAAGCAGAATGGTAAGGTCACAAGCTGGGAATGAAGCAAGTGATAAAAAAGTCAAAATGCCTTACTTTTTGAAATCATGCTTTCTTAAATACCATCACTGTAGGAAAACAACTGAGACAGATGAACTCCCATTGCAGTTATTTGCAGTTTCTCAACATCTATACTTTGAAAAAAATTACTGGAAATAAAGAGTATGAGTATTGCTATGCTTTACTTAAAATACGGAATATTTAACTACAGATGTTCTTCAGACTACTGCAAACAATTCTGCAGACCTTAAATGATAGTTCTTCATTTTCAGAACCAGAATACTAAACAGTTGTGCTCCTGGGTTATCAGCAACCAAGTTTTTTTTGTTCATTTTACACACAATTATTATTTGTGTGTAGTGCAAGACCTATGTGGGATTTAGCACATAATCACTGTAAGTTTAACTGCGATAAGACAAATTCTCCAAATTTTTAGGAATTATATTCAACTGAAACCAGTGAAAATTTTAATATCTAATTCTAATTTTCTTCTTTTTTCTCCAGTCACCTTTGCTCTTAATTTTAGTCTTTCAAGCCAGGATCAAGTGTCTTCATACTAGTATCACCAAATTCCTACTCATGCTTCCTTTTTTTCTCATTCTCTATTTATTTCCCACATTAAGTTTCTGTCATTTCACTGTTCCATGATCTGACAGCAGTATAGTAAATTTACTTTTAAAACGAAACTGTCAACAGTTGTGTAAGTGCAGTTGAAAGTTATGATGGTGGCACTGCTAGTATGAGTTTTACAGCAGCCTTTCTATTGCTGCATTTCATTTGCTGTAACATTCAACAGTGCAGATGGCTTGACAATTTCATTTTTAGCACCATATAAATTCCCACAGATACACAGAATAAATTTTATTATTCACATTTTCTCATTTAAAAGTATTATTCTGGTGCCATCTTCTTATTATCATTCAGCATGGACATCAGCAATGAATAATAACAGAATTTAAACATCTGTTTTTTTTTATAACCAGCCACCCACCAGATTGTTATGTACTTTACAAGCGTTATGAGGCACGAGGCAGGCCAAGTAACTTAAGCCACCTGAAATGAGCAAATTTCACTTTGTACTACAAGCACGCTGACGAATTTTTACAGTTGTTTACCCTTTGTAAATAAATACTAATTTTCTTTTTAAAAAAGTTAAAGTGGTAAAATGGTAAAACAAAAAAAAAATTAAACCAATGAAATTTTAAAAGCCAAGAAGAAGTCTTGAAATTAATTCAGTTTGACTTTCTACAGACATCTAAAACTTTATGCATGATCTTACTGTTTTCTTAAGTATTCTTAGCTAAATAATGTCAAATAGTTATAAATATACTGATAGATTTTATTAGCACAAGTTAGAAATAATTACATTTCTCATAGCAGAAATATTAGATACAAAGTTTTCAAAGTTTACTAAGTAAACGTACTATCCAGAGCTGCCATCATGTATTATTTGTATATGGTTCATATTTTACAATATAGCTCCTATGAAAAATGTCAACTGTATTTTTATACATTTATCATTCTCTATTTATACTACTGTAAAGATGTCTACTAATATTATTAATCAAACTGTATACATGCAGGGAGAAAAAAATCTAATGCTGATAAAAAAACAATGTCTAAACAAAATCTAAATCTGTTTTATAATTTAAAGTAATTGTTTCAAATTTGATGTTTGCCATCCTGAAGACGAGGATTAAATAAATCAAATAGAGCATTGATCATTGAAAATAAATGAGATATGTGGATTTCTAAAGAGATAAACAGGATGTATTAATCCAGGATTGTTCACAAGGTCTACCCTGAGTGCATCTTAAAAATGTCACCTGCCTAACAGAATGCTGTTTATCCTAAACTCATGACAGTGTAGGCATGTAAAGAGAAACAAGGTGACAATTTCTTAGTAGCAACTGCAAATGAGCAGATTGGTTTACTCCTTTCTTCACCTTCCTCAGAGAGTAGAATCGCTGCTCCTCAAGTTAGTCATAGGAGGCCATCTCACACTAGGAAAAAAGCTTCCAAAGTGAATGAAAGAGGGCAATGGAGATGGAGGTGTGTCTGGAACCTTCCTTTGCGCATCTGCAGAAGCAGCAGTGGCTTTTCTGAAGGGAGGATACTGTGAGAAATATCGAACTGATTCGTGTCAGAATTGTAATTATCCTCACTGTAATATGGGTCGTAAGTGGGATCATTGTGTTATGTGTGGATCAGAAACACCTTGTGATCATTGTAACATGTGTTGTTTAAATGAACTGGATTATAGCGATGATGATAGTTCATTATAAACATCATGGTGATTATACAGGTTTTATAACCTGTTTGTAATCGTGGGAAATCTTGGGGTGAATTATTTGGTGACCTTTGCAATATGTGAAATCTATATAAACTTACTTGCAGTTTTAGGGGATAACTTTTAGAAAATACTGAAGTGATTGTGGTGTGTTGTGCTCAATGATTAACCAAACCACAAGCTTGTAACAAGGATATACATCCTGGTTTTAAACAATGTAATATCCATTAAGGACAAAACATAGATGGATGTATTTCTTGCCTTTGTGCAACCCAAAGGTGCAAGATGCTGCCTGGAGATGAGACCCTGAGACCTGGAGGACCCAATAAGGAGAAGATGAGTCAACTACCTGGCAGAGAAGGATTGGTCAAGATGATGGTCTGATAGAGGAGCTACAGAGGATAAAAGAAGCTTCCCCCGGGACTCGGTGTGCATTCTGGTGGAGCAGAGACTCCCCACGCCCCCAGTACTGTTTGCCTATTGCCTTTCCAACTTAATCATTTGTAAAAATTAATAAATTAATTCTTGAGCAATTGATATTGGCATTTCACATTTATAACAGTATCTGACCTGTTTCTCCAGCACACACTGGAGATTCAAGATGCTATACTTTTCAGGACATTGGATGTTAATGATAACTTAAGAAGAAGCTTTAGAAACTTTATTTAAAAACCCTCAAATAAATGCTGGCTTCACCCAATTACTGACCAGTCTTAAAATGAAATGATGTGGAAAATATTCTTTGAGAGGAGTGCACAGTGACATTATTCTAGCCCAAGCTCTGTGATGGCACTCATTCCATCTTTTCTATTTTTCCTCTGAATAGTGGATGCAAATGAACACATCTGTATGCTACACTTCAGATTTTAATCTCCTTCTGGAACTTACTTGGCTTGACCAGCTTTAGATTGGTAAAGCACGGTACCTGGATAACGTACTTTACTTGCTCATCATCTTAGCAATAATCAACTTGTGTATTTTTAGTACCTTTAGGAGGAAGAGGTATACTCTTTTTCCATAAAGACATTTTGTGAGGGAATGGAAGAAACAAGACAGTGATTGTTACCTACAATACATTGATACATACTTCTGCAATCCTGTTCCGCAAGGCAGCTGAGATCCCTGGTTAGCATGAATTTTCAAGGACACACACACAAACAAAAGACTCAGCTGAACCTACTGATTCTGTTGCAATTCAGAATACATGAATTACATGGACAGACAAACAGCTTTAGGTAGATACAGGAAATCATGATGAGGAAGTGGCAGAAAAGCAAAAAAAAATTCAGAAAAATTGCAAAAGGAAATACAGGATTTTTACCCTTGGTAAACAAAGGGACAATATTGATGTCACTGAAAAAAATAATTTAAGGACTTTCAGATAGCAGGTGGAAAAATACCTGCAACAGAAAATCCAAATGTCATATCAGCTAAAAAGCACAAAAGTAGCTGGTTTGAAATCAGAGAGCATAAGCTAGGAATGATGAGGAAGGAAAAGAACACAATGTTCTGGCTTCTAAGAGCACAATCCTGCCGCCTCTGCTTTGATTAATCCTAATTGTTAAATTTCCCAGGTAGAAAATAAAGAAGTTCTCCTTTATTTATTTTTGTTTTGTTTTTGTTTGGTTTTTGGTTTTGATTTTTTTTTTTATCTATAACTTAGAGACTACTGAATCAACTCATTCCTCTAAGACCTAACAAGATCCAGTCAGCACTGGGTGAAGAGTTAAGTAATGATAAAATATATTTTGAGGTCACTGGGAAGGAAAAGAAAGCTAGTAGAATAAGCTTGACCATTTCTGTCTGAAGTTCAGCATTAGCAAGGTAGAGGTCTGCAATGCACAGGATAGTTTCTTTGCTCTATGTAGCAATGATGAGCATAGAAATTATCTACAGAATAATATTTACATCCTCCCATGTCTCATGGACCAAAAATTAAGCAGAGGGATGGAATTTGGAGGTACCTTGATCATGATTCCTGATCATATCAACTTCCCAGGGTTTATGATATGAATTGTATTTTATGGCAACAGAAGTAAAAGTACATGTTGTATTGAAGTCATATAAATAAAGATGTTCTATATGGAATGTAATTTCCCTTACTATCCACACAAAAAATACAATTTCCCTAGTAGTAAAAACATAAACTGCATCTGCATTGTATGGTTGTGCAGTGTTTCTGGATGTTATTAAACATTTTCAATTTAGCCTTCCCAAAATGATAATGTTTCTGTAAGGAATGAAATATTATTTCTATCTCCCTGTTAACGATTCCAGTAGCAAAATATAATTAATTATTCATATAACAACTTCAAAAAAATTCTTTTTGGTAGTAAGTTAACAAATTAGAACACTAAATAGCTGAGTAAGTTTTCACATATCTATTCAGTTTTTTTCTTTCTTCTTCTAAATTATTATCTTATAAAATATATTCTATATGTTTTGCACCCTTTTGTTGCTAAATGGGTATTTATTGAACATACAGAATAATTTACTTCTAAACCTAAGTTAGATGCATTTTCAAGAACTCCCATTTTGAAGAGCAGCTGATGATGGGAGCGAAATTTTGAAAAGAACGATTAGCAACAATTTAATCCACACATTTTCTGGAGTTTTTTTCCTTAAAATTACTAAACATGCATCTAAAAAATATACTTATTTGTGCCACCTGAAAGTCCTAGCATCACAGTTCTTAGATGAAATAAGTGCAGTACAATCAGATATATATGTAGCAGAGATACCATTTAAATATATTGAGAGTTCATTTGTAAAAAGGAAGAAGAGCAAAGAGAACCACAAAAACAAACAAACAAGGCTGTGATTTCATTCTTGCTTCCTAATCCACATTTCTCAAAAAGGATTTCATAGTAGATCACCGCATTACTATGTTTCTTGTTTATACTTCCAAATTTAATTTTTACTGAATATGTAAATGATCTGACACTCTGAAGGGTAATCATAAATTAAAGCTGTAGTTGCCAAAATGAGATAACATAACCCATATAGTCTTCATTTAGCTACCAATTTGCAACATGATTTACAAATCATTAGTAAAAATAAGCAAGACGTTGCAAGAATTCATCACAGCAAAAAGTATTACACAAACTTTTCTTGTTTTCTTACCTTTAAAGAAGACAAAATTCCCCTCACTGTTTTCATAAACTGCATCAATGCTGGGAGGCAGTCCCCTCCAGAAGTAGGTAATCTGCATGGGGTATCCATCCATCACTTTGTTGTTTCTGACTCGCCAAAACCACTGATCCTGGAAACCGAATATACATCTCTTACTATGAGTATTCAAATGTGTTCAGCTGCTCTCTTGAAAATACTGAACATCCTAGCATTTTTATAGCATGACATTGTGCTGTTTGCATAACCATATTTGTGCTTGCATCCATGTCACATCCACACATCAAGAATATGTCAGAACTGGTTGTTCCCTGAGGTGAAAATAAGCTACCCATGTGAACTACGTGTTTGGTGTAGATAGCCTTCAGCAGAACATACAGCATGCTGTATGAGATGATGTAATTTTCTCAGAATCATTCCTACAAGGGGCCCAACTTAAAATTTGTGGACTAACTATAAGTGCTCTTAGACCAAACGATATGCATATGTATAAGACTAATGTAATGGGACTACAGACAGGCTTTGTAGATCACATAATTCTGCAATCAATTTTTTTTTGCAGTGGCTGCTAACAGTGAAAGGTTGATAAATACAGCTTTAATCCTACTACATCAGTCTGATAGGAACTACACTTTAGTGAAGGTTTGCAGTCTGTCCATGTAATATTATATAGAATGGTTAATATTGCAGGCAATTATACGTGTTAAATCCAGTGTCCTGGTAAATCGATCTTTGTTTGCTGACATTTAAAATGGTTTCTCCCTGTGGGGTATGCTAATTGCTTTAAGTGAGAGCCATACCGAAGTTGCATTACTGAGGAATGAGGAATGTTAAAGTTAGAAATGAGTATGTGACATGAGGTTGTACCTCACCAGCTCTTATAAAGCAACAGTTCTAGCTCATCTAATATTTGAGATGAAGGATGGGGTAAGCAAGTATTTAACTTTTTACATACATTTTCACATTTTTACAGTATTAGTATTATATAAACCAAAACCCCTTAATAAAGAAAGTGTTATTCTGTCAGATATGTCACAGTTTACACAGCAATTTAGCCTTCTTTCTCTATAGGTCAGCTTGCCAAGCTAAAGAGATCTGTGCTCCTATCTGGGAACTGACACAGCTTAGAGAGAAAATGATTAATACTTTGCTGGAGCAGGCTTATGATGAACTGTATTCATCATCTTTCCGAACCCAAAATCACAGCTCTCTCTAATTGTTTATCTTTCCAATGACTCAACATTTATAACTCTTTGCAAAAAGCATTAGCCATACAAATGCAAAGCAGCTCAAGATATATATATATATATACACAAAAATACATCTTAATCATGTGCATAAAGGAGTCTAAAATTGTAAGAGTTGTTTTCAGTCCCCTCAAAAAAGTTGAAATAGCTTACACAAACTGCAAAATATTTTGTTAAAAAGTTGCAATTGTCTGGAAACAATACTACTAAAATCCTTCTAATTTTTTCATGTCTAGCTATTTCATTGCTAGTGCAACATAGATTAGGTTCCTATTTTCAGTTTGTTTTTTTTTTTTTTTTTTTTTTTTTTAAATACAACAATTTAACATTTATGGAA
>NDXB01021244.1:39633-61163 GCA_002631895.1 Agapornis roseicollis
TTTTTTTTTTTTTTTTTTCTTAATTGAAAGACAGCACTATAACATTTAAGGAAGATCAGCAAAGCAATTTTTTAGGATTCACTGATAAAATTCCAGTATGAGAACTGGCAAATGTGGGGAGATACACCTTAGAGATACAAGTATTTAGGAAGGCCTCACTGAAGCATGTGTTCTGAATGCTGGAACAGATAATGTCAATAATGCAAATAAGACAAGATGACTTTGAAAAATTGAAATCAGGGGGAACATCCTCAGAGCAGACACTTGGAAATATTTTTTTTTATTTAAACAGTAATAAATGCTTGAAATAGATAAATGGATTTTCAGGTCAGACTTTTTAAGCATCATCAATCTAGAAATTACTTTAGGAAGGAATGATGTAATGATAAGACTCAATAGGCTGTCCCTGTCTCACCCCCCTCCGGCCCCCCCTCCCCATTTTTCTATAAAAACTTCAAAAGCCACGACATATCTCATAGATCTGTTTGCAGTATCTGTTACTATCTTGAGTACAATAGAATATTCCAATCTTGTCTTTCTTCACTCCAGGATAGAGAAAACTTTTTTATTTGTGTGAATTTGGTTTCAAAAGCACATCTTAGAAAACAATATTTAGTTGCAGGACAGAACATATACAGCTCTCATTGAGTGTCGACCAACTCAGGTCATTGATGAAGTTGTGGGTACAAAGTAAGCAAGATCTTTAAAGCTGAACAAAGGCTTACTACTTAGCTGATTAAGAAAAGACATACGTACCCACATAATCACCTCATTGAACAAAGGTGGTAAATATTTCATTTGAAAAGAATTTCATGAGTTTCCCAATATGGCATGCATACTCTGGAAAGTCTGGACATTCAGTGCTGCAGACAAAACTTGTGATGTTCTAGGTAGGCTAATGAGTCTCAACTTTCAACTAGTACATGAAAGTGGATGTTGCAAATCAAATTAATGTGTTTCAAGAGAAGTAGATGCAATGACAGGAGTAATCTTTTACATAGTTAAATATTCAAAGAATTCCACTAACTTAAAGCAAAATCAAAACAGCAACAACAAAAAAACCCACTTTAAATTAGTCATGGCTATATTTCATAATCCACAAACTTCCAAGCGTAAGAACTGATGTGACCAGAATAGCGAGCAGCTATTTTAGTTTGGTCAGCACTGCACTGCTGATTGGGTGGTACTATCCCATCACAGTGATTTCTGGTATAATATTGAACAGTAGAATGACCTCAACAAAGAGACTAAATATGCATTCTTGAAAGACACTGACTCTGTGTGGAACACAGGTTTCACAGTGCGACAAAACCTGTAAAATCAGTAAGTCAACAAAGACCCTTTTATTGAGCTATGTTTTCAGCCTTAGTGACTTGTGGAACATATTTGCATTAAATCATTTTGATAACAAGACCAATAAATTAAATTCTGCAGATTTGGTACTGGGTTGTATGTCAACTATGTATTTTATATTTAATATTAGGAATAATGAGACTTTTTAACTTTTTTTTCTCCAAGTCCTTGACAAAGCAATAATTTGGCCTGCTATACCATGATCAAAATCTTGACAATGAAAAATTATAGCAAAGCCGGAGTGTTTGATTCAAGTAGCATAACCCCAGGAATTTGTTTTGAAAGACAGAGAGAGAGAGAGAGGTAGAGTTATGTCAGTACTATGTATCCATAACCTTTCAACAGAAAAATAAGTAAGTTAAGGTATCTGACAAGAAATTCATTCAACAGGGTGTTACTGTGTATATATATATACATCCATTCTGGACCGGCACCAGCTTTTTCACTTGAGACCGATTATGGAAGATCCCCACTCTTTTTCTATAGTCATTTTAGAGATACTTCCAATAGAAATGGTATCTAAAATGGCTTGAAATAAAATCTTCCTGTGCCATTGCATTTAATGTCTAAATATTCCATCCTGAAGCATAATTGTGAACATAACATGCCATGCTCTCTTTTCTGTTGATGGAATCTTTATTTTCCTCCCTATTTTCAGTAGATTTACATGTCATTGCAATAATCACGCACAATGGGGTACTGCTCATGAGTCAGGGCCTTGCAGGTTCCCACAGAACTAAAATTCTGGAAATGTACAATTTTAGCATTTTTTACGGTCCTATTTTAAACAGGGAGAAGTAGGCACATGATTTGGCAATAAATGAATTTTTAGAGATAGCCAGATCAACAAGAATCAGCAAATATCTGGAAATAACTACGAGCAGAAATGGAAGTTTGGATCATTTATACAATTGGCAAGGTAAGTGTTGGCACAGGTTGAAAGAATAATTTATTTATATGAACTTCATTTTACTGATTGACTTTCCTATGAACACACTGGACTCTACAGTTTTAGGATGCCAGAGTTCAAATTCTGGAAATCAAGTTAAGAAAGTCTAGCATGTGTCTGTAAAGCAAGGGAAAGACCTTTCTGAGGTATCGGATGGGATAGGCTCTAGTTACAGAACGAATGGATCATTTCGACACATATAACTAAATGCACTTAACTTATCTTAAAACGAAGTTATATTTACCAGCAATTTTATCATCTGCATTTTGTTAAACAGGTACAATTACTGAAAAGGTGTTCTCAGCACAGTTCAGCTCTTACTGAAATTCAAAAGAGGCATAGTCCAAGATGATGTGTATTCTCTCTAAGGAATCTTTTTCACACTTGAAGTAAAAAGCTTGAAACAGTTTCTCTGACACAACACGTCTCAGTATATTTTATTATGCTGAATAAACACAGTTTTGTCTGAGAGACACTGTGTATTGAAAAACTGTTTGTCTTTCCCACTATATTGGTTAAATATACTTAGAGGTATTTTATTTTCCCAAAACACATTAACTCCTGCAGACAGGTTGAACACGTGACTTGTCACATGCATTCCAACTCCAAGCCTGACAAACACATACCTTGAATGCATAGCTTTTAGTGCCTTTCTTTGCTGGCTAGCAAATGCCTTTTTGTAAGCATCTGTGGTTACCCAATATCTTCAGACATGGATCGCTTCTGTAAAGCTGGGATATTGCATAATAATGGATCATTAAATACCATGATTATAGACATAAAGTAAACTTGGATAACTATTCCCAGGTCAAAAAGCGGAACTGAAACAAAAGAAGCCCTCAAAAACAATTTGAAAAATAAGCAATATATCTAAGAATCAGAAAATGGGCATTGAGTAAGGAGAGACTGTAAGCTGTTTCAGAAACACTATTATGGATAAAGGACAATAGTGGGATAAAGAATCAGGAGCAGCCACTCAAATAGAGTGTTACAAAATTTGTTTCATTTAGAAGATGGGATATTTCTGAGAAAAAAAAGGACAATGAAGCTTTTTAGAGAAAACAAACTGAACAAGAGGTAATACATAAATCATTCTGCAATGTCAGTAAATGTCCTAGGTAAGTTTTCCTGTGCATATGTAACTCAGTGGAGGGGCCAAAATATAGTACACTGCGTAAGATCACTGCAAATACCTTCCTCATAAAAGCATTTCTTTATTAACAAGTTGAAGAATTTTGAATAGAAGAGTGCATTAGGGTAAAAAAAATCTGGATCATAATCATAATGCATAGTTTTTACACTTTTTTACTTTGATCCTGGTAAAGCATTACAGTACTCTTTTCTTTTTTTTTCCAAACTAACATTTAAAACTCCACTCCTATGAATAATTAATTTCAATTTCAGTATTTATTCTCACCTTGAACATCTCTCAGGTTCCTTAAGGGACACAACTGATGGGTAGGAGAATTAAAAGTAATCTTCAGATATTTCAGTTCATCCATAATACACAAATTAGTGGAGGTTTTAGTGCAAAATTAATGGAGCTTTCTTCTCTCAGCACCTCGTTTTCTCATTTGTCTGTGGACCAACAATTATTGCCAACTATAAAACATTAATTTGTTACAAAATCTCTAGAGCTTTTCCCTTTATTTTATACTTAATGAACAATATCTGCAATTCCATAATAACAAATGATGCTCTGATTCAGAAGTCCAAATGACACCCACTAAATCCAGAAAGACTGCCCAATGTGACAGATATTGCCACAACCAGGGAGGTTGTGAATGCTCCATCCCTGACAGAGTTCAAGGCCAGGTTGGATGAAGCCTTGTGTGGCATGGTTTAGTGTGAGGTGTCCCTGTCTATGCCAGGGGGGTTGGAATTAGATGATCTTAAGGTCCTTTCCAACCCTAACTATTCTATGATTCTATGATTCTATATTCTAAAAAAAGCTACAGAGCTAGAAAGAAGAAAACATTGGAAACCTTTCAAGTAACTACTTGAAGATGCAGATTAAGCTGACTTTAGCAGAAATTAGGTTTTGTGCTGGTTTTATAAGGTTTTAAAACTCACTGTAGGTGCGCAAGGCACTAAAAGATTTAAAGCAGACAATGTGATAGGTGACAAAAAAATACGAGTCACAACTGTTAATTATAACATTCTGACTATAATTATAAACATGTGTCTGAAACTCCCCATAATCAATAATTACCCTTGTGTTGTACAGCAAATATCTGTGTGAATTTCTCTCTGTCAATACTGGAACTCTAACTTCATGTTAAAATATAAATACAGTGCTCTTAAGGATGGAATGAGAAGCAAAACTGCAAAACTTGATATCTACAGCTGCTAGAGACAGAAGTTTGACTACAGTTTTATTCCAGAGGATCACTGCTTGGCCTATGTAATCCTACCCCCTTCCAACCTCCCCCCTCCAACCTCCCCCCCAAAAAAAAACCCAAAACCCCAAACAAACAAAAAACCACCAGAAAAAAAGACAAATAAACATAAAAGTACTGATCTACATCAACATTAATCAAATAATGCATTCCAATTAATACTGTAGTTTAATTTTATTGACAGAACACATTACACTGGGTCATGTCTTCTTTCATAAACTAATTCTGGACAAGTGCAAAAGCAAGCCTTTGTCAGTGGATTAAACATACCCAGCAGCCATGCAAGGCATGAGCGGCAGACTGAAACCTTCAGACAAATGAATAGCTTTCTGATTTTTTCCCATCTTTGTACTGTGGGAAAAAAAAAAAAAAAAAAAAACAAAAAAGTGCTAAAAAAAAAACTAAAATGAATAGGAAATTAAAAATATANGCCTTTGTCAGTGGATTAAACATACCCAGCAGCCATGCAAGGCATGAGCGGCAGACTGAAACCTTCAGACAAATGAATAGCTTTCTGATTTTTTCCCATCTTTGTACTGTGGGAAAAAAAAAAAAAAACAGTAACAAAACAGTGCTAAATAATATACTAAGTTGTTTAGTAACTTCAAATTATTCTCTTACAAAAAAGAGTTCCAGTTATGTACAGAGAAACTTTCCAGAGGACAGAACCTACTGCATTTCAAGACTGATCCAGGAGAGAATGAGGTTCCTCTAAGATACACCTTTATGAGAGTATTAAAAAATTTCCTGAATTTTGGAAATGCAGGGTATATTTATTGTATCTAAGTCAAAATAAATCAGGAATATACTTTTAAAAATCTTTATCTAATCTCAAGAGACACTTTTCCACACCTACTTCACTAGTTCATGTGAATTCCACAGGTGATCTCAGGGATGGTAATACTGGGTCTGCAGCATGTGGGATTAAAGGCTTTTTTCTTACTCATTTGGGGAAACCATTTTCAGCATTCCAAATTTTAAATTTATAGCATTAAAGTCAAGGTACACCGCTGTATAGAATAGGAAAAAAAGAATAAAATGTTTTCGAGTACCTTTCTGTGAAATCATTTTCATGTAGCAGAAGAAAAGAAGATACGATATAGGGCAACTAAATATAGAAAAAAATCTTAGCACCATTCAGCAATGGAACTGATTGTTGGGATTTTCTTTTTGGTTTGCTTTCTTGTTTTGTTTTGTTTTGAATATAGAATTTCAATACAGAATTTGCAAGGAAATTTATAGATTAGCTTCCCTACTTAATCCCACAGCAGAAAACAACTGGCTATAGTGAGACTGGAATCAGACATTTTATCAATGCCATCAATCCAGCTCATTTTAGGAAACAATTAGCTAAATGGGCTATTCTATACACACACAGAATACTTTAGCTCAGCTTAGTAAAAGGAACATTAAGAACAAAGCTCCTTTAAAACTATAAAGGACCGTTATCCATTCGCTAACAGATAAATGTATAATGCATTGAAGATGACTTATTTGAACTTCTAGAAACAATCTTTCCTAATGTGTTTGAGACAATGGCATGGTTGCAACAGGGGAAAAATGTGGTCTGAGAACCACTGTGAGAAGTCAGATCATTTAACCCTGCTTAGGAAAAACTCAGCACCTTCTATATTGAGATCCTGGATCCCCTGATTCTCTCCTCACTGGAGCTGAGAGCAACTCACTGATTTCAAAATATCACTGAATACTATTGCTAGTTCTGTTGCTTCCATACATTCCTAACCAAGGAATGTACTTTCTTAGTACAATTATTGACCACTGTTAATTACAATTTACTATTGCCATCTAATCAGATAATAAAGCATCCCTCCGGACAAATGAAAGCCATTGTTTTATTATCTTACTCATGTTACTGCTAACCAACACCAACAGCAAAATAATTTAACTACTGTGACTCATAGTAGGAGCAAGTAAAAACCTGGTAAACTTACTCATTTGTTGTTTATGGGTAGTACTACACTGAGTCTGCTTTAATGTGTCTGCCTTCAGCTAAACCAGTGACATGAAAAGTTCACTGGTGCAAATATGTTTTCAAGTGGAAAAATTATCCTGCATTTTTACCCAGGAAATCTTTGCTAAGGAGTAGCATAATTTTTTCCAGTATCTATTCTTACCTGTTTTTCTATGTAACTGACAAAGCAATCTCAAGTAATCATCAGAATCAAAATCATCTCAAGCCTGACTCTGATATACAAACCACCAGGATGGCATGATGTAGCCAGGGGAACGATGACTGAAGCTGGAGCAAAAAATATCTCCTTTATGTTCAGCATCAAATTCTAAATTATGGTTCATTAACCAAAACATCGGTAATTGCTCTGAAACCTCTCCTATCTTTCTGTAGTAATTTCAACAAAGTACCCACGCTGGACACAGCTGGTTCCAAGAGACTCCCCCTAGGACAAGCTGAGCCATTTTACCAAGCTACTGCTGCCTGTTCAGAAGGGTTTTATAAAATTTAAAACACTTTCAGGTTTAGCAGCAAATTTCAGGAATTTCTTATTTTATTTCCAGTATACAAAGTGAATGCCTGACAACAAGCTCTACAAAAATTCTGCAGTTCTCAAGCTAGCTTTGAAAAACACTCATTCATATTTAGACTAGACTTTGCAAATCACTCTTCTGTGCTATATTTTTTCTATCTTGAAAGAGAACATTCACCATTTAACTATTTCAGAGGTACTGTTTTGTCTAAAATCACCATAAAAGGAATATAAAACAATTAATGTTTTTAGAATGTAACAGTGACATTTATTTTGGGTATCATATGTTGAAATTTTGCTATATTTCTTGTATATTACAAGGGTTGCTCAAGGAAGTTGTGAGTGCTCCATCCCTGGCAGTGTTTAAGGCCAGGCTGGATGAAGCCTTGGGTGGCATGTTTTAGTGTGGAGTGTCCCTGCTTATGGCAGGGGGGTTGGAACTAGATGATCTTAAGATCTTTTCCAACCCTAACTATTCTATGATTCTATGAAATATTAAAAAAAATGTGTAATACCATGAACTTACATTACCTCTTCCTAAACAAAATGTAACAAGGTATTCAGCCAATGCATAAGCCAATGACCAGCCTTATGCAGTTTGGTCATTTCCATGCAGAAATAGTTTTGGGCATCTATTAGCTTGGCTATTATTTTATTCAAATACTCTGTGTTCTTCCTTGAATACTGCATGTATAGTACAGACACACACACACACAAAGAAAAGCAGCTTTTAAAAACAGACCTTAGGCTTAAGAAAAATGCCCAAAGAGGCCAATTAATATTTTTTTTTTAATTATTATTTTTTTAAGGACACTTGCTTTGTGTAATTTGGAGAGAACTGTCAGAGAAATAACCTCTAAATGAATATTGTGAACACAGCCTACTTGCAGAAGTATTCACAACCATGGCTGTAGTTATCTTTTAGCAGAAGTCTTTAAATCTCGCTCCTTTCCTATCTCTGCTCAGCTGAGTGCAGTAAATAACTGTGGTAACTAACTTACTTTCATCTGCAGTAACTAACTACCTTCAACTTCCCTGGGCAACCCATTCCAGTGCCTCACCACCCTTACAGTAAAGAACTTCCTCATTATATCCAATCTAAATTTCCCATTTAAGTTTTAACCCATTACCCTTTGGCCTATCACTACAGTCCCTAATGAAGAGTTCCTCCACAGCATCCCTATAGGCCCACTTCAGATACTGCAAGGCTGCTATGAGGTCTCCACACAGTCTTCTCTTCTCCAGGCTGAACAGACCCAACTTTCCCAGCCTGTCTTCATACGAGAGGTGCTCCAGTCCCCTGATCATCCTCATGGCCCTCCTCTGGACTTGTTCCAACAGCTCCATGTCCTTTTTATGTTGAGGACACCAGAACTGCACACAATACTCCAAGTGAGGTCTCACGAGAGCAGAGTAGAGGGGCAGGATCACCTCCTTCTCCCACCTGGTCACGCTCCTTTTGATGCAGCCCAGGATATGGTTGGCTTTCTGGGCTGTGAGCACACACTGCAGCTAGCTCATGTTCATTTCCTCATCGACCACCACCCCCAAGTCCTTCTCCGCAGGGCTGCTCTGAATCTCCTCTTTGCCCAACCTGTAGCTGTGCCTGGGATTGCTCCCACCCAGGTGTAGGACCTTACACTTGTCATAGTTAAACTTTATGAGGTTTGCCTCTGCCCATCTCACAAGCGTGTCAAGGTCCCTCTGGATGGCATTCCTTCCCTCCAGCGTAATCACTGAACCACACAGCTTGGTGTCATTGGCAAACTTGCTGAGGGCGCACTCAATGCCACTGTCCATGTCAGTGACAAAGATGCTGAACAAGACTGGTCCCAACACCGATCCCTGAGGGACACCACTCGTTACTGGTCTCCATCCAGACACTGAGTCATTGACCACAACCCTTTGCGTGTGGCCATCCAGCCAGCTCTTTATCCACTGAGTGGTCCGCCTATCAAATTGATGTCTCTTCAATTTAGAGACAAAATCATACATGAAACTCAACAATCTTGGAGACCTCTCACAACACTCTCGGTTGGTCTCTGCCTTACATGGAAGATCCCCATGTACTGTATCACTATCACATACTTCCAGGAGGTCTTGGCTGGGAAATCTTTAACATCTTTAATCTTTAACATCAGAATTTGTCCAGTGTACCCATTTGGATTACAAGTCTGACAGCTACAAAGACTACAGTCTGACCTTGCACTATGATGCAGCTGGAGAAAAGATTGTGCTGTTCTATTGCTTTTCTCATGTGTTCCAGAACATTTAATGGTAACAACTCAGGTATGAGAGTCATGTCATCAATGCTTTATCTTTGCCAACTAATCATTAGATTATAAAAAAAAAGCAAAACCCAAACAAAATACCAAACCCCCAAAACTATCTCACTTTCTGTATTCCTAACTGAACTCAGCATTTCAATTCATTCTGATTTTGTCCAAATAACTGAGACTTTATAAAATGTTCCACTTGCCACATGATGATGATCCAATATGAAGAAACAAACAGTCAGCCATAAAAGAGGCACAATAAAGACCTCCAAAGACATCAAATCTAGGCTTGTAGCCAAGAATCTCTGAAGTGCTCACATTCCGTTTAATGCTTTGTAGCGAACAGCACACGCACATGAAGTACTGCACAAACCTCTTTATCCACAGGATGAACATTAGGCCTTTACAGAGTCATTGACTGTTTATTTTCTCAGTAGTGATTGCACTTTGAGACTGCAAAAGCCATCTGTAAAATACCTTGAACCCTTTCACATAAAAGCCAATTAGTTCCATGAGTTCATGGAGCAATGGCATGTTCTGCACCATGAAAATATAAAAAAAAGGGCTTTTTTTTATTATTTATAAAGAATAAGAAACTTCTTGATTAAAAATGAAAAAATTTCTTCTGGCATGGAGAAAAAAGTGTTCTGCTGAGGTATATATTATATTTAATCTTCAAATATTCTAACAGTGATGACTCAAATGGAGAAAGTATGACATGTTTTCAGTAACACACATGCCTGTCCATGTAATATAATTCAAATAAGGGATTTTTGATAGATCCATCTTTGAAAACAGGCAGGTAACAGCTAAAAAATGAAAAGGTGTGAAAAGGTTTAATAAGTAGTTGAATAGCAATATGAGGTAAAGGTATCTTCTTTGCAGCAGCTATCCCTGTCTCTGCAAATAATAGTGTAAAACCAAGCTGGAATGAAGACTGGCTTTCTGAGAGGCCTGCATTTTATAGGTTGTGTCAACAGGTGATCATGGTTCTTGGAAATATGGGACATACAATAAACATAATGTTCAAAGGAGTTAAATCTCCTTTTCCATTTACCAACACCTACTTCTTGGCACTTCCATTACACTAACACATTCCTTTTTTGATGCACTCTGTGGGAAACCAAATAATCCATGCTTTTCTATGACAGTTTGCTGGTTTAAATCTGACAAGAATGTAAGTGCCTATTCTATCTGAAAGCTCAGTAATACTAATTTTACAACTCCCTTCATTCTCCAAGTCATTACTGACATTATATGTCATACTCTCCACTTTTCTTCCACCCTTTTACAGCCTCTTCCACCATTCCATTAAAAAGAAAGAAAAAACAAACAAAAAACCCAAAAATTAAGAACCTTGGACTACCCTTTCCTTTAAATAAGATTGTCAGGAGGATTTGGAAGCATGCAATTCCGCAGAAATAGACAGGATATCAGCATAGAAGTATTTTCAAGATTCTTTTCCAGCTCTACAATATCCTTTAGCACTATGTTTATATTGCTTTACCAACAATAGCAGAGACCATCGAACAGAAGTCTTCCTGGACAAGACCAGCTGTACCACCTAAGTCTGAAATTGTTGATACCACGTTTGTAAGGAATACACTACAAACATATGAAAATGGTCCAGAACAGACTCATCTATGTCCAAGCAAACCAGACCAACTGTTCTAATGAAATCAGAGTAACTGTTTTCTCCACATGTCTGTCCTTATCTTCCAGCACTTGTAATATGATACTTCACCATGTGCCTGAGAGGTAAGCAGACTATTTTAACAACTACTACAAGAAAGACTGAATCATGAGGCTCTCTGTAATGACTCAGGCAGTCCCTTAAGATCAAAAAGGAAGACGAACTCAACTTCCTTTCTCTATTTTTACCCCAAAACATACAGATTAAATCAGCATGGAACAGAGTCTATCGGACTAGATAAACAAAAGTTACTGACAATCCAAGAGAAGGGATGACCTCCATCAAAATTTCTAGATGCAGGCAGTAAAAAAAATGAAAGAAGTCAGATAAATAATTATTAATAAATACTTGTTTTTAGTTTCTTTAACCCAGCTAGCTATCACTAACAAACCAAGAAAACTGGAAAACTCCAATAGAGCAGAGAAGGATTCACTCAATAAAATATAATATTCACCTACATCTATAAGCCTGTGGCTTGTGAACTGCAGCATGTCTAAGAGATCATTTAACATAGTTTCCTGATATAGGAAGCTTCTTTTTTCATGGTGAAAATGAGTCATTACCATTCACTCTTGTTGACCAAAAGCTTGTGAAATGAGGAAGTAACAGACTATATCCACCAAGATTAGCTAAAATCAACTATCAAAAATCTATTCTTGATATTATGGGATAACAGAAATTAGTACTCAAAATATTCTTCTCGATGTAATAGAATTTTCATTTCCTTTAAGCAGTAATATTTTTACTCTAGAATGAATTGGGATATATTTATGTTAATATTTACATGACATCGCTATATAACCTGTATTTTCATATTTCTGTTGTACCCATAAATTCATATATATCTGTGTTTCTCTCCATATACATGTGTATGTCCCTGCCCATAGCAGGAGAGTTGGACTAGATGATCACTGATGGTCCCGTACAACTGAAACCATTCTATGTTTGTATCGTTCTGTGATCCTGTGATTCTGTGATTCTATGACTAATAATAGGAAAGCATTCACAAGAAAGAAGAAAAAAAAATAAATTTAAAGAACAAATTAAATTTGGGCAAAATGTTCCTAATTAAATACTACCATAAGTTGTAAATAAAGATGGATATCAGTGGGTGAGAACATAGCATGAGCTGATGGTAATAGCAATCTAAGTGTCATACACAGGTACAATACATGAAAGCAGCTGCATCAGCTATTCTTACCTTGATATTTGTTACCTTTCTGAAGACCTAAAAGAATCATGTCCCTCCTTTGAAGCTTCATAATCTCTGAAGCAAAATCTCATGGTTTTGCAACACAGATGCAATCAATGCAATCCTAAAAGCAGATGCAGTGCTCATCCAACCACTTACCCTGCCTCCCACCCACTGCACATGAATTCTCTGAGGACACCAAAAGCACTGCCCTGATGAGTCATGTCAGAACCGCTGGCAGGAGCAAGAAACAGTGAGAAAGCATTAGTATTTCTTCCTGGATATGAATTAAGCAGTAGACTCTGATAAGCTGGTAACATATGAAATAGGGGAAGACATGATGTAAGAAATTCTGTGAGTGTACAGGGGTGATTCTGTATTCAAGTTGCTGCAAGCTAAGGCACTAATATATGCTGGTTGATCTCAGTTAAATGCTTGTGATCTACGAAATTTTGCTGACAACAACAACAAAAAAAATCTGGGTACCAAATCTAGCTTTGAGTGCAAGGCTATATAAATTCTCTCCCCCATGGAAGTGGCATGCTTACAAAAGGACTATAGAATTTCCCACAGCAATCAGTGAGTGAGCAGCACTATTTGAGGAGATATTCAGCTTTGAGGTTGACAGCAATGGCCAAAGATAAAAACAGGCCATTAAGAGTGGTGTATCCAGCAAAGAGCAGCCAACAGTGGTATCTGTCATGACAACATGAATATGAAAATGGTATTTGATTTTCTTTGCTCACTCTCTCTGTCACTCAGATTCAGTCATGGAGGAAGTGATTTCTAACTGAATATGTTAATACTGTAAATTACATATTACATTATCTGATTACAGATAAGCTGGGAATGTACAACTTGAAGCATTAAATGACTGTGGGTATTATAAAGAGCTGGTCAGATTATTACTCCAAAACACCAGCCAAGGCTCCATTGTGACAATATTGAGAGGAAATGCTGGTGAGCTAGGGAGAATGGGAAAGGGTTGAACTCTGTCACTATCAAGTGTAACCTTTGACCTAATACAGTCTATTCTCCTCAGTGAAGATAGTCTCACTGGACAGATATGTCAAATCATTAATTAAAATGATCCCTGTCTCATTTTGATTTACAGACAGGACAATCAAATTTTGATTTTGTAGAGGAAAATTGTTTTGTTCTGGTTTTTGTTTCTTTTTTAATCTCATATGCTTGGTATTACAAGCTCATCTGCTGTTTCTTCTGTTATTTTACATCATACATATTTCTCAAAATGGATGGTCTTCCTGTCATGTCAAAAGTACTTAATAATAACTGAAATCTTGAATCTGTTACAGTCAATGTTTTTTTTTTCCCCATTACTTTCAATTGGGTCAAGTTTTCACTCAGTAAGCAAGGAAGGAATAGTTAAAATTAAATATTCAAGCTATAGCTTATAAAAAAAAGAAGAAAATGTAGGATTTACATATCTGCTATAACTTTGATATTTTTTCAACAGATTTTCAGTAGTGTGAATAGTGTTTCACTATTTGTTGACTATAAACATGGATGTTGTTCTAAATTATTTCAGATCTCAACTGTTTAGTAGCGCAGTGTTTTGCATGGGAAATGACTACTTCAGAGGAACAAATGAAATTAAAATGCTGGTGAAACTGCTGCATTGTGGACCCTAAACCGCTTGCTATGGAAAAAAAATGAAAGAAACAAAGAAATTAAAAATATGCAAATATTTCTGGTATATAAAGCTTTAGCTGTAAATCAAGATTAAGCATGCATTCCTAACACTGATCAACATCACTGCTTAAAAAAGCTTACAGTACAAGACATTCCAATTGTTTCCCTAAATGTTTACCTTTTAGTTGAAAGGACACAATTTTGTACAACAAGAAATTTTAATTAAGCCTTGTGCTTGAAGTGTTTCTGCAGTTACTCCCTTTGGTTCCATTAGGATGTAGTCCCAATTAAAATGTATTGTTAATATTACAGGATAGCACTTGCTGGTGGTACCAAACTGAAGATATGCCTCCATGTAAATTTAGATTAATCCTTGATGTGAGGTTTTGCCATTATTTTCTGTCTATAATGCTTTTTTCTACTGTCTTGCCAATGGAATATATTTAATCAGTTCACTAAGAACCTCTGAAAGCAGGCAAGTACTAAAAATTAAATACCTTTTCTATCCTAGCATTCAGTTAAAGCTTTATGTTAGTTTTTTTTTGTTGTAGTAAAATAACAAGTGAATAATTAGTTGGGTCACAGCATTCTCTGTCTGTAGCAAGCAAATATAACTGTTAGGAAAACAAAAAAAGGATTTGATCTTTTAACCTTGATACACATAGTAAGTCCTTAAGTGATTAAGCCTAGTGAGAGCTTATGTGCATGTATTTTTAACATTGAGATTCTCTGCTAGGTTGTGTTATTCATAACAAGTAAATCTGCCAGAGTGTCCTTCTCTTAGATGGAAGACTA
Source organism: Agapornis roseicollis (assembly GCA_002631895.1). NCBI lineage: Eukaryota > Metazoa > Chordata > Aves > Psittaciformes > Psittacidae > Agapornis > Agapornis roseicollis. The sequence goes on from NDXB01021244.1 coordinate 54,448, forward strand.
TTCAAGGCTAGACAAGCTCCATCTGTCTGGGTTTGAAGATAGGAGTTTTCCTTCTCCTGTGAGGAAGGCCTGTCTTCGCTAACAAAGATTCAGGTGTAAAGGGTGGGGCCAGTTCTGTGTATGCTGTGCCTCACCTAAAAAATCCACTGCACAGGCTGGCAGGACTTACTCTTACTTGTCTGTATGGACAGGCAAGGGTCGAAATGGCAGGTGACAAGGTGCATGGGAAGCTGCAGATCCAATCTTGCATGCAGGCGGTTCAGGGCATGGGTCGCTCGAGGTTGCTCGAGTTGACCATCCTGGTTGGAAACTTTCTGGTTGCCTAAGCAGCCTTTTTTCCAACCNTCTTGCATGCAGGCGGTTCAGGGCATGGGTCGCTCGAGGTTGCTCGAGTTGACCATCCTGGTTGGAAACTTTCTGGTTGCCTAAGCAGCCTTTTTTCCAACCAGATTTGCATGTCCCACATTGCCCTTGTTCATCGTGCTTGTAGTAAGCGTGGGTAAACCCCTTCCCAAATCTTCACTTGCGAAGCCAAGTCATCAATCAGTCGACCAAATCTGCCAGATCAGAGTCTTTCATGTACATGTTTTTATCTGTCTTTCACTTCTTTAATAGCGCTATGCAGAACTACAATTTTTCTATAGTTCTTGCATTTGATAGTATGCAAAACTTGTTCTCACTGAAAGCAGAATTATGTGACTGGTCAGACAGATTTCGTAACTTCTTGACGTATGGGAAGAAAAAAGAAACGGTTATATTCAATGACTAAGAAAAATAGCAATTCTAAATACACAATTACGTTCAATGACTAATAAAAAGCAATTCTAAATACACAACTAACACCATCTAAGTATGCTATTATTTGTTGGAGGATCCTGTGAATTATTTTGGGGACATCAAGAAAAAGTATTTTTTTTAATATAAATATATATAAATATATAAATGAGAATATTTAAAATTTGACCCACTCTATCCTCTTCCATAAAGTAGGTAATTGAGATCTTCAGATTTGCCAATCCCACTCTATTAAAAAAATGACAAAAATCCTGCTTCTAAAGAATGACAAATTCATGAAGTTTTGGCCTATGATTTACAAGTACTTATTCTTACATTTTTTAGTATTTATTATATTAAAACTAAACCAGAAATAAGATTTTTTTGAAGATTCACATTTAACTGTTCAAACCTTTATGAATAGTGTCCCACATCCTACTATCACATTTGTAAATGAGTTCAGACAAGTACTTGAGCATTTCTGTTAAATTCAGCCTGTCCATCCCACTGTGAAAACTCTTGAATCCTGAAGTATCTCTCTGTAATTTGTGAGAACTCTCTGGGGTAGGGAGCTCACATGGTAGGCATTACTGGCTCACCATGAGATGGTAAGAGTCTCACAGAGACAAAACCAAGTCAATCTTCGAATAAAGTCTTTTAGCCCACAGTCTAACCATAGAAAGGAGGGTGACTTCCCCTGTAAGCTGAGACAAGGGTTGGAGACAGTAGTGGATCTGTCTCACACACCTGGAAAGGGCAGACATTCCTTCCCCTGCAATTGCCTTTTTAGTGCTTTGTCAACAGCAGCTACACACCACAATCTTCTCTGCTTGGTCTCTTCTGACCTGAATACAGAAGTCACAGAACAGTCTCCTGACTAAGTCTCACTAGCTATTGCCTGTGAGGGCTATATCCCCAAAGAGATGACGGATCAAATGCTATTGGGTGGGTGAAACAGTGAAATTTCAGTGGATTTACAGAATCACAGAAAGGATGAGGTTAGAAAGAACCTCAGGATGTTTTGGAGGAGTATGAAGAAATATTCAAAAGCTACTTCAATGGAAATTGGGGAAAACAGGTAACAGAAACATTTTGGGACTATGCCTTTATAATGCTCGTATTTCAATTGCTACACAAAATCACAGAAGGATTGAGGTTGGAAGACACCTCTAGAGATCCAATCCCTACCTTTCCTCAAAGAAGAGTCAGCTACAGCCAGTTGACTAGGTCAATCCAGCAAGATTTTTACTGTCTCCAAAGATGGAGACTCCACAAGCTCTCTGGACAACATGTTCCAGAAAAAGCTTTTTCTTATGTTTAAACTGAATTTAAACAATGCATTCTGCCTTGCTTTTCTCAGAGGGAAAAGAAAATTCGGAAGGATATTAGTCTGTAAGGTCAAGGTGATGTCTCAGCATGGATGTCAAATCTACCTCTTGTTCCTCGACTGTGTTGCAATGCGCATCATCCAAACTTGCAGTATGAAGGTAGTCAAGCTATCTCGTCATGCAAAAAATGGCTTCAGGAGAAATAACATGTGATGTTTTATTTCTGTCAAGATGGTGTGAGCAATGACATGTTCAGAAGATGGAAACACCATAGATGAAATGCTTGTGTCATACACTCTCAAAGGGGTCCACAATCAAAGACACCCAGTGCCTAAGGGATAGCTACCCTGCAGAAAAATCTGAACCACATGTATAGTGGAACTATTTGGCCTCAGAGGACAGACTGTATCTAATTAAAAGCTAAGCACATATGATGGACATGAGAGGAGCACAGTACCATCTGCTGTGCTACTGATCAAATCCTTTCACACCACATTGTTTGCCAATGAAAACATAGCCATTTGGGGAAAAAAAAAAAAGTACTCTTTCTTCAGACAGATCTAAAGCCCTGCTGAAGATACTGAGTCATGCATCCTGCTAAGGTTATCTTTCTTAATGGGCTAGTACATGAGTAATTGGAATTTTATTAGCCAGATAGTACAACCAGCTAACCAGTTCAAGTTGCTTACAAGTTTCAGTAACATGTATATCCATTACACCAACACTCTTGTAAATAAAGCCCTAATATTATAGCTCTGACTTTTTAGAGCTTTGTATAATATTTATGTATGTAGAAATATACCTGTAGGTTAGTAGGTGCTAGATAATAAGTACAGCTATACTGGTTTGCTGTCTTTCGAATCAACATAAAACTATGTAATAAAGCACAAGAGAATTTTTTAACAGGTTAGAGGGTAAAAGGATTTTTAATCGAACTATTCTGTTACTATTATTTCCTCTGCAGCTGAATGGAATATGCTACCTACTTTACATACAGTGATGAACAGACTGCTTTACATTTTAAGCCTGTGAAATGTGTTAGCTAAAAGCCTTTCCTAGCTTAGAAGCATACTGAGAGGTTTAGGCAACATTGGTAAAAAATTTTATATCTCTCAGTGAAAGTATGCATTTACCAAAAATATACAAGCTATGAATTTTTAGTATTCCAGAATGTTTCTGCCTTTTCCCTTCTTGATATCCTACAATTTGGTTTTGTGCCAAAAAACATCCATCCTGTACATTTCCAATGGGCTTGGTCTGCTGTGATAGACTGAAATCTGCACTGAGTTTTTGCTGCTTTTCTCCTTCCTTTTCAGCATATAACCTGAATTACCTGATGATTTACTGAATTAAAGAAGTCCTTCTCCCTGATGAGTTCAAAAATGGTGAATTCCACTAGATTGTTCATCCTAACATAAAGATATAAAAAAGCAGGGGAAAAGGAGTCTGCTTTCTGCAAACTTAGCTACTTCTGACCTCCTGTCCCCTGTCTTTTATAGCAGAGATGTTAAGTGGTTTTCCATCTCAGCCCCCAAAGTGTCTACTTCCATAGTATCCTCTGCTGAACTTTCCCAGGCTGCAATCGACAGCCCAGATATCCACAGCACCATGCGACAAAAAAACAGCTACACAAACAGGCCAGGAGAGCTTTGAAAAAATGTCTGCTTTCAAATAAGGTGGAGTCAAGTCTCATACTGCAGCTGTTTCTTTGTCTCTGCTTTTCATTATTATTTTCTCTCCATCTCACAGATTTTTTTTGTTAGACCTACTAGTTATGATTAAATAGCCGACGCTACAATGCTTTAAAAATTCCTTATGTGTTTGCCACCTATCAAGAAACAGTTTTCCTTTCCCTTTTGTGTTTAACAGCTTACCCTGTATAAATACACAGTTCTGAAAGGGATATTAAATGGCATCTATACAGTTATGTTTGAAAGGAACTGCAGCCTAAACTAATGCCAAGAGGTAATGACAGCCTAATTGGCTTGGCTGTTTGGCACGTCATAAATGTTTTTACAATGGTTCTTAGCAGATGAAGAGTCAGAAAACAAATTTCTGCAAGTTGTGGAGAAATTACTATAAAATAGTAAAACACAGCCTGTTAAGGCCTTCCTAAGATTAGTTCCATATTTTACCATCTGTAATGTTAACATTTCAGAAGACATTTCTCTCAGCTGTAAATGCTATTTGTGTAATGGACAAGCTTCTTTCTCTTATACTTACATTACATTTCAACAAACACCTTAGTAATATATGACAATGGCTAAAAATGCTTTTCTTCTAGGAGTGAGTCAGCTTTTCCAATATGAATACTAAATTCATTATAGATTATATAGGATCCATTCATTTATTTCTTAAAGATTTAGCATCAAAAAAAGAACGGGCCAGTGCAACCTCCATGAGAAGTTCTGTGAGGCACAAAACTGTGCCACATAAAGAGCAGTGACTTGTCCCTCTAACTTGGTCATAGAACAAGTTCCACACATTTAGTGCTTACTTTTCTGGATTTAACCAGTTCAAAAAACTAAGTACTTTGTTAAAATCTGTGAAACTGAAAAGGACATAAAGAAAAAGGATATTAACAATAACAGAGATTGTCGAAACAGAGCTAGAGCTAGTTTTGTTGCCAAGGAACAATCAGCATGTAGAGTCAAACAGAAGCTATACACACCTCCAAAATAACAGAATAATCAACCACTGTTAATTGATCTGGATCCTTTGAGAGACAATATATGTTTTGTGCAGTCACTGGCTCCCTTCAACCAGCATTTTTTTTAATTGTGTAAAAGACTTAGAACTTGTTAAAATAAGATCCTTTACTGATAGGACATTCTAGATTTTCTTCAAAACTGTTTTGCTTCAGAAGGCTGGAAAAGCAGTTTGAACTGCACAGAACACAGGAAAAAGAAATATATGCTGTAAACATCCTCACTAATGGATCAATTTGGGTGACCTTAGACAATGGGGCTTCTTTTCGTGATGCAGTAGCCCTGGAGGTACTCTCAGGAGTCTTTAAGGAGAAGACAGTATTGTCAGACACCACATATTGCTATATACAATGGCTGAGAGGTTTTGCCATTAAAGGCAGACAGTGTCATGCCACTTTGCACAACTTTCCCAGAAACGGAAGAACAATTTGTTTTTTCACCATTTTCTTTGTCCCAGGAGAGTTCTAACTAAGCAAAAAGAGAAAATAGCTAAAGATTGGAAATGAGTGTGACAGCTAAATACTAATTGCATTCAGCATAAATACAGAAGCTAACTGGAATCTCAAGATAAAAAGTTGGCACTCATTAATTCTGGCACATTCTTCTATCCTGATGGTTGCTTATAGCAGCTCAAACATATCGAGTAACAGCAGTGATTAAAAAAAATGCATTCAATTAAGACAAATTTCATACACTTCAAAATAACAGTGGATGACAACTGAAACCAATAGCTACAATACTTTGATTTTAACTGATATTTTTCTTCCATAGCATACTGTGCCTCCAAGCCTTTAAGTTAGAAGGGGCATTTTAAGGGCATCCAATTCAAAGAATTCAGGAAGAAGTCCCTTTGAGACAATACATTTATATGTCAGTAATCCAATATATTTGGTGACAAATGGTTTTGCTTTCCTTAAAATCCAATAATTTCTACAAAAACAATAGATCCACCAAATTTTAATTTTATTTTGTGGCCTTTGGGGAATCTTTAACAAGTTGATTGCTTTACTTTTGTGTTTACTGTTCATATTAGATCAAGAACAGTTCCTCTTTACCTTTTCTATAACCCTACAATTTTTATCAAGTACTGCTAGGACTGATGCTTTGCCAAAGTGATGGCAAAATAATAAAAAGATGATGGATAAGTGTAAATTCCATTTTCACTTTAAGTTCACCATATTTCAGTTTTACTTTGGATATACCCATTCAAGAATGTCAGATAGTCTTAAAACCACAGATAAAGCTTATCAGTTTGACTGAACGTAGAAATTGTTTCTAATATTCTGATACTCTTAAGTGCACTTATAGCTCAACAGCCAAGAGAAAACAATCTTGAAATTAATATTGTTTGCCATCTTTTATGAAAATCCACAGTGTATCTTAAACTGTTATCTTTTGCGCTTCATTTTTATGTTTAGATTAGAATTTAATTATTAAAAAAGGCTCACATTCTTCAACTCTGTGGTTAAGTTCCCAAGCAATTTCAAGGATTATTTAAACAAATTGAGCTCCTGAGCTTCAGACTTGCCCATGAGATAAAGAAGTGTCTATTTGAAATTGGTACGTGACCTACATGGCAGATTTTACTAGACAGTAATATCTGCCACTATGCAATCATTACAGACCTTTGGATAAAGACAAAGAAAGAAAAAGAATATTATTTGATTGTCCTCCAACTTTATTAATTTAACTCATCTGGAAACTATCCAGCAATAATTCTTCCAGTGAAGGTCATAATTCTTCTTTAATTGTTTCCACCTGGTACAGTATTGTCATCATTACACTTTTCTTCTCTACCTCTCTGTACTTGGCTTTCAGCCCATCATTTCCTAATATATTCTTGTACTATTGTCCTGGGTTCAGCAGTTGCAGTCAGTTTTTCTTCTCTTTAGTAGCTGGTGTTTTG
>NDXB01021249.1:0-19663 GCA_002631895.1 Agapornis roseicollis
CAAGTGCAAGGTCCTGCACCTGGGTCGGAGCAATCCCAGGCACAGCTACAGGTTGGGCAAAGAAGAGATACAGAGCAGCCCTGCAGAGAAGGACTTGGGGGTGGTGGTCGATGAGAAAATGAACATGAGCCGGCTTCAGTGTGCGCTTGCAGCCCAGAAAGCCAACTGCATCCTGGGCTGCATCAAAAGGATCGTGACCAGCAGGTCGAAGGAGGTGATCCTGGCCCTCTGCTCTGTTCTCATGAGACCTCACTCGGAATATTGTATGCAGTTCTGGTGTCCTCAACATAAAAAGGACATGGAGCTGTTGGAACAAATCCAGAGGAGGGCCATGAAGTTGATCAGGGGACTGGGGCATCTCCCATATGAAGATAGGCTGAGAAAGTTGGGGTTGTTCAGCCTGGAGAAGAGAAGGGTACGTGGAGACCTCATAGCAGCCTTCCAGTATCTGAAGGGGCCTATAGGGATGCTGGGGAGGGACTCTTCATTAGGGACTGTAGTGACAGGACAAGGGGTAATGGGTTCAAACTTAAACAAGGAGAGGTTTAGATTGGATATAAGGAAGAAATTCTTTCCTGTGATGGTGGTGAGGCACTGGAATGGGTTGCCCAAGGAAGTTGTGAGTGCTCCATCCCTGGTGGTATTCAAGGCCAGGTTGAATGAAGCCTTGGGTGACATGGTTTAGTGTGAGTTGTCCCTGCTTATGGCAGTGGGGTTGGAACTAGATGATATTAAGGTCCTTTCCATCCCTAACTATTCTATGATTCTGTGGTTCTAAACTTTATCCCATCCATATCAGAAAGCAAGAATTTGATCAAAGCTGTAAAAATGCTAGTGAGAGCTTCTGAGTATCCAAAAGATGAAACTGAGGAAAAGGAGATCTGAGTTCTGGTACCACACTTGGTGCTCATATGGTGTTTATGTCTTCATTGTGATGTCTGGTCATCCTGTAATCTAGATTTAGTACAGTGAGGTAGCTTTACTCCATGTCCTCATACACGTCTGCCATCTTGATCTCTGCTTGTTTCACTACCAGTACTTTTTACAAGAATCTGCCCTCGTGTGATCCCAGGAATACGTAGGAAACCAAATATGATCCCACAATAAAGCCATCTAATGTTAGTTCCGGAGGCAGTGTTGAAAGAAACCTGTTCAGGCAGGTGGATACGTTAGCTTGGAGAGAGTCACAGTAGGCAAAGTTTGGTGGCTATGCAGCCTCTGACAGCCTGCGTATTTCCAACTTGGATGTGCCTGTGTGTACATGCTGGCTATTGAAAAGGCCAGCATAAATCTCATCAATGCCACATTTGAGGGGGTCCCACATCCTACGTGCAAACTAAAGGGCATTTTTAATGTTTCATGAGGGGCAAGCTTCTTGTGCACCAAGGTTGGGAATGTTACCATGTGGGCAGGCAATCTGCTCTACCAGCTGAACAAACAGAATTTCTCTATGTATTCTGACACAAAAGAGCATGTCTTGATCTTATGCTTTCTATGCACTATCAGAGATCCTGTCCCTCTGCCCCAGTGCCAGCTTGAGTATGCTATCATTTCTCTGAAGTCGTGGCATGTGTGATCAGTGGTAGTATAAAGGTTGCCTTACTTGGGGTCCCTGACAAAATCCTTCGACATCGTAAAAGGGCTGGAACCTTCAGAGGTCTCTAGTCCAACCTCTCACACTGGGCTCCATGTGCATGAAGAGTCATTTAAAATACATACATAATCTGTCTTCTTACTTCTGCTGGAGCAGCTCAGGATGCAGCCAATGCTACTGCGCTAATAGCATTCGCTGGGGTAATAGGGAGTAAAACTGCTGCTTTTTGGAGCCTGTAATTATGCTGAGGCTTCAATAAAACAGGAAGATTTTTTTTTTTTAAAGAAAGGTAGGAAGAAAACAGAAAAGGAAGAATCTTATGTGGAAGGGACAAAGGTTACACCTCTCAGGTTGGTCGCACACATACAACTGGCCTGAGTAAGTTGTACTTCAAGCTGGATGACCTCACACTAGCAATTGTGTGTACTAGTGGCGAAAGGCAGCCCCACTGTGGACAGCTGTGAGTCTGAAATCACAGTGCTACAGGGGGAACTGGATGATGTGGCTTGCACACGTCACCTCATATCCTTCAGCTGTTGTTTTGCCCCTGCAATGCCCCCAGCAGGTCTGCAGCCAAGTCAGAAGTAGTGTCATACCATTCTTGCTTGCCCCAGTTTCAGCTGAGGTCATATGGTTAATGACATCTCAGCAGTGGTACATCTCACAGCTGATCAAAACGTGTCTGGGATGAACAGCATCTCATTAAATTAATGCTTGTTTCATTCATCTGCATCACAGCCCTTTCCAACAAAGCAACATAAATGAGGAAAAGTCAGCTCTCCTGACAAAACCTGACTGGGAAGCCTATCTTTTTTGTGGGTTCACCAGGGACTTTCACACCGAGGAGCTAACAGAGCTGAAGAACAAAGCCAAAGGACTAAATTCCTCTGTGGGACAAAAATAAATAAAGATGAAACACCACAGCGGCTAGCTGTGCTTTTGCATGGTCATAACAGCTGGGAGTGCAACCCAAGAGCTCCGTCCTGGTGGCAACTGTGTCATTACTGGTGTCTGTGAAGGATCAGGATTAATGTTCTTCACAAATGTGTGAAAGGCAAAGGGATGTACTTTCCGAGCAAGAATGGTGAAACAATTTTGTTGTTACAATGTCAGAAGACTATTCTACTTCAGTTAAGCTTCATATACCAGGATCACTCTAGATATGCATGATCCAGTTCAGAGTGCCAAGTGGGGATGGTTGGGGGGACATCTGATTTTACAGTACTTGGGGGTGAACTACACATTGGAGAGCTTTCCCTGTGCTGTGCATAGCCCAAGTGTCTCAGAGGATCCTGAAACATCTGTCCTGGATGCAGATGCCCGCCCTGCCTCCTCCAGACCAGTAAGCTCAACCCATCCAGTGACAGTGCTCATGCCTCTGGGTTGGAGAGGATCCCAGAAAAATCCTCCTTTTTCAGATATACCATTCAAAGCAGTGATGAAACACACAGTTAGACAACACACTCTCACTGTCCCCTTCACAGATGAGGTCACAGAGCAGCCAAGATGATCTTCTAGCTTTCTGCTATATGGCTTTCACTGTGCTAGCCCGAGTTGTCACATGCTGTCTCTGTAGCTCTGGGGACAGGCATGGAATCCTCACCATGGGCTACTGTGAAGACTGCACTGCTGTGCACTGGTGTTCTGGCACTTAACACTTCATGCTTAGTCCAAGAGGGAAATGAAGGTCAGAAAGTCTGTAAGAAGAATCATACACTTCCGGTGGGAATGGACCTCAACACTCCTGAGCTCACCCTGAGCCTCCCTGGAGAGAAGAGCCAGCCAGTGATATACGACCCACACCAGTCCCAGACCCCCTGAAGGCATGCCTGCTTCCTTACACAGCTTTGGGAAGCCAATGAAAGGTAGACAGAAAAGATAAGGAAAGAAGGAGGATGTGCTTTGAATACAGATAACCTTTTCATTGAATTTGAAGCAGAGGACCAGCAGGTCTTCTGGCCCCGATCTCTCTGTTAAAATGGTAGCCCTCACCCCTAGTTTGACTGTGTCCACTTCCAGCTTTCAGCTCCTCTTAGTTGCTCTTAAGCCTTTCACAGCTAGATGTTAAGCACTGTAAAATGTGGCATGCCCTTCTTTTAAAATGGACTATTTCTGCCTTGTGTCGTAGTACAGAGATATCCAGAGTTCTAAATGAGCAAAGCTTGGTTTCAGTGAAGTCTCAATATAGCAACATATGCCTGTTTTGTTTTGGCTTTTTTTTTTTGAAGCAGATGGTGCTGGTCACAGTGGAAGAAAGCACATGGGAATGACATGCAGTTTTGGGCTGATTTATTCTTGTGTGCTGGGGTGGTTTTTTTTCCAATCACTGCCTTGCTATGCAATGAGTTAGTACTTTTCTCTGCCTCAGTGTCTTGTCTGTAGCACTGGATTCAGTGATTTTTTTGCCTAGAAACGTGGGAGTGCTGGGACATTTCTGTGACCTGCTTAACCCTTTTTACCCTGCATTTTGAAAAATGTAACACAAAATTCTGTAGCTTGGCATCACAGTTGCAAGAACTCTCAAGTGCTCTGTTGCCTTTGCTTTAAATTCTCATTATGCGATGTGAAACAAATGGCTTTCCTCAGATTTACAAGGCCCCAGTTCTGAACTGACTCTGACTCCATCACTACCTTGGAGCTGATAATATACACTGGGAGAATGAGCTTTCTTTCTCTTTGGCCCACTAGTGAAGTTCTGTCTATGACAGTGTCTCTCCAGCTTTCTGTCCAGCCCTGCAGAAAAGATCCTGGACTTCTCTTAAGAACTCTTAGGCTTGTTTGGCTGTTGCACTTGTGTTGGTTCTTAGTATGCAGCTTCTTGATGGCTTCCTGTCTCGTCCACATTGAGTATTTTGATGACTGTGTCCCCTCAAAGATTTCCCACCCTTTCCAGCACCTGTATGGGTCCAATTTTTTGTAGGAAGCTCATGAAAGTCCGTGTGGAATTGCCTCTTCCAATGAACAGGGATCTACACAGAAATAAACACTCAAATATCTTCCAGTAGGCTGAGACTTGGGAAAATCAGCTTTCTTCTGATATACTGTGGGCCATTTTTTTGTACTATAGTGGGGTGTCATGAACAAGCTCATCCCTGCACCTTGGCCTCAGAGAGGATGTAGGCAACACCTCTGTGCTAACTGTGGCTATGTCAAGGGCTGACAGCTTTACAGGAGCTTTTCATTAGGCCACAATAGCTCTCCAAATCCACTGAGAGAGAGGAGTTCGAAGGTGAACAAGGTATAAGCCCAGTGCTGAAACTCTGCTGAGCCAGAAGAGAAATAGCAAGCGTTATCAACCCTGCTGGCCAAGTGACCTTACCTGGGGCTTGTGGTGACAATAGTCTTGACATCCAGGGAGGATGGAGGGAGTAGACCTCGTGCAGCACTTGTTCTAAGCTCCCTTTACAGAGACATTTCCCTCCTCCTGCAAGCTGCAGGGGTCTTTCACCTACCCTGGAGTGGTAGGTGATCCAAGCCTGGGAAACTCAACAGTTGATCATGTATAAATTAATTAAAAAAGGGCAATTTTTTATTTTAAAAAGCAAATAAGAAACAGGTCCTTTCTGCTCCTCCACCCTTACCTGATGTAAGATGGACCAGAAGCAAAACATGATGTGCCACTACTGTGGCCTATGGCTGCATAGGCTTCCTTGAGCACAAACTGGTACGTGTAAGGATTTAATCCGTGTATGAGTAATCACAGAACAGAGGCAAACAACAGCAAGCAGGGCTCTCTGCTCACCACTTAATGGTTATCTGCTTGTGCTTATTTGTACCCACACATTGTGTTTCTCTGAGTCTCAATGTACATTAGCTTCTCTGCTCATGCTGGTTTAGCACCCATCTGCTATCTCTTCCAATAGGGCAGCACTAGCAGCCCAAGCTCCGATGGTCATATGTCACATTATATTATGAAACACTGAGGTTTTTGTTTACAGATCCCAGATACAAATTTCAGATAACTATGGTGATATGGTGGGTCTGTTTATTTTTGTTGTGCTTTTCCCATATGCTAAATACCACTCTGAAACATGCTCAAACACCTACTAAAAAAAGCCATCTGGGAGATATTTAATTTCACAGCCAAATATGGACCTTGGCTGAAACAAATTCCAAAATGCAGACATTCTGGATCAAACCTATGTTGAAAAGTCAAATTCCTAACTTCTGTTAGGTGCATGGAAAGCAAACAGCTGAAGCCATTCACCATGATCATTGAGGAGTAATCCTTTTACACTTCTGGTGGGTTTTTGTAGAGCGCAGCCAAGTCAGCCTGACCTAGAGCACTGGGTCCCATCTTTCCTGTCCTTATCATGTACAGTCATATCATGCTTGGAACAGAGAGTGCTGTAATGGCACCCTGAGCATCCTGCTAAACAAAGTGCTGGGGCTTGGAGGCTAAGGCGCAGGCACTGCTGCACCCTGCCTTGCAAACCGGCCGGCAGCAGGGCTGATATCGGTTCCCATCCCTGCCACTAGTTCTGCAGGCATCCTGGGTGAGACCCTCCGTGTCTTTTCTCTGTATCATAAGGTCTTCAGGCCAGTGGCAGTGTCTCCCTGCAGTGCTGTTCACAGGGGAAGGAAGAGGCTACTCTTCTGAGAATCTGAGGCCACTGGACAACATGTCAATTAGTGTGATGATACGACACAGCGTTTAGATTTTACAGGGTTTCATCCCCTCTGGATGCACCACACCATGCAGCTAAGTGGTGCTCACAGGCTGGACAAAGCTAATTGGCCCCTCAGCTACTTGTTTTTGGGAATGCACCTGATGCCACGAATGCCCTTCAGTTGTACACATGCTGCTGTTAGACAGTAAACAACTCAGACCAGCTCTGTCAGAGAACTGGGCTTTCACCCTTGATCTTTGCTCAAGGCTGGAGGACCAGCTTCTCATTTGCACTGCAAGATGGAGAGCATCTTTCATGGCCCAAAACTGGCTTTTAGTTTGTACTAAAAATAGGAGATGCCAGACATGAGTACAAATCCTGTGTTCCTACACAAGGTGCAGCAGAAGCATGTGTTGGATTGACATCAAAGCCATTCTCCTGGGTCTCTGAGCCACATCATTGCTTCTGAATCAAAGCTCAGCAGCACTTCAGGTGGTCTGCAGGTGGTGACTCTTTGTTCATTTAGTGGTTGGTTGGATTTTTCTGTCTCAAAGGGCGAAATCTGTTGCTGCATCAGACACGTGCTGTAGCGGATGCCTTATGAAGCATATGCCTACTCGCTTTCATCAGCATGTGCTACAGCCGTAACACTTGTTATTACTTAAGGAAGGGGAAGGTTTGTGTTGTAAACAAAGGTTTATGATGAGTCTTAAAAATGTGTCACACACAGCATGAAGCACAGATCTCCTTGTAAATGTGGCAATACAAACCCAAATACTCTAAGCAGGGCTCCAACATTGGTGCTTTGGTGTCTGTTTGGCTGTGGTCTGGAAAGAAAGATTTCTCTCTCAACTCTGGTTGTGTCCTGTACATTTCAAGAGAGGAATATAAAGTGTTTTGGTTATTTTAAGTGGGGACAGGAGCATTTGTGTTTGGAGTCTACTCAGGCTGGCATAGATGGAAATATAACTGTATAAAAGCAGAGACTCTGTTGGGAACAAGAATCTGTAATGGCATTTTTCACTCTTATGAGGTGTGATTCTTCTTATCATTCAAAGCAAAATCCGGCTTACACTTAAGGAAGAAATAACAAGGGTAAGTCACTACTGCACAGTTAGTTTTTGCCTTTCTAGAACAAGCAGGGGTGAGAAGCTGAAAGACAGTGGGTACTTAGATATTTCCCTCTTGGATTGTTACCCCAATCTCAGCTAGTCATACTAGCAATGAGAAGTATCAGACTGTTTTGTCCAACAGCTAAGAAAATGATGTTATCTCTCCTCACCTAAGATTATCTCTAGGTTAATGGGCATTTATTCCTTGTACCAGAATACAGAAGCTGTTTATTTGAACGGTATGGGATGTTTGAATTTTGGTTGCTTGATCTTCTTGAAGCATCTTGCAAGGATCAAGCACTAGATTTGCTGCTTTTCGCCACCCACCACACTCCAACTGTGGCTGGCCCAGTGGCTGTTCACACGCCAGAGAAGGCTTTCCCAGCAGAAGTGAAACTTCCAGGATGTTTAGGCTCAGCAGCACTTCCTGGCATGCTTTTTGCCAAGTGCATTTGCAAACCTCACCAGGGTCCTGGTGTGCCTTGCCCAGATCAGGCGTGTCCAATTATGCACACACAGCAGCATCCAAAACAGGCCGCCTCTCCTGGCATCCGCAGCGCCAAAAGCAAGCTGGATCCGCTCCACTGCAGCCAGAGGACTAACACCGATTTACTGTGATTAACAGCCCTCCTGTGGTTTTCTGAAGGAAATCTCTGCAGCAGCAGGCTGGAGGCAGTAATTTGGTGCAAGACCTCTGCTCTAGGGCATATTATGCATTAGCCTAACAGCTCTTTTATAGAAGTGCTTTTGGATGATGCTGACAGTACATCCTTTCTTGGCCGGCAGGTCTGTGTTCCTGGAACAGCAAGGCATGCTCTGAAATAGACACGTTTCCAGCTGGGTTGCTGCTTCAATACCAGCTGTGGGTGCCTAAGCCACTCCTACTTTCCAGCACCTGTTGGTACCCCATCAACAAGTTATCAAACTCCGGTGATAACATGAATTTTGCCTTCAGACCAGGAGGAGGTCCCCAAGCAGGGGGTGAGTTAACCCTCCTGTGACTCTGCTTCCACAGCAGATGTGTCAGCCTAGCAGCTCTCTTGTCACTGAGGCTATGTTTTAGCTAAGCCAACAGGAAAACACATAATTTGGATGCGCTCTCCTGATTATCCTCCTGTGTAATTGTGACAACCTGTGGCTGAGGCTTCTTCACAGTCACTGCCCTAGGAGTCCCAATATGCAATATTGCAGCACAATGCAATCCAAAACTTTAGTGTTACCTCCTGTACCACTGACCCTGAGACCACGGTGCACAGAGGTGTTAGTGATGCACACAGCAGTGGATTGGAGGATGCACAGGCCTGTGCTGAGCTGAGTGCATCTGCAGGTCCAGCATGACCTTCAAGCTCTGCAGTGCCGTGGGCATTCCCCTGCCACAGGGCAGCCCCCCTGCACGCCGTGATGGGGAGCCTGCAGGGAGCTCCCACACTATACTGACTTACACCATCTGCACAGCCTTGCCTCTATCTAAAGTGCAGCAACATCCCATTTGAACACCCTCTATGTCTGACGGTAGGAACAATGGAGAGAGAGGGCTCTTGTCAGAATATTGTATAACATGTCAAAGAACCAAAATGGGATAACCCTTCTGGATCTGTACACATGGGCTGGATCATTGGATGCTGTCCAACTCAGGATTGCCAGTATCTGAACTGATGTAACATTGTCTACAGCTCTCTCTCTTTAATTATTGTGCTAACCCTAATAAAAAGCATGTAAAATGATACTCCACTAAGTCAGAGTGCCTCTGTTACAGGAAAAATGATGGATCAGCACCTCCTGGTGCAAAAGCACTGCCGTGCAGGCAACAGTTTACCACCGCCACCAAGTAACATATAGCTGGACAGAACAAGAATGTTCCCATTGAAAACTGAGTTCTGCAAAGAGGAATCTGACTTTTCTGGGGTGAGATTTCTGCTGGGCTATTTTAAATTAGGCTTCTTTAAGGACTAGCTCTAAGTAAGTGCCCTGTGGAAAGACCAGACCCCTTAAATTGAATTAATTGAATTAATGCATTTACAGGCAATGAAGTGATTAAAAGAAAAATTTAAATCTAAAAAAAAATCCCTCAATTATACCTGATAGTGCATGTGAGCAGAAAGATAGAATAATTAGGAAAGATCTGCTACAGGTGGCATAGGACTAGCTAAAGACACCTCGTCTTAGAAAGAGAATTAGGAGCAGCCTTGGGATCGATCTCAAGCTCTTGCGGTCAGGCTTGGAAACAGCTTCTGCCTTTCGAGATGCTCTACCACCAGCCCCCTGAAGGTGACAGTGTTCTCCGCTCAAAGCTTGCAGCTCTCCAAACGGCGGTGAGAAGTGCCTGGCTGCGCTAGGGTCGAGAAGAGCAGGGCGGGTGAGAGGAAAGGAAGGCAACAGAGGGAAGCCCTTGCACAAGTTAATCTGGACCGTCTTGGTGAGGTGAAAACTGCCTCTTCGCTGTTCATCTCAGTGAAGAAGGAGTGTGCAGTGCTGATGGCTCCTTCCGCAGGGTGTTAACTCGTTTATCCCTTTGATAAAGATGCATAGGACATTGCCCAGTTTGTTCCTCCAAGGGGTGATATAGAAAAGAAGATCTTCCTGCTTCCACCTGCCCACATCCCAGGTACAGGGAACTGAAAGACAAAGTTGTGGTGCAAAGGTGTTTAGATCATCTGTGCTGCCTACTCTCATTATGGGGACCCATCCAGGGATAGAAACACTGTGTTTTGTGAAGGGAACTGGAAATGCATCTCTTCATTCTGCATTTACCAGTGCCAGGTCCTGTTCCGAAAAATCTCTGCTGGATCCAGTATTATCCCACCAGCCAAGATGCAGCAACCTGCAGCTGTAAGTTCTGCAAACTGCCTTGTCCCTTTAGTGTATCCAGTGCAAGTTTGCCAGGGAAAAAAAAGAAAAGAAAAAAAAAAAAAAGGAAGAAAGGAAAAAACGAAGGAGACTTCAATGGCAAATGTACAGGTCAGTGAGGAACCAAAGGGCTTGGGGAGCCAGAGGTCAGTACTGAAACTTGGCTTTCAAGTGACACTTGAAGACCATTTACTATGTTACGAAAAACAACTTGTGATGTGTATGGCATGAGGCGGTATCCATGCATCAGCTGACATGGAATAGCTTAGTAAAACAATGAGGCACAGGGCAACTCGAGCTCTTAAAGACCTGCTCAGTGGTTTGTGTCCATAGCTAGTCATGAAGCCACAAACAAGACCAGAGCTGTGATGTGGGCAGCAGCATGGGCTCCACAGTCGATGAACACCTGGATACTCATGTTCTATGCTAATAATGGAAGAAAAATTACTTAATAGAGGAACAATTTTTCCAGATCTGAGTTCTGCTTCCTCATATGCGCAGAATTTTCTTTAAACTTTCCCTGTGTTGCACAGCATGGGAAGTTACTACTTATGCTTTACTAACTGGCCTCTCACATGGTCTGTAATAAACAATAGCTGGTTAGAAATACGGTGACAGGAGCATCTCTTCAAAGCACATGGTTCTGTGGATACCAGATGGCCAATAAAGCTGTGCTGCTGTTACTTGTATTTTGATTTTGTTACTTTTGTTACTTGTGTTTTGATTTTGGAAGAAGCAGCAGGGCAGGACAAAAACCCAAGCATCTTAATGCTGAAGTCCCTCAAGATGCTTTAGTTGGGGCAGCTGTGGCCAAAGACATTTTGAGAAACCCTTTCCATGTGATGAGATGCAAGCTGTAAGTTTGCCAGGTGGAGTGATATTTTCACTGCTGATTTCCCACCGTTAAAGTATGTCAGTTTGTGAAAGGACAGCAAGCATTGCGACGGCATGATAGACTTCATTAACAATTATCCACTTGTCATCTTAAATAAAAGAAGACAAAACACAAAACTTGGCTGGAAGGTAGGTTGTTAGAGTAAATCTAAGATATAAAACAGGTTTTCATGTCTTTGGTTATGAGCTCAGCCACTGATCTGGAAAAAAACAACAAACCAAACAAAGCCTTGTGATACTGGCCTCTCAGTGTCACTTCAGGAAGCACCTTAAGATGGAGACAGGAATTTAGCTTAATCATATTCAGAAAATAAAGAAGCAGAAATTACAGCATCTCTGAAGTCACTGAAGTATTTTGAGCTGTCTTCTCAAGTGTCTTAATAAAAGATGGATAAACAGGTTCCAAAAATATGTGAAACCACCACACCTAAACCATAGCCCATTCCTAGCATTAAAATGTTAAATTAAACAAAATGTTTTCAAAGGCTTTGAAATGTCTGGTGGTTATTTATGTCATGGCAGTCCCTTCAAGCCCAGACAAAATCAAGGACCCACTGACCATGCACTGTTTTTGCCACTTAAGCAGTTGGAGCTGCACTTCCAAAAATGACAGTGTACAGCACCTTTCAAAACTGGCTGCAGTGACTTGAGAAGGCTTCAGAGGACAATTCTTAGACACTGTCAGACTTTTAACTCCTTCCCCCATATCTTTTTTCTCTCCTGGTTGCTTTCTAAATGCATTTTCCCCTATGTTAAACATGCTTCCAGGTGCATGGTGGTGTGGTAGGAGAGGAGCAGCAGCATGAGGCCTGTGCTTAGTCCCAGCTGTGACTGGCAGCACTGCTGGTGTTCTGACACCTCTTCAGCCCAGAGGTCAGCCTTGGGCACTGAGGGGTCATTTTGGCAGATACCTGAAGCCTCTCCACTCCTAAGCAGCATCTATGATTTAGGATAAATATGAGTTATACCTCCAGAGGCTGCAAGACCCTTGGTCTGCTTCTAAAAAGCCAGTTACCACCACACTCCCAAGTCCTATGAACACCTCTGACATCCATTTGTGAATTATCACATTACCAGGCTTTGCCAGCATGATTACATATAGAATGTGGGGGAAGGGAGCTGCAGGCATGCCTGAGTACCAGCTGATGAAATGTTGAGCTCTGCACCTCCAAGAGGCAGTTCATATAGCAATTTGCCAGGGCAGGAGAAGGCTGTTCACTGTTTTCCTTTGGTGCCACACTGCAGTGCTCCCTGTCCTGGCTAGCTGGCTGCTGCAGCTATGCAGGAGCAGGAGCAGGTCCCTGGCTTCTTTTATCACCTCACAGTCAACAGGCACCATTCTTCTTAAACCTTTGCACATCATCTACAGGTTTGACTTACTCCATGAAAATAACCCTCAGGCCACACGAAACAGCTGGTGCATGGGGAAATCTGACACGAGTTCCCAGAAGTCTTGTAGATGCAACAAGAATAAAATAAATTGACTGATTAGATTCATTTTACCCACTTAGCTAGAATATGGGGGCAAAGGTTTTTTTACTACGAGTGTTTATCTTGCTGGTTATGATTCAGCTTGCCAACTGTTGCTGTATGACCAGAATAAATTTATTCTTACAACATTACAAGCATTAATAACCATTTTATCAGTCAGATGTCTAAAAATCTCATTTGCTGTTCTAATGCATGTCCCCAGCATGGAGGGCTGCTGAACTGAATGGCCTGTTTGCCTTCTGCTTCCCCCATGGACTTTTTAAACTTCCTCTTCAGAATTGCTAAACTGGTTGACTTATTTAATGCTGAAATCAAAAACCTAGTGCAGAGGGTGAGTAGTTCGCTAAATGTCCTGGAGGGCCTTATCAGCTTAATGTTGGCTGTGACCGTCAGGTTGGAGCCATGCATATGTACCTGAGGCTTAAATAACCCGAGTCTCACCGGGGCTGACTTTGGTAACTGCTTTGCATGTTCAGGTTATAAGTGGAGGCAGCTCACAAGTCTCTGCTGTGCGCCTGGGTGAGCTGAACCATCACAGGCACAGCAACTGTTGGGGCAACAGAAGGACCTGGACCTGATGTGAACCTGGACCAGAAGTAGGGACCGGCGGACGCCTGACTTGGATCTAGCACTTCTCACAGCATCCTGAGGAGGCTTGGCTGCACTGCCTGCACCCCAGTAAACGTCAGGACTGGCCACAGCAGCCTGGCCCATCAGCAAGAGCCAAGATAAATTTTCATTTCAAACACTCCCGTCCCGTCCCTGTCCCCCCCACCAATAAATAAATAGGTAAAACTTGACAGAAAATGTCATCAGAAACCATCCTGAAACAGAGAGTGAAAAGTTTTCTTCCTGATGCATGCAAAGTCAATTAGTGTGTTATTAAATACATGCCGGGAGACATCATCATAATGGGAACAATCAGGTCATTTGAATAGTCAACTATGCTTTTATGCCGTATTTGTTTACCTTGTAGAGCATATCCGTGATATGCATGTAAATGCCAAAGTCTATTTCTTGTTAAGCGTAGTAATCCCTCCTCCCCTCAGCTATCAGTGTGGTTCCTTGTTTGTACCTGTCAAGGGCTGCTGGAACTTACAACTGTTGGTTTAAGCAAATGCACGTCCTTTGCCAACAGGAATATCCTGTTTAGGGGAGCACTCTGAGGTGCCAGTTATATAAACTTAGCTATGTGCTGTCACAACACCCCACTCCATGAAAAGACGAAGAGTTACATATGAGGGAGCCCCTTATTAGAAACCTAACCATTTGTCTAAGCAGAGACACTGAGTTTTCTCTATTAATGTGGGTTGGGAATGATTAATTCCCAGTTATCTGCCAGCTGTAAAGAAATCTCCTGTCAGCTTGAAGAGGCTGGTAAGATAGAGCAGCATGTGAATGCAGATGAAGGCAGCTAACTGTGAGGCCTCCGACAAGTCAGGTTCTCACTTGAGCTGCTGTTTATCAGGAGAACAGGCCAGTGCATAAGCACGGTCCCAGTAATTACACTTAGTCCTATGCCAAACAGGCTTCAGCCTAAGCATGCAAAGTAAGCGGGAATAGGGAAGTGATTTTTATTCCTCTTCTAGGTGTAGGAAGCTGAAATGCAGGGAAGCTCTGGCACTAATTCAGCAAGGTGCTTAAGCCTGTATTTAATTTCTGAGCTCTGAAACGCGTGGGTGAGAGCTGGCTCCATCGAGTCAAAGGCAAAACTCACATGAAGTTGGATTTTGTCTTCTCTGACAATGAAAGTGTTTTGGGAGGGAAATAGCTTGCCTCAGGTCACACTGGGAGTCTGTGGCAGAGCTGGGAATTGACGCCAGGTCTCCAAGCATCACAAACTAGTGCCTTAACCAGTTTTTAACTCACTGCATGCTTCCTTCCAGAACATTGTCGGGCATACACCAGATAGCCCTGAAGAAGACCATAAGCCTGTCACTTGTTTTGGCTAGCATTGGAGTGCAATATGGAAAATACAGCTTTTATTTCATCCTCTGAGTCACAGTTAAGCTACACACAAGCAAACCTAAATGCATGCTTCTGTAGGATTGAGTTATGTGATGTGCATCATTGCACTATCTTGAGTGTTTTTATGTACCAGTGAAGCATACAGCTAAAAGCCGAAACCCATGGAATGGCATGGTCTTATGTAGCTGCACACTGGAAGAATACAGTTGCTGTATTGATCTTTGTAAAGCTGGCATGCAAGGCTGTGCTGGGATTGCTCAGAGAATCCCTCCAGCACCAGATGCACCATGCCACCAGTTCTGTGCACTGATTTGTTTATTTAGATTGATTCCAGCCTAAGATGATGCTGCCAGCCTGAACTCCTGACAAAGCTCTTCCCCTCCAATAAACAGGCTGTGGTCAGCTGGGGATGGCTGTTTGACGCAGCAAAGGGAAAGGTGCAGATCCTCACAGAAAGCTTTGCCCACTCGAGCTCATGTCTGGCCGTGGTGCTGATCAGGCAGGACGGGAGAGTGAAGTTAGCCCAGGACGAGTCATCCCAGCGGTGCTGCGGCGGCACGAACGGGGTCAGGCCAGGCCTGTTCCGGAGACACCGCCGGCCGCATGCCGCACCCGGGCTTGGCTACGCCGCCGCTCACAGCAACTGCCGGACCGCTCGCAGCTGCCCGAGGCAGCCTCAGCCGCAGCGCTGGGGTTGAGGCGTCGCCTGTTGTTATCCTCCGGCGACTCTCGGCTTGTGGCTGTTGCTACCCTCACCTCCCGGTGCCTGCCCGGCCGAGCCGGCGCTCCTCACGGTGGCACTCCAAAACAAATAATCTCGGCTCCACAGCCCATACATATGCTGGCGTGGCTCCTGGGCTGCGGCGGCTCTGCAGCCTCTCTAGTACTGCTCCGCTGCATCCCCCGTGTGCTCTCCGGCTCCATCACCTTCCATCAGCAGCAAAATGCTCCGAGGGTGAAGCCTGCACCTACGCTAAAACCTACATAACGCTTCTGAAATGTCATTGTATTTCTGAGCTAGACACAGATATGTATGCTGCCTGATCCATTAATGTTTGCTAAAACGCTTTCATTCAGTCTCCAAGTACCAGAAAGTTGTGTCTCCTATTAATGCCTTCTTTCATGTTCTAACAGCAATACTTCATCTTGTTTGCCTTATATAAAACACTAGCATTAAAAAAGAAAGAAAAAAACTAAAACCAACAACACACCACCCAACATCGCAAACATCTGGAAACATGGTTATTCTCAGCATTCAATTAGCATTGTGGTTATTCATTCCTGAAAATCAGCATAAGGGTTTTCCCACCTAGGAGAAAAGCAGTAACTCTTTCTTGTTTGTTGCTGGAGCTTCAGACAAGCCCAGTCCTGCTCATGTGGCCTTTAGAAACCAGGGATAGTTGTGTCTCTGTAGAGCCTGATTCAGCTAGGTAATAAAACACGTGAGCAGTACCTGAGGGGTGATGAACCAACCCTGGGTTATACATGTGTCTGCCAAAAACAGAAAGAAGGGATAAACACAAACATAACCAAAGGTTTTCACAAGTGACTAATGGTGTTGGATGTCCTGGAGAATGAGGATGCTATAAGGTATGTGCAGTTATGAGGGCAGCTGATTACTTTGCCTCTGAGGATCTGGGGTTCTGTACTGTAGATGATCTTCAAGAACCAAAAGAGTGCAGCTATCCTTTCTTTCTGGAATGGGAGAAACAAATTGCTCTCAAAAAGGAAAGGGCCAGATTTATTTCCTCCAACACAGTGATGTGTAATGTGTTCATGTTGGCTACAGCTGGCCCTGCTTTGGGACTCAGGCCACCACACCACTTCCAAATTCCTTTGTAAGAGGTATGCTAGCAACTGGTCACCAGTCAGCCCTGACTGGGAGGGTGACTTCTCTGCTGAAGGGTGCAATCTCTAACAGCCAGCTCTTACTTCTAAACACCACCCCCTGTTCATCTGAGTATGAATATGGACCCTCAAGTATAGTCAAGCCAGGCACCAGGGTGCTGGTTGCCTACCTGAGTCAGGGAACATGTGCAGGACCATCACTTTAGCTGGTGCATAGCCTGCCTGGATCTGTTTGTGTACTTATATGAAAGCAGAGTTTCTTTCACCTGGGGCTGTGGAAGGCATCTGTGCTGGCCTTAGCCCTGTCAAATTCGGGGTTCTACTGAGACAGAGCTGACTGGTGAGCCTGGCAGACCTTTGCTCCAATTTCCAGTGCAAATCTGTGCTTGACCAGTCATCAGGTTGTTCTTACACTCATTCAGATCAGCTCTGCAGAATGCCCATGAACATTGTACTAGATACCAGAAGAACATTTCACTGTGGAATACTCCAGAGGAGAAGGAACAATTACCTTCCTTCAGAGGATGGGATACGAGTAACATATGGTGGGGAACCACTTGTGGTTCATGCTGCTGGCTCCTCAGAAAGCTCCAGCCTCTTTGCAGCACCTGCTGCTTCTCTTCCTGCGAAAAGGGATGTGCTGGCCTTTGTAGGAGCCCTGGCTATACAAACATAATAAAATAGCAACCTATCCTCTAGAACAGAATTTCATGGGGACTCTGTACTTCCCTATTTAGGGTTATGCATGTGTGTATGCTTGTGCCCTTTCATCCTACTGCTAGTTATGCACACGGTGCCTGGATGAACAAGGAAGGCAGAAGCATGCCTCAGTGTCGCCAGTAAGGTGTCCAACCCAACCACCCCAAAAGTGCCTGTTTCCCCACTGTTACCCCTGTTACCCATGGACGAGGTGCCATGGCCACACCTACCAGGGTAGCAGGTACGTGAGCATACAGCTGTAATAAGGCTGTGTATTTCCCCCCTCATATGTACATGGAAAGATACAGAATTGCAAAAGCAGTGGTTAATTGCAGGGCACAAATCCCTTACAAAAGCAAAGCTTAACTTTTTTTTTTTTTTTAGTCTCTGCCAAGAACATATGTATTTTTTATAGATTTAATTGCATGACACAAGAAAGGAAAGATTTGCCCAGATACTATGGTGATGAGTGCCATAGAAATGCCTATAAATAAATAAAAACACAGAGCAAACCCAGACATCTGCAACAGCGTATGGGAAAAGAAAACAACTGACAACCAAAACCCAAACCAATCAACCAAGTAATCAAAAAAAAGAACAGCCTGGATTTTTCTGCACAGCCCCTCATTTTAAAGAAAGAAAAGCTTGTGACCGCTTCTTTCTGACATAGGATCCAATGCTCATATGCACTCACTCCTTCTGTCACCCTCAGGAAGCACAAGGTGGGCACATTCTGATTTGCATTCTCCAGTTTCCCCTTCCTGCTGCTGCTGTGAATCCTCATCACCTGAGAACATGTTTGTGCATACTAAATAATGAGGCTCCAGAGTGCTGGGAACCTCATGGACTTTTAT
The DNA here is from genome assembly GCA_002631895.1 of Agapornis roseicollis. Lineage (NCBI taxonomy): Eukaryota > Metazoa > Chordata > Aves > Psittaciformes > Psittacidae > Agapornis > Agapornis roseicollis. The sequence continues at coordinate 17,918 of NDXB01021249.1, forward strand.
GTCATTTGAATGCGGAGGAAAAAAAATGAACTTTCACACACACACCAAGTTGAAAATCCTGTCCATGTTACATGTTTTCTTCACCGCAACAAAGGAAGTAAGACAAAGCCCTACAGGGGCTTGTGATGTGGGGCTTGCTTTTTCATTGCATCCAATAGACAGCACCTTTCAAGGTCCTGAGTGAGGCCCCCTTGCCTCTTGATTTTTGATTCCTTCTGTCTTGTTTTTGAGCCCTTCATCTCAATTCCTTTGTCCAGTAGCGTGTTTTGTCATCTTACTTCAGCCCCGGGTCTCTAAGGGCTGCATCTTCAAGAACAGTGCCCATGAAATGAGAGCTCTGCCTCCCAAACAAAACTATTAGCTTGGCTCCACAGCACAATTGCAATTTCCCTTGCAATAAACAGTAAGATTAAATGTTGTCTTTGTAAAGCATGGGGTGAGGGAGAAGGAAAGACAGAGAGACACAAGGGAGGAAGAAATAAATGAAGAAAATAAATGAAGGGGGAGAGAAAATAAAGAGAAAGAGAGAAAGAGAGAAAGGAAAAGAAAGAAAAGAGGAAAGAAGAGGAAAGAAGAGGAAAGAAGAGGAAAGAAGAGGAAAGAAGAGGAAAGAAGAGGAAAGAAGAGGAAAGAAGAGGAAAGAAGAGGAAAGAAGAGGAAAGAAGAGGAAAGAAGAGGAAAGAAGAGGAAAGAAGAGGAAAGAAGAGGAAAGAAGAGGAAAGAAGAGGAAAGAAGAGGAAAGAAGAGGAAAGAAGAGGAAAGAAGAGGAAAGAAGAGGAAAGAAGAGGAAAGAAGAGGAAAGAAGAGGAAAGAAGAGGAAAGAAGAGGAAAGAAGAGGAAAGAAGAGGAAAGAAGAGGAAAGAAGAGGAAAGAAGAGGAAAGNGGGAAGGGAAGGGAAGGGAAGGGAAGGGAAGGAGACAACAGCAGACTTAGTGTACTTAAAAGAATTATCATCTGCTCCAGCTCAGAACAGCTCTGGTTTTGATTACTTTATATATGAGGGGGGAGGAAATCAGAACAGCTGCCACTGTATTGTTCCCTCTTGCATTGCTGAGCCATCTCGGCTGTCTGCAAATTTTCCTGCTATCAACCTCTATCCTACTTTCACATCCCAGTCTCAGGAGCTGTGCATACAGCAGCAGAGAGCACTCAGGGCCCTGCGTGCCTGTAGCACAAGCATCTTGCTGAGCACTCGCTGTTAATCCTGCCTGCTAAAAAGAGGGCACCAGCACCAGCACAAGCACAGCATCACGTAATTCATCCTGGGAGGTTCATCTTTCTGTTGACACCTTGCTCTCAGCAGCCACCCAGTGCAAAGCAGCAAGCACTGAGTGACTGAAAAACCAGCAGAGTGACTTCCCTGGGCTGGGGGGAATCTACACACCAAGATTTTTATACGAAGTACACCTGCAGAGGAAGAGATTTCTGTCTTGTGCTGCTGCACTCCCTAGTGGGATGCATTCACTGACAGTCAATATTTATCTAAATGACTAACTTGGCAGAGTTATTAAATGTAAACTCTGGCACCTTATGTTTAGCACAAAATAAAACGCTGGGAGAAGCCAGTCAGAGAAAACCTCTGACTTAGCAGTGGTTTGGGCAATACTTAAACCATTCCTCTGCTCTGTACTCTCTCATACATCTCCCCCCCCAGCTCCCCTCCTCCCTCTCCCCCTTCCCCCCCAATGCCCTCTACCCCTCTCAGTGCCCCCCCCATGCCCCCTCCCCCCCCCCCCCCCCCCCCCC
>NDXB01021249.1:26473-47749 GCA_002631895.1 Agapornis roseicollis
AAAAAAAAAAAAAAAGGTAAATTAAAATTTCGTCATACAGGTGAGAAGCAGCAAGTCAATATTCAGAGAAAAAAAATTCTCAGCACCGAAAACATGTTACATCAGCACTGCACTTATACAATCTTTCAGAGTTTTGAGACTACAAGCCTTTGCTGCCAAACTCCCACTCTGCTTAGGAAACTCAACCACTAACAAAATTAATGAACTTTCTTTGGACATCTCTGTGCACAGAAGAAAATTAAGAGTAGCTGTTCAGATAATATTATAGGTTTATTTAACACTTACTTTCCACTTGAATATGCAAAATACAAATTCCAACAAAAGTTCATTTTTACTTTGTAGTTTACAAATATACAAAATAGAAGTTTGCTTAAATTTATATTACATATTTATTAAGTAAAGAACTAAATAGAAAACATTTGTTCTGCTTAAGGCATATTTGGGAATAAACCATTGTACAAACTATTGCACATCGAAACCACAGTGCATTACAGACTGTCTGCATAAAGTTATTTTCTTAAGGAAAAAAAAACCCAAACCAAAACAAAAGACAAACCAGGTTTATTTACCTGATTTACATCATAATTGGTCATCATAAGACAAAAATATGTCCTTGTCAGATATGCAGCAGTTTGAGAACTTTGGCTTCCTGTTTTTGGTACCTCTAGAACCAACAGTCACTAAGCACCATGAAATAGGCTTTTAAATATATAATTCTGTACCTGAATTTTTCCTTCTAACATTGTAATGGCTTTTAGAAGGAAAAGAGCAAAAGTACAAGATGACATTTACATCTAATATTGCATTGAAAGAAAATTAAGGAAATATAATTTCCCTGTGTAATATCCCCACCCTCCAAACTACACAGTCTGTTTAACCCTGATATCCATGACTTTCCATCACTCCGTGGCATTTTGTAGTTCGGAAATATTTCAAGTTGGATTTACAAATGGAATGATAGAAGATCCAGTCACTGACCCCAGCATTTTTGGTTTTCTTTTAAACGCATGTGTACAAAAAGAAAGTTGCAACACCTGTATGCAATTATCCCTCTTTCCACTCTTTGGAAGACTTCACCTTGATTATCTGTAGTGCTTAAACTGTGCTCTCCCCATCCCATGAAAGACAGTCCTCTTGCTGTAAATACTGAATCTCTACGGCAGTTGGTGAAAGATCCACTGCTTCCAATTAGAAGTGCCTCTTCATGTGTAAGGCAAGGTGGTCCGACCTGGAAAATGCTCTGTCACACCGCTGGCATTGGAAGGGGCGGTGGCCTGTGTGTTTTCTGTAGTGACGAGTAAGTTCATCGGATCGGGCAAACTTCCATCCACAGCCTTCCCAGTCACAGTGATAAGGTTTCTCACCTTTAAAAAAATAGAAAATAAACCATGTCAGCTATGTTTTTTTCATGGCTACCACTTCTAACACCTTTCTTTCAAGGAGCACTAACACACATCCTGGATAAGAAAATAAGTGATGTCAAAGAAAATGAAAGAACTTCTTGAAGCAGTTGCCAGCAAACTCCAAAGACTAACAGTAATACTGTCACTTGAAAGTGTACAGGTTCTACAAAATGTTTGCATCTCTGAAATCTTCACTAAAATGCTAATTTCCACTGTTTGTCTTGAACACCAGGCTTCAGAGCACACAAGTTCAGATAGAGTGCATTTTTCACTGGCTAATGTTATACAACCAAACAGGAACCAGAAATATTTCAGCAGACAATGTATTTAGGTAATTGTAGGTCTCAAGAATTAAAAAAAAGCTGAGAACTGTTTTCATTAGCTCAGCCTGATTAAGAACTCAATCTTTCTGTTTTCACTGTAACAAAACCATTGTTGACGGCAAGACAGGTTTTCCTGACAATTACAAACTCCCTAGCTCACACACACTGGAAATGGCACTGACCTGCTTGGAGCAGGCAGGAATTGCTGTTCACCTGACTGATTTTTTCCACCCACTGTCACTAACTAAAGATGTAGCCTAACTACTGCACTACTACTAGTTTCTCCCTTTCCCTTCTCCTCTTCCAGAGAAAGTTTTGAGTCAAGTTCACAAACCGGAGATTTAAATTATGCAAATTTCCAGGTTATTTAATCACTGTTACAGAATGCTTGCATTGATGAAACACACAAGATGTACCTGCTTTCACAAGCTCAGTTACTGCAACACCACATTCAGCTGTAAGGTTAAAGTTTTAACTTGGGCTCAGATACACACTTTGACAGATTTTATACCAGTTCTAACAGAACCAAATCAACTGTTAAACTCTGCCTCTTCGTTGCTAGTCCAGGGGAAGATGTGCTCCCTCTAATATGAGAGGCACTCTGCCACTGCTGCCGAAGGCCCCGTCAGAAAAGACCCATCACGGTTTCCTCAGAAAGGGAGTACCAGCTTGCAGAGGTGCAGTCTCTTGCACTAGAGCAAGCCAAGACAGGAGGGGTGTGCATGCAAACCATTTAGCTACAAGCAAAGGAAGCAGTATCTCGGAGAAAAGCCTGCTCCCTTTTCAGAAGTGGGCCAACTCCATTTAGAGCAACAAATCCCATCTAACTTCCAGCTACCTGCTAATTAGCTAGCCACATAGCAAGTGAGGAGCAACAAACTTTGTCTTGGCAAGAAACCCACCCACTCCCATATCTGAGTCATTCTGAACCATTAAGCAAAATGTTGAGCCAAAAAGCAAAGACTGCACAGGACTTCATGTACCCAAAAGGGGAAGAAAAAAAGGCCCAGAAACCCAGCAAAAGGACAGGACTCGCTACTTTGAGCTCTTCTGTATCTCCTTGTCAAGGTCTGAGGTGCTCACCTCAAACCCTTCAGGCTGAGGCATCCTACTGACATGGCACTGCAACTAACCTGTGTGGGTTCTCAGATGAGCCTTGAGATGAGAGCTCTTGGTGTAGGTTTTGCCGCAGCCTGCATAATCGCAGGTGTGTGTGGCTGTTCTTTTCCTAGGCCATGACCGGCGTCCCCTCTTGGGCTTAGTCTCCTCAGGCAGGCAGCTCCCCGGCGGCATCAGCTCTAGAGACGGACAGGAAAGAATGAGCACTACCACAGCCAGCGCCAAGGCAGCTGTGCCTGCTGCTGGAACATCCAGACTCACCTTGGTACTGGAGTGTGGCTGGTGGCAGCTGCTCAGGCAGAAAAGTGGGATAACCAGATGTTGAGGGGTACCCCGGGGGCAGTGGCAGTGGTGCATGGCTCAACACTGGGGTGGTGGGGAGAGAGTCTCTGGTGCTCAGCATCTCGTCGGGCCCCAGTGAAGGTGTAGTCCCGGCAGGTAGAGGGCGGCCGAGGGAGAAGTCGTGCTGAGGAGGTCCTCGGGGGCCGCTGCCATGCGACGGTGGTGGTGGCGGCGGTGGTGGGGCCAAGGTGCACGGCGGGGCAGCCTCCTGCTTGATTTTGGGGCAAATCCGTGGCAGGGGGTTGTAGGGTGCCCCGGGGCCTTCAGTGCTGGGTGGTGGGGCAGCAGCAGGGGGACCACCCTTGGCGCTGAGCCCTGGGTGGGAGTACTCGCCCACGGCCTTCACCACAAACTTGCCCTGCAGACTGCTCAGAGGCGGCAACGCCGCCGGCGCCGGCAGGTACACCGGGTCCAGATCAGGCCTCATGAGCTCAGCCACGAAACCTCCCGAAGGCGACACGTCGGTGATGTCAGCCAGGTTGAAGGGGGCGGTAGGGCCGGCAGCAGGGGCCCCGTCACGGGTGCTGCCGCCGCCGCAGTAAAGGAGACCGGCAGGCTCGGGCCGGGCCAGTGGGTAGGCGAAGGGCCCGGCAGGGCACGGGCTGGCGGTGGGGGCCGTAGTGGCGGCGGGGGCCACCACCACAGCGGCGGCGGCGGGCTCCTGATGCATGAGAGAGTTGGAGAGGATGAAGTCGAAATCCAGCAGCTCGTTGAACTCCTCAGCGTCGCGGCGGGGCCCCAGGGCTGCGGCGGCCTCCAGCTCCGACGGCGGCGCCTCCACGGGCCGCGCCGCCAGCGCAGGCGGCGGCCGCTTCAGCTGCGACAGCTCCTCCCGCCACCGCTGCGAGGAGACGGGCACGGCTCAGTACCCGGCCCGCCACTGCGCAGCGCCCGCTTCTGCCGGCCCCCGCCCGCGCCGCCCTGACCCCGTCCCGGCCGGCCCGCGCCGCCGGGACTCCGATACTCACGTTGCCGGGGCCCGCGGGCCGCGCCGCCTTCTCGCGACCCGCGGCGCCCGCCGCGAAGGTGGCGATGGAAGGGAGGAGCGTGCCACTGAGCGCCATCTCGCACTCACCGGGGGGCTGCCTGCGGGTGGGGAGAGCACAACGGTGTCAGGCGGCAGCGGCGGCTGCGGAGAGCAGGGACGGGGGTCGTACGCGGCACCCACCGCATCGGCGCCGGGCCGTCACGCCGAGCCGCTGCTGCCGCCGTCGTCCCGAGCGCCGCCAAAAAGGAGAGAGAGGAGAAGTGGCACGGACGCGCCGTCCAGCCGTGGAGAACCGGCCGAGAACCGCCGGGGTGGTGTTGACGGAGCCCTCTTCCTCGGCGCTGTATCGGAGACGAAGGTGAGCGGGACGCGGAGCGCTAGCGGCGCTGTGGAGAGGCAGCCGGTGCTCGGCAACGTGGCTCCGGCACGGCGGCGGCGCGAGGTGCTTCCCAGGGCGCCGCGGCCATGGGGGGGCCGGGCGGGACGCTGTGGTGCCAGTGGGGAGGAAGGGAGGTGAGCCGGGCCAGCCCGCGCTCTGCCGCTACAGCCTCCGCCCGCCGCCGGCCCGCTCGGCACTGCCCGGTGTGTGCCGCCGCCGCCCCCCATATAACCTCACCTCGCGCGCGCCCCGCCCTCTGTCGCCGGGCGACGGCGAAAACAAACTGGCACGTGGGGAGAGGAGGCGGTGCGAGCGCGGCCGGCCGAGGGGGGCGTGTGCAGAGGGAGCTGAGGCAGCGGCGGGGGGGGTGCGGGGGGTGTTCTCCATCCCCGTGCCCCGCCCCGGCCGCTGTCCTCCCGCCGCAGCTCACGCTGCGTGACGCAGGCAGGGTGGCGACGGCAGCGGGAGTGCGGGCGGGAAGGGTCCGGGGAGCGGGGCGTGAGAACCGGGGATCCCCGCGCGGGGGGAGCGCTGCGCAGGGCACGGCACGGCACGGCACGGCACAGGCACGTCACGGCACGGCGGCGCAGCGTTCCCGGGCACGGGAGTCCTGCCGACCCGCGCCGTGCAGCGGGACGGTAGGAGGCGTTCGCCGCTCCCTTTCCCCTCCTGTCCCGCCTGTGCTTTCCTTCCGTCCCTTCGGGGATCGTCCCCAGTTCCCCGATGTTCGACCCGACGGCCTGGCCCCGCGCGCGCGCGCGCCGGGGCGGGCGCCGGCGCAAGGGGCGGTTGGTGGCCAACGTGCCTCTGTCCCTCCTCCAGAGGGCAATGGCGAGCCGGGCGAGGGGTCCCGCCGGGCTGCCCAACGGACTTTCCGTCCCGTTAGGAACCATGCTGCGAATCCCGTCGAGGCTTCCCCATCCACCTCCCGCCCCTCCTCCATCCCGGCCGGTGGCCCTTGGCGCGCCGGCCGTGCTCCAGAACTGGTCGGTCCAGAGGGGTGAAGTAACTGCCCTGCGCAAATTGCAAACATGAGCCTGAGCAACTCACGATGACTAAATTAAACCCTATAATAATAATAAAAAAATTCTCTGCTTTATTTTAGCAAACTGGTTTTGCCAGTTTTGTGTTACAGACGTCAATTATTAATAACTGTGGCACTAGAAAAAATGCGGTTTTCTGCACAAAGTCCGTGTTTTGTCAGAAGATGCCAATACAAGAAGGAGTAGTGTGGAGAGATGAAGGCTGGCAACATGCTCAGAGAATGCCCAAAGGCTTGGTGCGTAGGGGAGGGAGTCCTGTCCCTCCTCAGAGGTGCTGGGCTGGTGGTCCATGTGTGATGTCCTTCATTCCTGGCCGGGCTTACAGGCTTACGGGCTTACAGTTCCCAGTAGGACTTTTGTCCAGGGCATGTGTCCTTGGATGGTTTGACAGCCACTTTAGGAATCAGCTCCCACACCCAACAGCAGCAGTTTTTAGGTCTAAACCCCCGGCCTCCCTTAGTCTGGGGAAAAAAGCCCCTGATGAGGAAGCTTGCAGGTCCCCAGACAGTTTTTCCCCAGCTGTTGTTTTTCTTTCGTTTTCTGTTGGTGTAAATCTTAATTTATGGGTCTCTTAAGCGATACAGTGTTTTCCAGGTCCATATTTCAAGCTCAGAATTGCTTAAGGCTGACACCAAAATTAAAATTACATCCCGTATTGGAAATAGGAGAACAAGAAAGCTTCAAAAGCAGGTAAGTGATGTGATCCCTTTGAAACAAATGCCAGAACCTCACCGGTTCCAGGAGGAGAAGTCTTGAACAACATGGGCTGAAATAATACAGGCTGCTTTCACAATCTTTCATTAAAATACTTTAAAATACATTAAATTTCACCAAACTAATTTCATTAACCTGGGTGCCATGTTTCTGGGTAATTCAGATGGACATGTGCAAGGTATGTGCTAAGAAGCCGTGTTCTGCTTTCATGTAAGTATTTGAGTAGATGTCGGTGGGATGCTTAAGAAAAATGTGTGTTTGTAGGCACTGGTAAGTTCAGTGCCACCTGCTTTTGAATGTCCCGGACACGGGTCAACGTGTTCTTTTTTGGTAGTTATACACAAGTCAAAAGGTTTTCTTTTCGTGTCTCAAATTAAAGGGTATAGATTTAAAGGTCCTGAGTGTGGAAATTAAATGCATTAAACTTGCAACTGCTCCCAACCTACATAACAACCAAAATGTTGTTTTCTCAATGCAGGTTTGTCTCAATGTGCCTTTTACTGCCAGCCAACCATTTCTCCAAGTCTCAGCTTTCTCCAAGTTTCCCAATTTTCTCTAAAACTTTCCTTCCACTAACTCAGAACACAGCATGTTTCTGTGCTGTTCAAAGCTGACTTTAGGGATTGCTTAATTCAGATAGAAAATTGCACAGGACTTGTGTCCCTCTTGCCTTGGGATGTGCAGTGACATTTTTGCAGATTATGCTGTGCTTGAGCAGAAAGGAGTCTGCTGCAGCACTCACCATGCCAGACTGCCATGGCTCAGTGTGTTCCTCTCCCTCCCTGGGTAGAAGAAGGAGGTTTCTTCCACATCTACCACATCTTGCCCTGCAAGAGCAGGGCTGGCCAAGCCTTTCTACAGGTGCTGCTCCAAAGAAATAATTATTCTTACCTGGCTCTGACACCCCATGTTAGTAGCCAGTCAAGCAGTAACTCACTGCAAGTGCAGGGCAGAGTGAAATAACTGCTTAATAGGGCTGATCATGAGGAAGCCTTTGCTGCTAGCCTGAGCTGGTGAAAAACTTATCACCTGATAGTATAAACCCCCATAGACAGAAAATAGGCAAGGTGATGAAAGAGCACAGGTTTTTGGAGCAGACTGTCATCAGGAAATGGCATCCCACATTAAAAAAAAAAAACATTAAGGACATCAACATTCTATGAAAAAACCCAAGCAGTTGAGCTGATTGTGTCTGAAACAAAGAGCAACCTGTTTATCTTGATACAGAGCCTAAGTTTGGAATGATTTTCAGTGAACTGCCTCTCAGGAACCACAATGTGCAGCTTATCCCCTTTGATTTGGTTGTCTGTGGCAGCAGTTGATGGAATCGGACTGCAGACTATGGGAAAGATTGTGTCATGGTGTTGTTGAGATCAGACAAGATGCTTTCCTGGCATATTTGGGATTATGCTTTGTTATCTTTGCAGCACGTCACAGCAGATGATAGCCTACAGGGCCAGGAGATATCGTTACCCTCCTCCCTTCCCCCAACCCTGCTTCATTGCTGGCATAAATAGCAGAAGGAGAACTGGGGAGAAACCTGTATATATCTGTTAGCATCCTTGTTGCTACTTTAAATCAAAAGCAGTGATTCCAGAATCATTGCCACTGTGCTGAGTTCTACCTTATCAAAGTTGCTGGTGAGCAGGTGGAGGTGGGTAGGTTCACAAAAGGAGACTTGGCCCCTGGGGGGTTTCTTATGTCCCATGCCATCCAAATTAACTGACCTCATCTGCAGTGCATCTGAGATGGGGGAAAGTGTATCTAACATGTGTCTTCTGTGCAAGACGCACTCAGGAGAGGTGTAGTGCAGTGCTGAGGATTCCCCCTCTTCCTGCTGGATCTCTGCATATTGAGAAGGGTAGGACAGTCCAGTGACACAGCCACCAAGTTGCCTCCCTGGGTTCTGCCCAGGGAGACCTACTTCTTGGGGAATCTGTTTTCTACCATGTGTTGTGTACCCTTCATAAATAGAGCAACTGAGCTCAAGGTTTATTGACCTGTTCTTGCACAGGGTACTTAATTTTTGTTAAACAGAAATAAAACCCTGCTCAGATGGTGGGCTATACCTGTGGATTATTAGAACATTTCAAAGGGCACGTTTATGAAGATTGTGGGCAATTCCAGGTGGGTCCAAGCAGTAGCAAGTGCATACATACACAGGTGGCACATGCAGCCTTAAGATCATAAACGTTCATACTGAGAATGTCAGCAGTGCCTGTTTTCACGTGCTTTTTGAAAGCCCGACCATAGCTTGTGAATATTTTACTTTCCTACATGAGCAAAGTCAGAAAGATGCTGTGATACTTACTGTCACCATCCAAGAGAGCCTTGAGCTGGTTTAGATTGAACACGCTGTAGTGTATAGTGTGTAAAGGTGCTATAGGTCCAGCTGCTGGTCTTTCAGTCCTGTGTAAGAAGCAGTGTTGCTGAGGTTGTTGTCCGTGCTGATGTCAGGAGGTCTCCAGACCATGAGCTGCTTTTTCTGAAGCTTTCACAGCCCAGAAGAAAAGGATTCTGCATACAGATCTGATGATGTCTTTCACTATGATTGGAGAACATCAGCCCAGTGTTTCTTCTCTGAGAGCCTATAATTAAGCAGGGATTAACCTCAGGGGTCCGATTCTCAGCAAGAGCTCAAGTTGTTGATTCCCCCTAGATTTCCCCCAGGAGGCTAACTCCTGTCTTCTCCAGAGGTGCTGATCTTGCTGAACACCACTCTCTTAGCCTCACCAGCCCCTGAGAGAGGTAGCCAATTTAGTACCACCCAGGATCTCTTGCACACAGCAGCTCTTCTGCTTTCAAGCAATCCAAAGGTTGTTGTGTTTCTCCAAGAGGCAAAACACCTTGGATTGTTTATGGAAAAGAAAGAGCCTGATACTTTTTTATCAAGCTTAGGCATCATTGCATAAATGGGTTTGACCTATCTTTGAATTTAGATGTTCCCCAAACTTTAGCAGTGACTCATATAAGTGGCTCCCACGGTGGCAACTGTGCAAACAAGAACTCCACAATAAGCATCTCTTGTAAAGTCCTGTGTGTGATATGGGGACACTCACACACAGCAAAGAGGAAGAATTCTTGTTTGTTTGTGATTTTTTGCACACATGGGTCTGATTCATTGTGTTTTTCCAGACCCAATGGAGGAGCCACAGAAAAATAGAGAAAACTTGAAAAATTACCAGCTGTTAGTTAACCAGAGGATGGTCCCTATTGATGGGTATCATGGAAGATGCAGGGAGATGTATGAGTGGGAAGACTAGGTTGCTCTGGGTAGCTGGCGCTGAAGAAGCCAAGTAGTCAGATTACTATTCATTTATCCTCTTTTTGGGGACCAGACTCTGTCTTTATTATCTGTGTGAAATATTTAAGGCATTGCTGTCCAATAGCCTCTGGGAAGGAAAAGATACTTCTAACTTCTCTGTCTCCCTGGAAGAATAGTTTTTTTCTGCTGCATAAAGGGGTTTTACACTTTGGCCATCTCCCAGCCCCCTTGATTGCTGTACAAAACTGTGGAAGAGGTCTCTGTCATCCTCCCTCTCAGGCTCTTCTTTTTCAGTCTTCCTCTTTATTAGTAACCTTAACTAGTAATCTGTGTTAATAAAAATGAAGCATTACTAAAGATTCAGCTTCCCAGAACATTCCCAAGCAGTGTCAATATAAAATCAATTTATTCCTCTCTTGTCTCTGTAATCCTAAAATGGAGCTATATTAGTAACTGCTTTCACTCACTGCAGTTTCCTCTTGGTCGTTGAAGCTGATGGTTGCAGTGAGACTTTGGCAAACCCACCTGCAGGCTTGGGAAGATGACACACTTGTGCCATTGTTTGATATTTCTTTTACTTGTAGAAGAACGGCAACATTTTGCTCCTGAGGAACCTCTAATACTGCAAAAATTTGTAAGTAAGCCTCAACACCCACCAAGGAGAAGTTGGCTTTCACTGCTGGAGGATTTTTCAAGCCCTTTCTCCTGGTTAAACTCTGAGTTTCTTTTAAGTAAGAGTGGTGCTTCCAAGGAGTGTAATCTGAAGTGATAATGTGCTTCCTAACAAAACATACATTGAGGTGCAAGATATGAGACAACTAGAAAATGTGAGATAGCTTCTTCTAGCATGTAATGCATTTGAATTTGCAGGAGGAGAGAGTGAGAGGGAAATCAGCAATGAAGTGTTCTGGGTTTAACCAGAAGCATTCGGAGTTAAATTTGTGCTAATGAGATGGGTAACCATGGGACAGTAAACAACACCTCTTCCATCTTTCCATGGTTCCCCCACACAGTGTTGTGCATAAACAGACCTGGGTAGCTGATTCACCCAAGATGTCTTTCTAAACTGTTTGCTGCGCTGAAGTCAAGAACATCTGTTGTTTCCCTACACCAATATCCAGCAGAGGAAATGATTAGATAAATATTCCCCTCATTTGAACAGGAATAAAGACATTGTAGGAGAACACTGGGAGAAAGGATCAGTGTTGTCTGCTCTGAGAATAAATACCAGGCTTCCACATTGTTTCCATAAATGCCTCCAGCTCTGCTTCAACATTAATGGACCAGCAGGAGCCCATTACTCTATGATAACAGTCCCTTGCTCTCTTAATGAGAGCAATATGGCAACAACCCTCTGATTTTTGACGTAGACACTGCATAATGGTATTGCAGTGTCTTCCAATGGTATTACTGAAGGCCAGCTTTGGTGGCTCCATATCTTCCAGAGAAGATTTGCCACAGACAGCAGGGCATATGGGACCCTGCCCGTGAGGGGCAAATGGATGGCTGGTGGCCCAAAATGTTAACTGCCCTGAGAAACACCTCGTTATAGGTGCCCCACGCCAGCAGAACAGTTCAGCTGCAGTGATTGCTGAACGGCAAATTCACTGCTCACTTCACTGGCTGCCATAAAGCACATTGTGCTAGCAGGGCACTGAGATGTGGGGACAAGGAGTGCCATAGGAAATCAGTAATGAGGAAACATGAGGAAATTAATAATGCTACATTCTGAGCAGGGTTTGAATAGCATGCAGTAATTGAGGCCTGGGGCCACACTCTGCACAATGAGGAAAAAACAAAATAAGGAATAGCTGCTCATTAGGCTCCAGATTCAGCCAGTCTAAATTCCACCTAAGTCTTTGTGCCAAGCGTTTCTTACTGGCAGGCTCTGGGTCTTCAGGGATGCTGAGCCAATGGGAAACCCTAGGTAGAATTTAGTTTAGAGCTAAATCTGTCTACCACTGAGCAACATCTACCTTGAGCAACTGGTGAGGCAGACCTGCTCTGGAAAGTAGCTTGTGATCTTGTAATGCAAGAAATGGGCCAAATGACGGCGGCATGGGCAACCTTAATTCTTCTGGCACATCCAGTTTGTTAGCACACACTGTTGTATGTGTGATTTTGCAATATTAATGTTTTCGCATTTTTTTTTCTTAAATGGGAATCATAATACCATCCATTTGTGGAGAAATGGTACAGCTAAACTTAAAAAAGAAGTATTTGCTTCTGAGTTTCTTTACAGTAAGTTACCTAAACCCTTTGTAGCATGGTTAAGGTACTTTACAAGAATGAGTGCAGTCAAGGCTATGAATAAATCTGTAACTAATTAAGATATAGTAGAGTGTTTACACCAGTTAATACTTTTGGATGCTGGCATCCCACGAGCAAAGACACACTCATTGTCAGCTGCATCCATGATTTTATCCTCAGAAGTCTGATTGCCAAAGTGTTTCTATAGATAAAATCTTCTACATTGCTTTTACAATCCATTGTCTTACCCAATAGGCGGTAATGACTCAGGGGAGGGCACCTGACCTACCAGCTGAATTAGGAGTGTAGATCTGCCTCCAGAGGGAAGGAGAGAGAGTGAGCCTAGAAACCTATTTAAAGTACTAAATCACCCCTGTGTTCAGAGACTGTGAAGCTGAGGAGGCAGGTGGGCTGAAGCTGGGACTGGAAGTGTTTGAATGGTCATTCCCCAGAAGGGAACTGGACTGTGCCACAGGACATATCACGATAGTGGCAGCTCTGGCCTTCAGTGGCAGAAGTAATTCTCAAAGGTAAGTCACTGTTTAATGCGACTTAAAGCTTCTCAACTAGTGACACCTACAGTGACTACTCCCTGCGTCTCTGAGCCTCCTATACACTGCCTCTCCTTTGCAGATACTACTTACATTGTTTTCACTCTCCCAGCTTGTCCCAGGTCTACATTTTCTTTACACCCTCCCCTCCCACCCTTTTCTCCAGTTTTGTCTTCTTTTAATAGCTAGACATACCTGTTTGAAGAAAGCACTTCCCCCCATGTATCTCAAGCTGTCATACTTTGGGTGAGAAGAGCTTCCTCGACTGCCTTATGAAACCGTAGGTTGGGCAGAGCCTCTGACACCCTAACAAGTGCCCTGCCAAGTAGCGCTGACTGAATTCACTCACTCCTTCCCTTCGGAAGAGTCTGGTTTGACTCTCAGCAATCAGATTACCATGCACAGGAAATGAGTGGCAACATCTTCATCTGGGCCCAAGTTTTCAATAGCCAGGAGAAGTTTTACAGTATGACTAGGAAGACAGACCCAATGCATTCGAGGCATGCAGAGGGGTGCACTTGATGTTCTTAAGAGCAGTCTGGAACACTCTTACATGGTCAGCTGCCTTGGTTACAGTAGAAGCATGATGTGCAAAAAGACTGCAGAATGAAGATGTATCAAGGAACATGAGATCCGTCCCAGTTCTTGTGTCTGCCTGCTTTATGGTGACTCAAAAGCTGTGGGTTGCTAGAATTTCCTTTAGCCAAATAAACAGCATGACAAGGAGATGTCTTCAGCGAGTCATTCTGAACTTTCTTTGACTCAGTTTCCCTCTGTTGCTGTGTTATGTCTTCTGCATCATTCCAGCTCACTCCTCAGTTTTGGCCTTCCCAGCTCTCCAGCTGCTGTGAGTGTTTATCACAGCAGTTTTGTTAGTGTTAGCATGTCTGCTCTGTGTGTGCTCATTGCTGCGGCCTTCAGTGCAGCTGCTGTGAAAGGGATACAGGCACAAGGCCCTTCCAGGACTGCAGGGCACCAGACTGCTATCAAACTCACTAACTCATAAGCACCAGTGTTTCATAGAAGGTCTTTTCAGGCATCTGTGATGCACTCCTGCACAATCCACGTGAATATGGAAGGCACTTACCTAGGTTTTTTGTCCCATAGTGTTCTGAGGTCACACTGAAAACAGGACTCTGAAGAACAGAAGTTTAGTGTTCTGGGCAGATGGTTAGCAGTGATCAAGGCCCCATTGCATTGGAAGCACCTGAAGCAGGCAGCTTCAGTAGTTCAAGATGTCACACAGAAAATGTAAATACTAAAAAGGAATACTTAACTATTTGTATTTTATTTCAGGCAAAGGCTGGGTTAGGAATGTTTTTTGGGAGTGGAGAATGGTTTTAGTGCTGCCGTGTTAAAACATGGCTTGTATCAGTTCAGCGCTAATTAATTTTGCTTATTTCAATAGCTTATGCCAAACTTCTTTTAACTTTGCTAGTATAAAACCCATTTATTTAGCCATCAGGAGCAGCCTCTGTGCTGCAGGAGGGTTTATTCAGTAGCACACCTTTTGCCCCCGACATTTGGTGCACAAGAAAAAGCAGCACACGAGGGAAAGGAGTCTGGTTTCTGCAGCTCTGTATGATCCTGCCCATCAGCTGCACAGGGATGACCAGTTACCATGTGCATTGAGGGCTGTTGGAAATTGCAAAATATCTGCTACCACAGCCTGCATTATTACTCTGATCCAGTCTTGAACTAGGTCTTCATGAGGGTGTTTTCTGTTTTCACTTCATGGTTAATGCAGACTAAAGACCACATACACCATGTTACATGGCTTGGTAGACAGGTGGTCATGTTGCAATCTCTAGTGAGTCTGTTGCTTTAGATACCTTTTCCAGACCCTAACTCTGTCAGGGCATGTAGTGTACTATTAGGTGTAATATTGTGAGGGAAAGAAGCAAGCTTTTATTGTTGTATGAAAGTGACTGCATGGCACTACTTACAGCAAATTTAAATGTGAGTGGATGCAAGAGTGACATAGACAATGAAGAACATATTGCCTATGATGTGAATAAGTACTTTTTCCTGAAATTCTGGAGCAAAGGAAAACTGTCCGGCACATCATATGGCATTCAAGTCACAGTGTCGAAGCTGTGAGTCCATTATCTCCATGTCAATAGACAACGGAGTGAGCACAAACCCATGACTTTGTTGCAGGAGTAAGCCATTTGTAGGTGGCAGCAAGCTTATTCAGATGACAGCTTCCAACAGTGGCAGGGAAAGGATAAAAAATAGGCTGTGAAGAAGGTCCAGCTTCTTTCTTCAGACACACATACCCTGTCTTGGCAGGTCTTATCAATGCCCTATCTCACAGCCTTGCTGTCCGTTTTTTGTTGGAGCTGTGTAGGAAATCCACAGGAACTGGATTAAGGAAAAGACATGAGATGCAAATGGGACGGTGCTTTGCCTGCTGGATCTTTGGCTAAGAGAATCTGCAATCAGTGGAGCTGTACCAGTTAACAAGAGAAGATGGGTCAGCCAGGTTGACGCTGACTTCAATGGTAGTGCTATTTTTTTGCAGTGCAGAACTGGAGATGAGGAGTTGCTGTTTCTCTCCTACATCTCGCAGGGATCCTGCAGGTTCTGCCAAACTTAGCCCTGTTTCATGACAGACCTCCCTTCTCTCTTGGTGGGTTGACAGTGTATGAAGGCTGGTGCCAGAGTGAAGCTTGTAATATATTGTTTCCACACCTTACTTTTTCAATGGGGTAACAGGAGCGAGAATGAGTGTGAGGTGGTTATGTACATGGGACTATACGGAAACAAATATATTGTTTTGGTGGATTTGTTAATGTTAATTTGGGACTGAGTGATGCATGTAAAATAAATTACATTGTAAGAGTTAAGTTTCAAAGAGATCTGAGTGGAGCTTACAGTACAATTTCTACTGGGTAGTGTTAGATCCAATTCATGGGTATGAGCTTCATGATAGCTGAATCTTCCAACAGCATCAGTCTAGAGCTAAAGTTGAACACTAATGAGGTCTGGAGGAGCAGAAGTCTGAGTTGGGATTTGTCCTTGCTTCACAGGGTGTCTTCCTACAAAGTGCTTGTTCCTAACAATTTCTCCTTCTTTTCAGAAGGATATTCAGGGGAAATGCACACTGGGGTACCTCCAGGCCCTACTAGTGGATGTTGCTTCACATTGCAGTCTGTGGGTATCAGTTGTGTACCCCTAGTAAGACGCTTTCTGTCAGATCTGGGTTGAAAACAGGCTGGAGCTGCAGGTCCTAAGCAGAATTAAAAGCTACATACAGGATGTGTCAGACATGGGTTGTCTTGCCTTCCCTCCCCTCCCCTCCCTTCCCCTCCCCTCCCCTTCCCTCGAAGGCTAACTTTGAAAGCTGGAATTCAGTTTTCTGTTTCCTCAAAGTGGAAGCATGTTTTATGCAGTGGCCTTTTTTGTTAGTTTGCTACTGTAACTAATTATAAGCCTTGAAAATAAGGCATCCTGCTAAATCAAATGCCTTGGCAGTGCCCTTCTGAAATTGCTATAGCCAAGTTGGAATTTCTAGCCCATTACAGTGCAGTTGG
The DNA here is from genome assembly GCA_002631895.1 of Agapornis roseicollis. Lineage (NCBI taxonomy): Eukaryota > Metazoa > Chordata > Aves > Psittaciformes > Psittacidae > Agapornis > Agapornis roseicollis. The sequence goes on from NDXB01021249.1 coordinate 42,387, forward strand.
CCAAACAGGTGGTCTCTGCTTTTCTTCCCCTAGCTTTCTGCTTTACATTTTCTTTTTTTCCTGGTTCTTTTAACACAAGGTGCCAAAACCTTCTTGATGCATATGTGCTGTCTTAGAGAAAGCAGTCAACCCCCTTCCCTATATCTATGTGCTGCAGGACTTCTTGACATTACAGGTATGCTTTGTTTACATCCGGAGTATTTTTTACTCCTTTCCTACTGAGGTGTTATTTTAACTCAGATTAGCAATTCTACAATTTGGGGAAACTGGCATAGGGTAAGACCACACTTTTTTTGTTGTTGTTAATTTGGGTTTTTTTGCACTAAAGTTACTTTCTCAGGTCATTTGTAGGATAGGTTTTCACAAGATGAAGGCCCCTTACCTGATGAAAAGGACACACCATACAAGTCTGATAATTTTTCAAGAACAGATAGTTCAGCCTTAGTTAAATGTATTTCCTTGGTAAAGCAAATATAGCCTTTATTGAAAACCAATCATCTTGCCAAGTTTCAGTTGTTAAATATGAGTTTGGATTGTTCAGGGATAAAAGAAAGTAATACTTTTTCTTGGCATGAGAGGATATCGGAAACATCCATGCTAAATGTAATCAGACATGAAACAAAGAGAGGGGGAAAATGAGCCTTCAGAAAAAAATAGACTTCTCTCAACTCAAAGAAGAAACACAGCACGTTCCAGCATCAAAGAATTACTAGTTCAAAGTTTGGTATTAATTAAACATAGTAGAAATGCTAATTGCAGGTGAAAAGTCTGTACTATTTTTAGCTCTGCCATAAATAGACTGGTGAAGGATATGGTTAGTTAGACCAGAGCACTAGTAAAATCAATGTATTTAATTGGTAGCTGGAGTGATGTAACTCCCTGTGTCAAAGAGCATCTTCCCTATTTGCAAGCTGGTAGTTCCATATCAGGGTGTTAGCAAAAGAAGTAAGGGAAGCGAGCCTTTTTCCCTTCAATAGCCAGAATGCTGCCTGAGCCTGGGGAGCTCTGAAAGCAGCATGTGGACACCTGCCCTCTGCTTCATGTCTCGGTTTGTGTCCCAGGCTTTGGAGTCCCCTAGCAGAAGGAACCCACAAGCATCCATCATCCTGTGCGAGAAGATGGGCAGCCCAGCAGGACCATGATCATCCCAGACCCACCACAGGAGTAAGAAAGGCAACTCGCATAATTTGTTTCTCTGGCATTTAAGCTGAACTTCTCACTTCCTCATGTTTACTTGCTGTGCCTTTGTTTTCCAGTCTGGAAAAGCTGTTTCCAAGTCTTTTGGTGCCTATTTGTGCAGTGTAGGGATGAAATAAAAAATGAAGCCCCAAGTGCAGTTTTACACCCTGAAAGTCTGTGGTAGGCCACAGCAGATACAAAGCAAAACTGTTAAAGTCTCCTTTGATCCAGTTTATCCAGTATTTTTTGTGATTTCTTTACCTTGCATAAAATGGGACAGCTACAAAGCCTTACACCTTGCATTAAAGGGAGGGTTTGCCTACTCTTTGTGTTTAACTTAGTTGTGGCTGGGAGTTTGTATCAGGCTGGGCTCCTCAGACACATGGATCAGTCATGAACCATTGGTTTTGGCAGTGCAGGTTTCACCCAGAGGTTACCTCAGTTGCCAGGCAAATGTCTGGAACTGCTTTTGCCTCCTCATGGACGAATGTGTTTGGCGTTGCTGCCTGTATGTGGGCAGTGGTGCTGTTAAGGACTGACCTCGCCATCACGGGTGGATGTGTGCCCCTTGACCCCAGCACAGACCAGCAGTATGGACACAGTGCTTCTGGTTATCTCGTTCTTACTTTGGCTTCTGCATATGGCTTTCCTTCCTGTGGTAAACACGGGAACCACAGGTGAGGGGTGAGCCAATCTTGCCCTGCTACACAGTCAGGAGGCAGCCAGGGTTGCTCCTAGGCCCAGGAAGCTGTTTAAACACAGACATCATGTCATAGACATAGACATAGATTTTGCTGAATTGCATAGTCAATCTGTATGGCCACTCATGTCCTGGAGATCTGGAGAAGCTGGTTGAGGTTTCCCTTGGAAGTTAAAAACATGACCTGGTGTCTTCAAACGAGTAGGAGTGAGATGCTGAGGTGGAAAAGGAGTTGTTTTCCTCACCCTTACAAATGCCAGCCAGACTTCATTTTCTAATGTCACCAGATTCCTCCTGCTAGACATGAGTATCTTGCTGCTTGGCATAGCAATGTTCCTGTCTGGTATCTAGTGAACCATCATTAACAAAACCAAAGAGTAATAGTTTGGTGAAAGTGCAGAGTCGATAGTGCTGAGTAATGTATTTGCATACTGGCATATGTGCTATGAAAGCAAACAAAATTATGTCAAACTCATCTGGAAGAGAGTTAATTTAACATCCTGGCTAAAGTTATGCAACCAGAGGGAGGCGGGGTTGCAGGGGGGTGGATGTAATACACTGGCTGATGAAGCCTGGGGGACAAAATGTCCTAGTGGAAATTGTATGTAGCACAAAAGAATGTAACATAAGAACCCAGCAGAACAGCACTGATTCAAGGCGGCTTATATACACACGCAACTGTTTTTCTGTTAGTTTTAGGAATGCACAGGACGACAAAAGAAAAAAGAAATGAGTATCTGCAAGACAGATTAGCTGTCTCATTTATATTGAGGTCTCAGTTGCTTTTTGGTCCTGATTCAGAAAAGCCCCTGCAGGACACACTAGGGCGTGAGTATGCTTCAGTGCATTTGATGGATAAAAGCCAGTCTGTATTTTAAGCTGTAGGACTGAACAAATGGCCAGGTCCTGCGTTCAAAAGATGATCTCCCCTCCCCAACACATCACGGGTTGTAAAGTTGCAGGACTACAGGGATGTTTGGATTTGAGCCCAACCTTCACATTTGAGTTTTGACTTTTAACAGTTAATTTTAAGCACTTGTTTTGAATGATGCCAGATTTTTAGGCAGCTTTGCTCTGGAGTATCCGCAGAAACTTTGTGCAATTCATTTCTCTCTCATTATTATAAGCTTGCTGCTAATTTTGCTACAGAGAAATTAATGTGTTTCTTGCAATAACCAAAGTCTGAAGATCAAACCTTTACTTCTAAAGATTTTTGCATTCATAGTTGCAGATAACAGCAGACAAAACTCTCTTCCTCCATGCTGATAGTTACATCCCTAAGTCTAAGGAGTAAATATTAGAGCAGGGAGTCTGAGAACAATTTGTCTTCCAAGAAAATATAAGGTGTATCAAAAATTGTGGAGAGCTGGAGCAATGATACTACATCACAACACGGTGATGGGAACATTTTTGTGCTGTTTGGTTCATGTGCTGCATCACTTAAGGAAGTCACATCTTCAAACATAATTACAATGCCAGGAAGGGAAGTTTTAGAACACACCTCGGGCTGCACAGTGAGTATTAATCTACCTCCAGGAGCAATGAGCACAAGAAACTTGTTGCTAAGTTTACTGATGTCACCAAATGCTCCTGCATGGTTAATTTGAGAATGTCTTTTGCATGTAATTGGCATGGGGCTCAGAAGTTTCCTGGTCTAAATCTGTACCCGGAAGCTCTGCAGAGACTCTGAGCCTGCTTCTGGAGTTGTGGTGTAAACTGTTGTTCCTGTGACTGTATAACCATGTCTGTGCTGGATCAGGCCAAGGGAAAAAAGCTGAGCTGGACTTCATTCCAGGGGCAGGGATTTGCACCTTCTCACACTGGGCTAGGCAGATTCTGGGGGCTTGCAGTCAACAGCAGAGAGAGAGGACTTCTCAGTGACTTCTCAGGGGAGACCAGACTGCGTCAGCACCTAAGGTCACACAGAAGGAGAATTAAGCTGAAGACTGTGGGATCCTTCCAAACTGGAGGAACCCCAGGGTGAACAAAAGCACTTCAGCATGAGGAAATTTAGCTGCAGCAAAGCTCATCAGAAGGGTAGCTGAAAGCACTCATTCTCAATAGCCAGCTTTACAGGAATGTACCAAAGAAAGAGGCAGCAACTCCTTTGAGGAATGATACTAGGGTGGCCCATAAGTTGTGTTGTGAAGTCTCATTATGACCACATTCTCTTCCTGGGACTAAGTTTTACCTTACTGGAGTGGGTGTGCCTTCAGCACTGGGGCCCCAGTAGCACCCTCCTGACATTCAGTCATCTGGCACGTGAGGCTTGAAGCCTGAAGGAGGGACAGATATCTTCACCTTCTACTCCAACTGCTGGTGCCCAGATCCTCATGCTTGTCTGGGGGCCCAGCAGTGGTCCTTTGTGAAATGCTCAGCACCCAACCCTGTTGGCCTGGCCTTCAGCTTTCTCTGCCTATCAAATATCCCATTGTCCTCTGCCCTTGCATTCTCATAGGGCAGCACAGAAATTATGAGAAACAGTCCAACTTTGATGGAAGAACCTGCCTAGAAAATGATGAAAGAATAAGAAATGTGCTGTGCTTGAGTGTAACATTTTTCATTGGGATTTCTTTGCAAATTCTTGCTAGCTTCTGAGAATGTTTTGGATAGACACTGAAGCCATTTTTTAATAAACTTTGTGAATGTTTTGATTACATGAGAACTGAAGTCTGCAGCTGGATATTAACTGTGAAATAGTCTCCAAGAGACCAGGATTCCTTTAGCAAACATAAGATACCTCTGCATATTTCAGTGGTGACAAACGTGTTTCTATTTGCTGATATAAATTTAAGCAGTTTGCATTTGGGGATGCTGAGCTGCCCTTCTACTGTGCCTGTTCTGTGCCTGCATCTGCACAGCTAGTTGATGGTATTTTAGGTGGCAATGCTTATGTCGGTATCACAGATGCCAGCTCACATTAGCTTGTGACCAGATTTCCCCTTATGATATGTCCCTGCCACCTGCCCCTCTGTCACCCAGTAGCCATACAAGCTGCCTGCCTGTGCATTAAGCAGGTAGGCATCTATCTTCCTAAAATCCCCCTGGGGTAAACAAACCGCTTCCCTCTGTACCCATTCCTTACCCAGTGGGAAATGGGGAACAGATCCTCACAGATGCTTAAGCATCTAAATCATGATTGCTTTAGGGGTAGTGAAGACATCTGAGTTGTGGTCAATGAATTTGTCCAGCTTCTGGAAGAAGCAGGAACTGAACTCAAATCTCCTCAGTCTTTTTACATGTCCTGGAACAAGAAACAACCTATCTGCCTTTTTCTTTTCTTTTTTCCTCCTCTCTCCTGACAGCACCCTCATTTACACCTCCCTCAGCTGGTTTCTTTTCCTAACCCAGCAGCCTTTGACTGCCTCTGACTATTTCCTAGTTGTTTCTTTCACCATTTATTTGGTTTTGTTTCACTTTCTTTTTATCTTTCGCCCGTTTGCTTTTTTTTTTTTTTTTTCTCCCTTTTTTCAATGGACCACCC
>NDXB01021249.1:47883-60108 GCA_002631895.1 Agapornis roseicollis
TTTTTTTTTTTTTTTTGCTCCACTTTTACACTGGACCAGCCAACCTGATCTCCAAAGCGGAAGCCATGAAATAAGCGGGTCTGTGCTGGGCCTCTTTGTCTTTTATAGACAAGATTTTCATATCCAGCTGTAACAACTTTCAGTGCACAGGGCAATGTTGTTGCCTTTATGTGTTATTGTGGTCAGCAAACCACAGTTACTTAAGTAAAAACTTATGACTTTCTTAGAAAGACCCTTAAGGACATACTATCAGTCACATGCTTAAGTCATGTTGATTTAGTATGTCGATGTGTTTTGGTTGAGAATAGTGCTTTTCTCACACGGGAAAAAGGATTCTTCATCTTTACACTTATGTGCTGCAGATTTGTAGACTCAAACAGAAGTTTAAAGGCTGGAAGAGACCATTTCGATAATCTTGAGAGACATCAGGGATTCTAGAGGTCAAAGAGCCCCATTTCTTCTTTAGTAGCCTTTTAACAGCTAGTGGAGACACAGTTAACTTTATTGTTGCTACTATCTTATCACCACTACTCCCAGACTGGTGCGTGTCTGTAATTATTCTCCTGGCACATGGATAATATTTTCGCAATGTCATGCTTATTGTCGTCATGGTATTCAGTTACAGGCATCATTTCAGTGATTAATTTGCTGTTGCTTATACTGCAGTCCTGTGCATCTGCTTATACTGGAAGGCCACAGATGACCAAGTCTTCTGCTCTGTACTATATCCTCTTCCTGTTGCAAGAGGAGAAACAGAGGCACAGGGCAGTGAAATCAGTGTCTGGATCAAGGAAGGGGAGAGATACTGCACTTACAGCAAGACCAATGCTATAACATCAGAGGAGGTGTGCCTTACTTTTATTGCACCCTTGAAGCAAGCTTAGTGGATTCTTTTGCTGTGGCTTACAAAGACTGAATCTTTGTATTTCTCTGCTGTATCTAGTATTTCCTGTAATACTTAAAGTATTGGAGTTGCTCCTAAAGCTGTTTGAAGACCTGGCCTTAGTTCCAGCAATAGCTTGTTGAAGTCTGCATTTCTAATCCTCAATAAAAGCCTGGCTGGGATTTTCAAAGGAGTCTCCAAGGTGACAGACCTTACTTACTGGTGCCCTTTTTCTTTTGACTGTTTTATCTAAGTTCTCCTTTATTCTTCATACTGTATGTTTTCCACAAACTGAGATTTCAGATCAGAAATCTTTCTTGCTGTGCCCTGGTCTTGACCAGTAAAGCAGATAATCAAGTTTCTGTGCTTCAAACCCTTGTTTAACCTGGGGCTGCTTCCAAATTTTCCTGTTAAAGCAAATGAAAAGATCACCTGCAGTCTTCATGGAAAGTCCACCATTGATCTTTGGATCAACCCATGGGGATAGTCATCTTGCAAGCACCAGCCTCATCCCCATGTCAGTGTTATACCCTCTTTCCTGATGCCTTCCAAGTACAGCTGTGGACCTCAGACACCTGGGAGAGGCAGCTGCTTATCTCTTCCTTGGAGCTGCAGGCAGAGGGGAAAGTGAAAAATAGCTTTGTGCCATAGTCTGTGCTGCACATACTCAGAGCAAGTGCTGGAGGAGCAACTTTCTGTACTGCCAAAATACAAGAGAGGTGGTTTTCCATTTGTTCCCAGTCTATAGTAAGGCTCTTTGTGTATGACAAGACTACCTAAAAAGATGCAGGAGGATCTTCCCCTTGTTTGTGTGGTAGGTTGTGTGCCTTTTGAATTGACAGCTCTCAGGCTCCCAAGCAGGTTTTTTTAGCCTTGTGCATGGTGCTTCCCTGAGGTACCCCTCCAGCCTCTGGTACTGAGCTGTGTCCATGGATGGAGGTGCACGGCACCAGGCAGCATTGCTGCAGACCAGGTCTACTTTACTCCTCGGTTTCCATTTATGTTTACAAATTTTACTGGGGCAGAATTAAAGTATTTTTTAAATTGCTGTTTGTCATAGATTTCTGGATTTCTATATTGTGGTGAGGAATAAAATATCCACATAGTCTGCACATGGGCAGCACTGTGTGCATGCCAGATGGTAAAATGCTTATAGAGAGCTGGAAATCCAGGCATAAATCCACCAGGCTCACTGTATATCTATCTATCTATCTATCTATCTATCTACTTATCTATCTATGCCCAAGGGACCCACAGTACAGCAGAGAAAAGTGCATCTGTATAAGCTCTGAATGTGTAGACACAGTGAAGCTGTGAGCTGGCAATCATATTTTTCATTATAGGATGCCAGTACCTGGTATTTTGGTTTGCAAAGACCTTAACTGGGCTATTTAGCAAGCAGCATGAACTTGCTGATGTGTGAACTTCTCCTCATTATGGCAATGCAGAGGGTTGGCTTGTCTGCCTGATCTTGGCTTTCACAGACATCCAGATATCCTTGTATGCTTGGCAGAAGGCTGTGTGCTCTTTTCATAATGCAGTGACACACAGTATTCTCTGCATTAGTTATTAAACAGTGATATGATAGTTTATTATGTCTAGTGGTGGATAAGCTTCAAAGTGCTTGGCAGTTCAGTCAATCACTTGAACCCTTTTGATCCAAAATGATTCCTGGACAAGGAACAGTTTTCCAAGCTGCCTTTACAGTGAGTGGTCTTCATTTGAGAAAAGAGGGCAAAATGTAAAATATACTGGGTGGGCAGAGGTGGCATTCTGAAACTTCTGCTGAATGCAGGGTCCTGAGATACTAGGCAGACATCTAGAAAGTGGTTCTTCTTGCCCCAAAAAACCTGCCAGCTGGACAAAGCAGGCAAGGAACTGTGAGGATATTTGTGGTGGACTGAATTTGAGCCTTACTTAGGCTAGAAGATCACCCCGTTAGAGTCCAAATGGTACCGTAACTTGTGTAGATGTATCAACAGCTTAAAATTAATCCAGTGAAAAAGATGACACCATGCACTAATTACGGCAAGTATTTTATACTGGGATAGAATTAGCTCTGAGTAAATAACTGTGAGCCTTGTTAATGCAAAAATGTAAACCCAGAACTCTTTTGAGGAAGAAACTAGGGTGAGGTCTGTTCAGTTATTCCACTGAAGTGTTTGGCCCAGGGCCAGTTTGGCCTGTTATGAGTTTGGCCCTGGTTAAACTCTCAGGTCTTACTTCAGTGAGATGTACAGATCTACTTGAATTGCAAAGCACATACATGTGTCATTCACTGGAAACTGTCATGCACATATGTTTAATTAGACATATACGCCTTTAGATTATTTTAAATAATGATTAAATCTTTGCTAATGACCCTCTGATAATTAACAGGTAGTCTAAAATTGTATTTCCCACGTCTTAAAATAAAATGATGTTTGGAAATTAAATTCTTGAGTACAAGGTGAACGGCAAAATACCTGCTTAGTTACATCTGGTAAGGTTGGCAAGGAGTCTAAAGTTAGGTCTTAAAGACACAGTGAGAAAGCCAAATAAACAACTGGGCTTTTTAAAAGGCTGAACACTGTGAGCTGCCTGGTGAGAGCACCAAATACAGATTTCAACACTTGTATCATCACTGAACGATGGCACCAAATTCTCTTGATTTTCCACTAAGGGTTTAGGTATGAGTATCCATATTCACATGGCTGGATACCACCTGGGTCTCTGAGTGCTGGCAAGGCTTTCCTGATGTTGTGGAACCAGCCTGATGGATAGAGGAACATGTGCGAACTGGATGCCGTATGCACTTGGGCTGTGGAAACATTCATTTCTGCTGCTAATTTTAAAATCCTAATGCATTTAGATTTATTTCATAAATGCTGCAATTTATGGCACTGTTAGAGATTCAGATGTTTGTTTTCACTTAAAGAGCTGGCTGTTGTTGGTGATGTTATCAGTCAGGAGCATGTTATCATCCTATTATCATGACAGTCTTTTAGATAAGTAACCATTGGTGCTTGGGAAGCAGTTGGAAGATCCGGGAACAGTGGATGAAGCTGGAGCTTTACGTTTACACACTCTATTTTCCCACTGAAACACACTCTCCGAAGCCTACGTGTATTTCTTCACTTACACGGCAGTCCATCTTCTGCTTGCCAAGTCCATCATCTCAGTTCCCCCAGAGAAGGGTGGGATACTGATGCAAGACGCAGTATTAGATGGCAGTTCCCCTCCCTTGAACCAGAGTCTGATGACATGTCTGCTAAAATGCGTCAGATGGTTGGGGAAAGGGAGAGAGCAAGAGTGATGGAGAGAGAACTCTGGGTGGAGGGGTTTGGTTTTAATTAAAACAAGTAAAGCCATGTTTTCCAAGCCCCAGATTACACTCAAGTCTGGCAGAAGCTGCTGGGCAAAAGTGAATTTTCTGATGGCTTGGTTGTTTGCCAAGGGATCCTGTGCTGCAGAAAGCCCCAATGCCAGAACACATTTGGCCTGGGATCAATGGGGTGCTGAGGCTGGAGAAGACCACCAGCAGGCTCTGAGGTGGAACCATACAGTAAGCTGGTAGCTCCAACGTTTTTCAGCTGATAGCTGAAACACTTTTTAGCTGCAGAGCAGAAATGGCATTTTCCTGGGGAAAAAAATGTTGGTTTTTTTTTCACTCCTTTTGGTCAAAAAGGCAAACACATAGGTTTGTTCTCTAGTCTTCACCAGCCCTTGGGAGGCTCTGGGGAGGTCTTGGTTCTGCAAATTGGCCATGTGGCAATGTTTCCCTTCACTGTGCCTCTTATCTCTCCCATCCATTGCCAGTAGACACATCAAGCTGCCCAGGGCCAAAAACTTTATCTTCGTGCATATTTATGTGGTGTGTACTATGGAAGGGACACCAGTCTCATCAGGGCACTCAGACACTACCATAAGAGTTGCACGCGTAGGACAAACTAGATGTTACAAAGCCTCCCGTGATCACTGACACCTTTTTCTTCTTCCCTGCCCCTGTTCTCAGCAGCAGCATGTTCCTCTTGAATAACATAGCTTGTGTTAGCTGCAAGAGAAAGCCAGGAGGATCAGGTGGCTGTCTAAACCTGGTGACAGATGCTGTCTGCATAGGCAAACGCTGGCTTCTATTTAGAAGTGGAATTCGTGTGTGACAATGGTCCCCTTCTCAGGCATGCATGCATCTTCCTTGCTGAGATGCTTTCTCCCTGCTGTTATGCTGAACTTGCTGGACATAGTGCTGTAGATTTGCCTTGTGAGTCATAATCCTCACTGTGCTGTATTGTGCTCTGGAAGCCAGCTCTAACCCCTTGGAGGAATCCTCACAGTACTCCAATTCATCCAAACTGGAAAAAAAATGCAGATAACTGTGGAAAAAGCACAAGCAAACAAACAAAACAAACTAGGGATCTTTTCGGCAGTAGTTCTTTGGGAGATACTTTGGGAGGAACAAGGACAAGACCACCTTGAATCTATGTTTTTCAGTGTCTGGAGGCCTCTGAATCCCATAGTTATGTCAGTGCCTGATGTGGGCCTGCATTTCTGGATTGGCTTCAGATGAAGTAACCAGATGTGCACTGGAGGTAAACTGTCACGGGCTTGTTGCTGCTGCTGAACATGATAATAGGGCTGAACTTCATTTCATAGTTGTGGGGTTTGATGTGGGAGATTAATTAAGCTAATTTCTTCAGATGTAGCATCTTTTATTTTAGTCCTTCCCCTGTTCCTCCTTTTAGTAAGAGATGCTGTAGCAGCAGCACCATTTAGGGCCAAGAGGGTTTTCCTCCCTCTGTCCATTCATTGTGCCTATTTGAATCTGATCATCTTACCTATGATTTTCTTCCAGGCCTCCTCACAAAGCCCTGACAGGATCTCTTGGGTCACAAGGCCCGATTCATCTGCACAAAGACTTGCTTGAAGGCCTTTTCTGAGAACTTCATGGAGGAACATTATTGATTCACTGCAAGTGGACCCAGGCTGGCTTTCAGAGTCCAGGTTTAGCTGGCAAGAAAAGAAGGCACACTGCTGCTCTTAGTCTGAGCCTTGATTTCCCACCTTCAGAAGGAAGATAATGACAGTCCCACTGGGGGATGTTAGAGGGATGACTGTCAGCAATGGCAGTGGCATACATGTTGTGGACAGGAAAACTTGTGCTGCTCCTGGAGCATGACTACCCCTCGTGCAGATGCCTTGAGCATGATGACGTTCCCATCCTGCCAACCGTGGTAAAACTCCAACCCCCATGTGAAGAACAAATAAGCATTTGTTTCCTTTTGCTTCCGTGCATGCCTGGCATTTGCCAGGAAGATTTTAATGTACTGTTTAGATAAGATAGAGAACCTCTTCTTGGGCCAAGCCAAATATGCTCTTTTAAACAAAAGGAGGGATTTCAAGCAAGGGAGCTAATGGTGCAGGTCCAGGGAACTTTCTCAGGTGGAGCCTTTACAGTGGTGAAGGTCTCAAAGGCACTTTTTCCTGGTTGGGAAGATTCCCAGATTAAAAGCAGACCAGCCAATTCCCCTGGGTGCTGTGTCTCCCTGTCCCCAGATGACCCGTGCAGGTGATCTTCTGCAGAGAGGTTTCAAGGAGCTGAGGCTGGGCTGAGGGATGCTCTCACAGTGAGGGTGGCCCTGGGCTTTCCAGACGTGGAAAAGCAAGGTGTTTGCTATGTTTATGTGACGTGTGTTCCTCATGCAGACCTCCTGAAGAGGCTGGGCCTCTCATTGCCTGCCTTGCCCCTGCCTTTCCGCTCTCCTGTTTCTTCTTGGCAGTCAGACAGCAAGGGAACTCCTTCATTAGCTCACCGAAGGCCCGGAGGTAAACTCCCTGCTGCACAGAAACCAGCACCAGCTCATTAGTTGCCACACACAAAGCTTTCTCACGTATGCGAAAATACCTCTATGATATGTGCTGCATGCACATGTGCAAGTTACTTAACAGCAGCAAATCCTTGTTAATTTCCTGAGTAGCTGCTGGTGTGTTTACTGTCATTTTCCTTGGAAATGATGTTTCCAAAGCACCAGTTTTCCGTCTCTGTTAGCACATCACACCACTGTTTATCTTATAAAGCTTCTATATGTTCTACTTGGTGTACACCAAATTCTTCCAGAAATTAAAGACTTTTTTCTAGTGTAATGATTTTTACACCTGCCAAGAAGCAGCTTCAGTGTGTGTTTTGAAAGTATAGCTTTTCAAAGCTAACAGGAAGGGATTTCAAGGGTCCGCATGCTGTTTTTTGTCCCTAGATGTTTGTGTATTGCCTGTTCTCAGAGATGAGCTAGAAATCTAGGCAGATCCTGAGTATGCCCCACTTCTCGTTGTCCATTCTTTTCTGTCTATTGTAGATAAAAAGGTCATAGAACTTGCCAAAGTGTCTTTGAATAAAGAATAATTCCTTGTATTTGCTGGAAAAAAACCTCATTAGATCAGCTAGCTGACTGTTTACCAGAGGAAAACCATTAGTACTATCAGATGCCAGAGCATAATGCTAAAATACAAGACCTGGTCTAGGGACTCTTAAGCCTACAAAATGAAGTGGTTCTCAGACAGAGGAGTCAAAATCACATGAACTGTGCTGCACAGCACTGGCAGCTCCATGTTTGCAGCACTGTTCCATGTTCAAACAGAAACAGGGCTGAACATGATTTGCTCTTTGTACTCATGGTTAGGTTGGGACTGGTTAAGCTAAATGGCTTGCTGACCCCTACGCTGTGTGAAATGACTTAGCCTTTCATTTTTAGTGGCTTGGTAAAAAAGGATTAATGCTCCCCTGCTAAGCGTCATAAAAAAAGTCTAGTTCACCTTTTCAAGTGAGTTTCTTGTGCAAAACTTCATACTCTTTCCCATCATTGTGGTGTTTGAACTTTCTCAGTGCAATACTTTTGTGGGAGATTCCACATCATTTGAGTCTTTAACACCAGCAGCTTTAGAACTATTTTTTAGGAAAAGGATTATTTTTTAAATGGAGCAGAAGAGCATAGGCAGAACTGAATAGATATGCACATTCCCTGTGAGTTTCTTTTACCCCTTCTGGCACTATGTTATCTTTGTCTACACTAGCCCAAGTTGCTCCTGTTGCAAAGAACAGCCATTAACCTGCCCTTGTGGTCAGCTGGGTTGCCAACTTCATGCTTCCACTATGACATAAAGTAGTTGGAAAGCATGATTTATAAAGCAAAAGTTATGACTGAGCTCTAGCACATGAATGGTGATCAGTGAACTAAAAGCATCCATCCCTATTGTTGCACAGCCTCCAGGCACAGCAGCAGCCATTTTTCCTTGGAAGCCTTCAAGCTGTACAACTGTAGGGAGATACTATAAAAATGGGGTCCCACAGCTTCCTTATAGATATAAGCCAGCTCTGTTTCTAGGGAGTAATGTATTTATGACATCAGAAGGTTCGACCTTCAAGAGAAAAAGCATATAAGAATGCTGGCATGACATTGCTTAGGACATAGATCTTGCTTCTCTACTGTCGTGCCCTGTGACATTGATGCAAAGGGAGGCAACTTTATTTCTTTACATCTAAATGCTGGGGTTAGACTCTTGAAAATCCATCTCAGCTTATGTTATCCTGACTGATTAATTCAACTGTGCTTGTATGGCCTACAGGGGTGTGATAAAAGCTCTTTTTCCACTTGTGCTTGGGGCATAGACGTATGAAATTCAAGCTTGTTCCCTCCCAGAGAATCGGATGAGGGCAGTTAGGCTTTAGGTTGTACCTCAAAGTAAAAGCAGTTGCTCTGTCCTTAAGTCACCTCACTGCTGTTGGTTTATTACTGAAGGCTCACAGCTGAAGCCAAATGCTGAATGTTTGCCAAGTACAGCATGTCATTTTGAATATATGAAATAATTGGAGAACAACATTGCAAGCCTGTTCCTGCAGCTTTTCCCTACACAAAACTCGGGAAGTCTTAACAGCAGAAACAGTCTCTACCTCTGAGCTTGGTAGGTAGCACTCGTAGCCCAGCGAGGGGACTTAAAGGCTAGCAACTTTGTCAATTTTCATTGAGGATGAGTTGAAACAGAGGCTTCTGATGTGAAATGTTGTGTAAAGCTGTTTACTTCTTCTGTTGTGAATAAACTCATTTGCTACTTCAGGGCTGTTCTTGAGCATGGCACAGCTGTAATGATTCATAGAGAATGGCCTGTCTTTGAGGCAAGAAGGACTATTGTGTCTGAAATTTCCCTTGCCTCAGAAATAAAAGGGATTTCATTAACTAGTATGGCATGACACCTTGTATGCCTACACTGCATTTCAAGTCTTCTCCCTGTCACCTTTATTTATGAATAACTTTTCACATTTCCAGCATTTGTAAACTAGCAGATCAACTAATGCCATAAACAGATTATAGGTTACTGTGTATACTGAAGTTAGGTTATCAAGAGAAGGTAATGTAAATGGTTTAAAGACACAATAATAAATAATGCATTCATCTCTGGAGCTCTGCAACAATGAGAAATGACTGATTAGTCTTGTAAAAAAAGGCTGACTAGTGATTTATTGTCTCTCTGTAAAACAGAAACGCGGCAGTTTGGTGCCACTTTATCTTGGTACTGGAGGAAAATGAGGAAACAGAACTGTTAAAAAAGATTCGTGGTGCCATGTGCCTGGCTCTGGTTAGGGTGAAATGTCAGGACTTTACCTTTATGGGCCAGATCTCATTTTCAAACATGCTAACGTCTGGGTAGCATTTTAGAAACAGGGAAGATATCTTCAAAATAAGGAGGTCTGAGAAAGTCCTTTTTTTTTTTTTCCTCCCTTCTTTTTTGTTTTTATTGTTATCAGAACTCACAGGAAAGGATACTCAGGTGAGAGAATAATTTGAAATGAAGTGTTGTGTCAGGACTTGAAGGCCTTTTGAGCGCTGCAGCCTAAATGGCAGATATCATCCTCCTCTCTGATAGCCCTGGCCAATACTGGGCTGCTTCTGGTGGAATATGCAGGCCAGAAGAGTCCTGATAGTTTCTGTGGGGAACCCAAGACTTTCCCAGTTTGTGAGGGAGGATGGAATTCCCATTGGAATTCCCATTCTCTCAGTTTAGGAGAGAATGTTTGGTTCTCCAGAACCAAAAGTTACACTGAGCCACACAGAGCACCCATTCCTGCCTATCTGTAGGAATCTGCCAGAGCATACAGGGTCTCTATAGGTACCTGGTGTGCAAATAACTCAGCTTGGCTGGTAAAGAGCTGTTGCTGTATGCCTTTGTTACCCCAATGTCTCTCCAACATCTAAGTTCCCAGGGTGCAGGGAAGTTAGGCCCCCAGTGACTTGCCTGTAGAGCAAAGTTTTTTATGACATATCTGAAGGGATAAGCCAGGGACTGGTATCACAGCCATGGCTTCTACTGGGGGAACCTGATTTGAGAAACCCATTTTTTATTGGGGCTGATGGGGTCCATCTCTCAGAGAAGGGAAAAAGCATCTTCAAGAATAGAGTTGTCAAGCTGGTGAAGTGGGGTGTGTGTGTGGGAACCTCAATACATCCCACTCTTACCAGTTTGGTGCCAGTGAAACCAAGAGGTGCCCAGAGCCTAGAGAGGGATTGCAGGCCAGCAGGATAGCACCAGAAGCACTGCACAAAGGGATTCCAGCCACTCCAGCCAGTAAGTTGGGTTCACTGGGGGCTCAACTTAAAAGTCTCTGTGCAAAGACACATAGCATGGAGAATTAACAAGAGGAGTTAGAGACATGGGCATGCCTACAAAGCTTTGATTTTACTGCCATCACAGACATGTGGTAGTATGACTCCTAACCGGAGTGTCAGAATGGAAAGCTACAGGGTCTTTAGGAAAGAAAGGCATGGGAGATGAGGAGGACGTGTCGCCCTCTATATCAATGACCAGCTGGAGTGCATGGAGCTCTGCCTGGAGATGGATTAGCCTACCAAGAGCTTATGGGGCAAAATTAAAGCTATGCAGGGACAGGTGACATTATAGTGGGGGTCTGCTACAGGTCACCTGATGAGGAAGACCAAGCATTTTCTATAGACAGATATCTGTTAGAAGGACAACATATCAGGGCATAAGCAATGAATTCCTGGAATGCATTGATGACAACTTCCTTCCCCAGGTAGTAGTGGATCTAACAAAGAGAGGTGCTGTGCTGGACCTTGTTCTCATCAATAAGGAGAGCTGCTGGGGAATGTGAAGGTCAAGGGAAGCCTTGGCTGTTGTGACCATAAAATGGTGAAGTTCAAGTTACTTAACATGGTGAGGAAGGTGCACAGTAAGCTTGCTGTGCTTATGGAGAGCAGATTTTTGCCTCTTCAGGGATCTGCTTGATAGAGTACCATGGGATAAAGACAAGGGGGAAGAGGGGCCCAGGAAAGCTGGATCATGTTCAAGGATCATCTACTCTTTAGCTCAGGAGCAATGCATCCTGATAAAGAGGAAATGCAAGGACCTGTGTGAATGAACAAGGAGCTCCTGGACAAACTCAGACACAAAAAGAGGAAGCCTACAGTCGAAGACTAAAGAAAATATGGGCCCTCTCCAGGAGAAAATGGAAGACCTGTTTACCTGGAATATGGAGAACGCTGAGGTGCTCAATAACATTTTTGCCTTGGTCATCACCAGCAAGTGTTCTGGACACACCACTCAGTTCACAGAAGGCAAAGGCAGGGACTGGAAGACTGTACAGAAGATATTTGAGAATATCTAAGAAACCTGAAGGTGCATAAGTTCATGTGTCCCTGCTTATGGCAGGGGGGTTGGAACTAGATGATCTTAAGGTCCTTTCCAACCCTAACTATTCTATGATTCTATGAGATGCATATGCAGATCCTCAGGGAACTGGCAGATAAGTGGCTGAGCCACTACCTATCATATTTGAGAAGTTGTGTTTGTGAAGCTCCCACTGACTGGAAAAGGTTGATACACTGGAGGGAAGGGATGCCATCCAGAGGGATCTTGATAGGCTTAAGAGTTGGGACCCTGTGACCCTCGTGAATTTCAGCAAGGCCTGGCAGTGTTCAAGGCCAGATTGGATGGGGTTTTGAGCAACCTGGTCTCGTAGGAGGTGTCCCTGCACATTGCAGGGGGGTTGGAACTAGATGAGCTTTAAAGTCCCTTCCAAGCCAACCCATTCTATGATTCTATTTCTATGTCTCTATGCTTTCAAATAGGTACTGGTACAAATACTCATGAGCATGCGCTTGTGTTTCAGCCCTTGTATTCGATTTATATATTTGCTCGCTTGTGCCAAACCAGTATGTTTGAAGCTGAAAGAGATATGTGTACTCACCAGAGAGTAGAACCAGGCTGAATGAGTTAAAATTGAGCAACCCAATGTCTTACAAAAAAAAAAAAAAAAAAAAAAAAAAAAAATTATTAACATTAAAAAATTTAAATTAGGT
>NDXB01021249.1:73624-86501 GCA_002631895.1 Agapornis roseicollis
TTTTTTTTTTTTTTTGAACAAGCTTTCTACTCTCATTCATAACAGGTTCACATCAAAAGAGGACTTTCCCCCTGCAAGGCTCAGCAAGGCAGCTCTGGTGATAAGAGTATAGAAATAAAATGATGTGACACTTTTCCTGTGTTACAGTACTGTTGGAGTTGTACACAGGGTTCTCACCTCAGGTAACAGTGAGGGTAAAGGGTAATTTCAGGCTACCTGAGGACTGACTGGCTGGCTGAATTTTTTGCCTGGTTCATAAGACACACTGCCTTTTTGGCAGGGCACTACTACCTACTTCCCCAGCAGCAGCTCCCATGCAGGTGCCCTGTGGCTCTCATTGCCTAGGGAAAGCTCCATGGTGTGCAGCCAGGCAGAGCTGTGAGTAGTGTTGTGTGACTGGGATGCAGAGAGGAGCAGTGCCTGGGTCAGATACCCAGGATCCATTTCCCTCCCAGGGCACAACCACTTGACCCCTAAATATCCACACTATGGTGCAAACAGGAGGGAACCACTATCATCTATTTGGAAATAGCTGGGTAATTCCTCCCTGCTGGGATGGCTGGGGATGTTAGGGTACCTGGGGACATCCCGCTTCACCTGCTAAGCTTCTCTAGGCCCACAGTGCTGCAGCAGCTTTGGCCTTTAATTTTGTGAGGAGGAAGAAAGGCAAACTCCTCAGAGTTAAGTTCACTTCATAAGCCAAGTCCTTGTGATGCAGTGGCTGCCAAGGCATTCTCTTCTTCTAGGATGTGGAGCCAAAAGCCAACAGTTTGCTTGGAATGCCTTTAGATCAAATCTTTGGGGCTAATTCAGATATCCAAGCTGATCTTATTCCATTTCTTCTCTTTATGTAAGTACCACAGTTCTTATTATTTGACAGTATTAGATAATCTGGTCTTGGTACCTGGCCTATCTCAGGAAAAAGATGCCTCAGCTGCTCATTGCTGGAGCTTCTCTGTATGCAGTCCTTGAGATTTGCATCCTGGGCCTTCTGTCCTAGCTTGAATCTGGAAAATATTTCCTGTATACATAACTGACCTTTATGAGGTGAACAGTTGTGAAAGCAGACTTCAAAGAAACTGAGAAAGCTGAATAAAACCCAAGTGCTGTGGTTTGCCTTGTCACAATGTCTGAGATGTAGACAGAGGAGAGTTCGGTCTAATGACCTCTTTTTACTTCTTTTTCTCCTCCCACACAGGCAGGAGAAGTTTTGTTTTGTTTGTTTTCTCTAGAGTTATTTCACTTAGTTAATGAGGCAATTAAAAAATGAACAGGGAATGTTTCCTGGTAGAAATCAAAAGAATAAAAAAGACATTTTTAGGCAACCTAAAGTTTTTTTAAGGATACAAGCTATTTTCAACAAGGTCTTTGAGAATATTGTGTCAGAGGAGGATTGAGATGGGAGCCCACATAAGCCGCAAGTCCCTGCTTTGTCCAGATGCAGGACTTTGCACCTCAGATAACGGCTCCATCAGGAGTAGCAAGGGCTTAATGCTGGGTCCCCCACCGGAACACAACTCCCAGAGAGCCTGTTGGAAGGGCTTTCCACCTCCCTGTACTCCCCATCATCTACTTTTCCTCATGCAAGCTTTTTGGATTTCATAGGGTGCCAAGAACATTCCCAGACTTCTGAAACAGAAGCACATCCATGTGCTTGCAGATTTTGGGCAGGACTGTGAACACAAGGGCTGCTACTCTGTTTGGGACACACAGCATCCATCTCCTCTCCATCTGCCTGACTGCTAGTGGGGACTCAGGTCACCTCTTGCCGGGGGAAAGCCACAACACCATCCCTAGCCCGGGAGGAATCTCACTTGTCAGTGGAGAGGGAGTTATTGTTTGGTACCTGCTGATTACTAATTGCCATCTTAATCCTGCATTTGTGTCACTGCTGGGAGAGAGCCAACTGACACAGCCTTGCAAAAGAGACTACGGTGTGTTTAACCAGCTTAATGACTGTGTAATTACAAGTCTCCCTAAACACTCTTCCACAATTAGAGCTCATCACATCCTCACGACCTGACAGGATTTTTGAAATGTAATTAGAGGCTGGCAGCACGCTGGTGTTGATCTTGAGGCAGGGGGAGGAGGAGGAGGTGGAATTGCTGTGAGCAGTGGGTGTCTAGCTCTTACAAGTGTCTTATTAACCTCTCTGCAAACAGATCTGTGCAAAGCCCCTGGCTGTCACAACAAGGCTGATCTGCCTGCCTGGGCTTCCCCTTCTGCCTCCTGGAGTGAGCCAGGCACAGCGGCTGTAGGAAATCCCTCTGTGTCTGTCTTCAGCCTCTGAGTCTGACTGAAAAACATGCCAAGTCAGGGACAACCTATCCAGGACAAGCTGTTTCACTGGTGAATTTAGCCTCGTGGGTGCACCATGCAAAGCCTGTCCCCATACCTCTGTCAGAGCAGCTTGCTCTGGAAAGTGCTTGCAGACAGTGCCTCTGTGAAATGGATTGACTTATACATGACAAACCCCTCATGAATAAAAGATTCTGCTTATGCCTATAGGTATAGCAGAAATATACACACACACACGCATATATATACCAGAAATATATATATATATTTCTGATTGTTTCTGGTGGCTAAAATACCAATGTAATAAGTAGTAGTTTGAATCGTACATTCTCCTCTTCTGTTTTATTCATATTCCTTCTCCATCTTTCCTGGCCTCGTTTCAATGTTTTTTTCACTTATCTTCCCTCAAATTCTGATTCATTTAGTGATAGAATCACTTAAGCCTCTGAGTGTTACCCTTTTCCTTTCACTGGAGGCACGTACAGCTGCCACTCCCGATCTCATACAAGTAATACTGCCTCACTGCTATCCGAAACAGTTTACTCACGTGGTGGAAAATTGTGAAACTCTGCACTAGAATTTTTTCTTTCCAGAGACCTGTGAGCTGCAGTTGCCTGATGTAGTTTATTGTGCCTTTCAACCGCCTGTTCATCAGTACCCAGCAAACTGCAGAAATCTGCTTATTGCTAATATTTCCACGTTTTTTCCCATTCCTCTGTAATACAGCTCTTTCTTTTTTTTATCATGGCAGAAAATTTCCAGCTGCTGTTAAAGGATGAGTTTCACCTGGGAAGCCCTGTGTGAGTTTTGCAAGGAAATGCAGTTACTTTTAATTCAATGTCTGGGGGAAGTCAACTGTACTTGTTTTTTGTCTTTTTTATTTTATTTTTCTTTCTCGTATGCACAGGTATGTCCCATAACTCTGGTAATTTTTCATGCTTATTTAAAATGGGCAGCATTCACTGTATTTCTCATTCTTTTCATAATTGGATTGAGCATATGCTTATGTGGTATCCAGATAAGCAGGAAGTTAGCAAGCAAGCACATTAAGTTAAATTCAGTGTAAGTAAGATGCATCAGCACCCAATTTAGAATCATGCAAAGGTCCAGTGAGCATGGGCTAAACTTGAAGGGTACCTACAGGTACAGCTAGCTGACTCGTTAGTTTGGTGTTCATGGCTTGGCTGTAAACCAGCACATGTGAAGTTCATTAGCATGTGAGGAAGGCTTTACCCTTGACCACCGCCTCCTCCTCTCCTGGACATCAGAGATAGCTTCCTTAACATTGAAATCGCAATGCTGCAAAGCTGGTGTGAGTGAAAGCAGTTCTCATCCTTAGCAACCTGGCAGCAGACCATGTGTCCTATTTGTGGTACCAGTCCCTAACTGGAGGAAATATGGCTGAAGAGTGAAGAGGGTGAGAGTATCAAACAAGGCACAACCACCACCATTTGCAGGTCTGAAACTGTGTAAAAGTGAGTTTCACACCTGCAAGAGTACTTACTCACCTAAATACCACAGAGGTGCCTCATTACCAGAGATTTACATAGGAGATAGGGACCAGGTCACTCAGGAGGATGCTGTTCTGGGGGGCACTTAAAGGTCTCTGTGGACCTTGTGTTGGAACTGGCGGATGGAGCCAAA
This sequence comes from Agapornis roseicollis, assembly GCA_002631895.1. Classification (NCBI taxonomy): domain Eukaryota; kingdom Metazoa; phylum Chordata; class Aves; order Psittaciformes; family Psittacidae; genus Agapornis; species Agapornis roseicollis. Next base: position 77,567 of record NDXB01021249.1, read on the forward strand.
TCCCTGGAGGTACCATTCAGCGCCTAACTGAAAAAGACCTTGCTTGATCAGGCCAACTTCTAGGTCTGCTTTCCAAGCCTGCTAGAAAGGAGGGTGTTCTCCTCAACGCCCGTGCACAGCTTAGTGTAGGAGCAGCTGCAGTAGGAAAGGCCTAAGGCCATAAACCTGCCAGTGCCAGCAGAGAAACCCACTTGAAACAGTCCTTCTGCAGCAGCAGGGCTGCCAGGCCAGTGGAGCCAAAAGCAGGTTTCAGGAGGTCAGAAATCCCATGCAATGGGTTTTGGCCTGGCCGTAGCAAGTTTTCCTTGGGGCTCTGGCAGCTGTTTCAGCTGCACGAGGCCAAATGGCACTGCTGTCCTGGCCTGCCACCCACCCGAGCAAGCAGCCTGGCTTTGCTGAAACGAACTCACACTTTCCATGAGGCCTTTCCAAGACAGGCCTTCCCCCTAGTCCCCCTAGCTTCACCCCTGGCCCCAGAGCATGCCCCTTGCTTCCAGGGTGTGTGGTGCCTCTCACAGACAGCAAAGGGGACCTCTGGAGTGCATGTGGCAATGTGGCTTTCCCTTCAATACCGAGGTCCTTGCATGCTCCCTCTCAAAACGTGGTATCTCTCATGCCAAGTGCCAGGGGTGACATCTTCTTCACCTTCAGCATGTGTCAATTCTACGGGAGTTTGCTTCCCACCTCATTTATATGGGAGGGAGTCAATGATAACTGCCCTGCATTCAGTGGCATTTTCAGCACAGTGTGAGTCTGTGCACAAAGGATGGCAGCACAGGGTGCTTAATGCTCATCCTGCATTTACCCCCACTGTGTAAACAGAGTGAATGAGAAACCTCTTCCAGGGCGTTTTAAAGTAAATCGCTGTTCCTAGCAAGCATTTTTGTACACACAGGTGCTTTGGCAGTGCATGGAGCTGGGATTACGGAAAGGTTAGCACATGCCAAAAGGCAAATATTGGACAAAATTCTACCAGTGTACCTGCATAGAATGGCTTGGAGAAAATAATCCAAGTGTTTCTTGCAATTTCAAGTACACATGAGGTATTGTAGCCACACTGAGTTACCTCCCTTTGCAGAGTATGAGGAATTGCATTTCAATATGTAAAATATATTGTGTCATGCAAAACTCATTGTACAGGACCTTTCACAAGCTGAGTGACATTTTGGGAATGGCAATCCATTGCAGTAGGGCGAAAATATGATCTGACATCATTATTGTGCTGGGTCTATAGGCTTTGGCAGAGGTTGACAATGTCCTTGCTGTAGTTCAGATTAATCCCAGGGCTGCTGTAATATATGTCAGGACTTTTTTAAATGCGGTACATCTTATATGAGCCATGGCATTGTGTGGTACTCACCCTAAAGGTAGATAGGGAGTCCCATTCCTGCACTGGGGAAATCCCTTAACCCTTTTTAAATGAGCCTTGATAATATATTTGAAGGAACTACAAGGGCTGGATTGAGCATTGGGGAATAAGAACCCAAAACTTATCTCTGCAATTACGAAGGATAAGATTCCCTTTGTTTTGATGGGAAGCAGGAATGTGATTCTGCTCAATCTTACCCATGCATGAGCACTGCTGAACTGCTCCCTGACCACATTTTCTACTAAAAGAAAACTTGGCTGATCCTTGTAGAAGGAGGAAGCTTCTCCATGGGAGCAAAACTTTTTTTCCCAACCTTCAGGCCTCACCATATCAACCACTTCCCATATGGCCACCAGCAATGTAAATAATAGCCATTTTCTATACCAGTAAGGGTCCTTTCAATGTGATGAGGTGCTGAGCTCAACTATGCCAGGATCTGATGAAGCAGAGGCTGATAGTTCTCCAAATCCTGCCCAGGGCTGTAAAACTACAGATTGTTCTAAGATTTCAGTCAAATTTCTCACTTCCTTACTTCTAGAAATCTTGTTTTGGGCATACCTGGGCTGTGAAAATCCCTTGTTTATGCCTGCAGAAATCCACTAACAGAAGAGTCATATTTAAGGTGACTAACTAAGAACTGTGCTAGTCTCTTTCATTTGCAGCTTTTTGTTGTATAATGAGAGCCTGACATCATAGACGTCATCATTATTAGAATTAGGGGTTTTCTGCTGGCTTTGTTTGTTTTTTTTAAATCTGTAAAACATTAGGGACTGAAGGCTGCCTCCCCCTCCTCACACACACACTTTGTTGAAGGGACTTTGGAAGGTCTGAGGAGTAATTATTGTGAGCTTTTAATGCCATAATTGAAGGTGTTGAATCTTCAACAAAGCCTGATTTTATTAAACTTGTGAATTAGCCCTGACATTAAATAGTTGTTAACAACAAACAGAAAGAGATGGGTTTTTTTTTTCTCCTTTTTCCTTTATCTATTTTTTTTTCTTTCCTATTTCTTTATAATCTGCTTGCCCCCAAATGGCTTGGCCACTGCTCCTCTCCCTGGCTTTGCACTCTTCTTGCTGCACATCAGCACCCGCACTAAGGAGAAGTGATAGGGAGGAGGGAAAGAAAATGAAAAAACCCCAAGGGACAGGAAGCCGCTCCCCTTGGAAGTAGGACAGCAGGACTGTGCTGGAGAGAAGGTGCTGTCTTGGGAGATTTGTGTGTGTTGCTGGCACAGCTACAGCTTCCTGTGTGAAGCTGAGCCACAGCAACTGGGGAAAGTCTGCACAGATGGCTCGAGGTGTGTGGCCAGACTTGCAGTGCCAGCCTGGGGTGGCCAGCTCCACTCCAGAAACCATGTAGCTGTGTTGGATGCAAAGCTATTAGATCCAACTGGGAGATTTATTGTGAGTTGCAGGGAGAAAACGGTTGGCCTGACTCCTCTGTCTCCTGCCTCACAAGGTCATGGCTTGGCTGTTGGGCCGGGCAGCTTTCCAAACTCACCTTGCTATCTGCTGAGGGGCATGGAGAAACTTTGGTGCTCAAGATCGCACAACCATGCATTTTGCAGTGTGTGGTCATAATGTATGGTTGGGCTGATGTGGCTAGGATGCTTGCCTGTGATGCCAAGACAGTGCCTGAAGAACAAGGTCTTTCAAATCATTCCTGAGACTTCTGCCTGTGAGTGGCACAGACACACTACTTCTGCCTCCAAGGACAGAGGAAGTGTTTTAGTGGGGCTGCAGCAAAACTTTTGGGGAAAAATAAGTAAATAAATCAGCCAACAAAAATTTCCAGCGACCCAACCCAGAAATGTATTTAAATAAGTCTTTGGAAGATGAAGTCTATCTCCAAAAATTAGACCTCTGCAGATGGCTACTCCAGAATGTAAAACCTATGTCTGTTTTCAGCCTATGAATGCACAAGCTGAAATGTTTTCCTCCTTTTAATTTTTATTTATAAAATCCAGTTCATAACAAGATTCATCTGTTCCATCAGGATTTTTAGTAGCCAGAAGGGTTTTTTATTGTTGGCGAGCATCGGTTTATGAGGGTGGAGAATCATCTGGTTTTGTGGCCAGCTGTTGGCCATTGTTAGGGACTATTAAAAAGTCTTTGTACATGTGCCCAGATATGTGTTTGAGGGGCATGCCATTAATCAACTTCTAACTACAGGAATAATGATGAGACATCTAAGGAAGAGGTTTCAAAATTATTAAAATAGCATTCAGGTGGGGAAAGTAATTCATTCTTCTGAATGGTGCCTCACACGTGTCCAGAAATTATATACTAACCAACTCCCCTGATACCAGCACTCACCCTAGTCCTCTAATACATGATATTGTCCTTTAAACAGTGTTAGCTGTGCATCTGTTGCAGCTCACTTTCCTTGGAACTTTGGCTTCATGAACTATTGTGGTCTGGTGGAGAATGGCATGTCAGCAGAGCACCCCAGCAAATGAGCTTGGTGTTAATGAAGGGTTTTAGGTAACATACTTTGCCCCTCACTTGCTGTAGAGTATATGTGTGCATGCAGTCAACTGGAACAGAGTAGCTGGTAGAGATGCCGTAACTTGATTGCATGTCTAAACAGTGAAGAAATGCTGTTCACTGGTTCGTCACCTATTCATATTTGTTCTCTTCAAATGCATGGAGGCCCGGTGGCACCTTGCAAAGGCTTTCCCCTCTTCTGCAATGATAAGAGGTACTGTTTCTGGGAGATAGAACATAGGAGTAATCCTCAAAGTGGCAGGCATGTAAGCACTGAGACATCATCACCCGCTCCCGGTCCTGGCATTCAGCAGCACCTGGGATCTCAGGAATGACCCTGAATATATTTCATAATGGAATTCCTCCTACCACAATGCACACAGTTCACTCTGAGCATAGCTGGTGCAAGCTTCCTTTAAGCTATGAAGAAGGTGCCCAGCTTTTACTGGAATTACATTTTCTGCTACCAGCAGAGTGGCTTAAGAAGATCTGTGTTAGTGGCATCTGAATGAAACATGTTAAAAAGCAAATTCTCACCAAATTCCAAGCAAGATATAACCTGCTGGACATGCCTTTGTGAATTCAGGCTAGACATTGAAAACTTAGGAATCAACTGAGTTACAAATTATCAGTATAGAAGATTCAAAAAGTCTAAAAGATGGCATAAGGACAATAGTTGTGAAATCTTGAGTTTTGGGTTGTTGTGTTCAATGTTCATGTCAAAACCCTTGTTTACATTGCAGACTGTAAAGGATAAGAGCAGGTATTAACACTGTGGATTGCAATGGTAATTTCTGAGCTGGTGAAGCTTGCCACAGCTTCACCATGTACTTTTGGACTATGCTTAAACCCAACATGCATAAATGGCAAAATTATTTCAAATGGGCTATGATAATACTATACTTTGACAAGTAGCTTTGAAAAAGCGCTTGCCAACTGCATGATAACATCTACTAAGTCTGGAAGTGTGATAGTTCAGGTCATGTCATATGAACTTAAGCAATGGTCTCCTAATTCTGCTTTAATAGCATCAACCCTAGGCTTTTAAAACTTTTTTGAGGCTATCCTCAAAAAACATAAGATTGAGAAATCGTGAGGTTTAAAAAAAAATTTGTAAACTGTGTGTTCTTTTTCTCAGCCTTGAGGGTTTATGTTTTCAGTTTTTTCTTTGCAACAATGCCAGCTAGAAACTTACTTTTAAAATACTGGAAGTAGGGAATGTTTGTGTAATCACATGACTCCAAGAACTGGGTACTTAGGAGGAAAACCCAAACAAAACCAGGACTGAAGATCTGTGGTAAAATCTCCAGGAGATTGTGATAAAATCTTCTGGATATTAATCATATAAAGGAACAAAAATGAAACATCATTAAAAAAAAAATAATGGATTCTTGTTTTCCTTCTCTGAATAGAAATCATGTTCAGATTTTAACAAAAATAGCAAGTGGGGAATATACTCAGGTTTAAGAATAACCATATGACATAAGCTTTACAATGTTTTGCCCTAAGTTGTCCATTTTTGACCTTGGCCATGCTTTTAAGCCTTTTTATTCCCCTGAAATTGAATAAGGGAAACATTAAACTTGATGGGTAGACATTCATAAGGTGTAAATCAGTGCAGTTATATTGCAGTCAAGGACCTGGGTCACTGAACGGCCCAGTTTCATGAATTGTTCTCTTTGATTTTGTTCCTTTTTATTTCAGCTGCTACTGGCGATAATACATGAGCCCAATTTTTGTAAATAGTGATCAGATGAACTCACACAGAGCATCTCAGTAGCTGTTAGTGTCACCTACTCTGGATGAACTCACCAACCAAGAGACTGTCAAAGAAAATATCTTCATAGCTTGAACAGACAGCAGAATCCAGCCCTTGAACAGACTCTCATGAAGAACAAATGCAAGGCACGATTTTTGCCTTTATATTCAAATACATGCTATTGTTCTGCAGTTACATAAGTCAGCCAGTCAGAGACCAGAAACAACATCATATGACTTATGTAACTAAGCATTACCCAATCCTGCAATGAGATCTGTGTGGCCAGGCCCCCCCCATGCAAAGCCCCATTGAAGTCCAGACAAAGATCACTCCAGGGTTGGAACCCAACATGGTAGAATTTATGACTATTTGCAGCAAGCCACTCACGAACAAAACTGAGAATTAATCCCTGAAGAAACGGGTGAATCATTTTTTTGATGAACAAATACATTCTATTCTGTTTGTAACAGCTTTGTGGATAATTCAGGATTCAGAAAAGAGGCAAAATCCATCAAAGCAAATAGACATTAATTTCTAATTATATGTCCGGTTCTTCAAGAAGGGCCAATATCCTTGGGCGAAAAAAAAGAGAGGAGTCTGGAGAAAACAATCTTCTGAGAAACAATTTGGTGGCTCTTGATAACTCAGAAATTCATCTGAGGTGCAACCAGTGGTTGAAATGGTTCAATTCAGCAAACACAGCTCCAAAAATCAGGTGTTGTCAGATGCTTCTACAGCCTGTGTGAGAAGACCTCCATGACTGGAGGTGCTAGTGTGGCCTGTTTGAGCTTTTGGGTTTAGTGCACCCTGTCGTGTCTCAATTGCAAGCAGTGACAGCTCTCTCCTGCCCTTGAACAAAACTGGGGGATGCTAGAAAAATCCTGAAATGCACTCTGTGAAAGACTGTCTAAAGCTCTAAAACTACTCCAGTGGTGGGTGGAATCTATAAAACATTTAGATGACATCCTGGCTGTGGTAACCAGCTGGCAGCTTGCCTCGTCCTCCTAAAGCCTGCCTTTTATTTAGGAGACTGCCTGCCATTGCACACCTGGCTGCAGGTAGAAGTTTATACCAAGGTTAGGCTGAACAAGAAGAAGGTAAAGTAACATGGCGCTGTGGCCACCAGTGTAGACACCAGGCTGTAGCAAGGGAAACCTTCTCACAGGGAAAGCTACTTCCCGCTGCTGTCATTTAGCCTCCATGACCAGTGCTAGTGAGCACAGAGCTGCTGCTAGCAGTTCTTGGAGGTCTGCTGCTCCCTCTTGCCCTGTCTTCCTACATTATTTCAAACCATTATGCAGGGTCAGTGTCTTTATTGCCACTTTATACCTGATCATCCAGCCCATGCCTGCAGCTGAAGAGGTGGGACAAGTAATTGTGATGTATAAACACAGTTGTTTCTATAGAGAGTGTTATTCCAAACCTTTCAGGAGACATCAAGAACTTTACTGTATACATAAAGAGGCTTTTGACTTAAATACTGTGCCTGGAACATGTAGGAACAGCCAACATATTGTAGACAGATTTGTGTTTCACTCTGTGCTCAGCAAAATACAGGCAAGAGACTTGAACAACACATTAGCCCATTTTCTTACCTTGACATCTGCTTGATTTGCATTTTAGTGCCAAGATCTGTTGCTTTTGAATTCACTGGTGTTACTTTTTGTAGATTATATTGTATATAAGACATATTTGTCTAAAGCCATTGTTCTTTGCCAAATAATAGAGAGAGTTGGATAATTTGGCTATGGCAAAAAGTATATGTGGTTGCTAGCATGTGATATTTTTTCTTGTTGAAAGTGAATAGAAATTGTTCCCTGTAATGTGCTAATACAAGATCTATGGAGGGCTCATCCAACTGAGAGCAGTATGGATCCGACAGTATGGCTGCCTACAATCCACTAGCAGTCATGGTCTTGAAATGCAGCAGTTGAAAATAAACGCATTTAAACCATCCTCACAGCTGCCTGGCTGACTTCGGTAACCAAAGAATAGCAGGACACGTTTGTGGTGTCTCCAGATGACTGTTTTCTTGTGGTGTTGAGGTAGATGAGGAGAAAACCTACTATCAGTTTTTGTGGCTCCAAGTTACCTAGCTCTGAAGGCTGGGAGGAGGGCAGTATGGCTGTGGTCATGGGCCACATCCACAGACAAGCAAACTGGTACACTCCTTACATGAGGATGAGAACCACCAGGTTAGTGACCACTGGGCACCAGCACATGTGGCCAAGGTGTGTTCAGCTTTTGCTCACGGCTCACAGCCACACCGGAGACAGCAGTTATAACTCTCCTCAGGGGATGTACTTGCCATGCTGGCTGGGATGGCAGCAAAAGGTTAAGGCAGTGGTCTTACAAAGGACTGGTTGCCTATAAGACATATTTCTCAGTTTTTGTTTTTTCAGCAAAGGAATAGTTCACAGTGCTTATAGGTAATGCACATGCAGTAAGCAGTCTGTGTCTACCCCATCTTCATTGTAGGAAGGCAACACTTACTTTGTTAAAACCTGCTGCTGGCACATGTTGTAAAAGACCAGTGTATTTTGCCCATTTGTTAACAGTTATTCCCATGTATGTCATTTCCATGTGTGTCAGTTATCTGTATGTATGACATTAGCTTGTTTAGCTGGTTTCTTCCCCAATAACTCTTAAAAGCCTGATTCCTACAGAGAGGGTGACACTCAGCTTGGGTCTCCATGGAAGCATGGAAAAATGCTTGATTGTACTGGGACCTACATGCCTGACATGAGCTCTTCTCTCAGGAGGCTGGGTTGGGGTATCTGTTGAGCAAACGACAACCACAGTGACACCAGTCAGCTGTCTGTTTCTATGTACTGCTCCTCACTGACCCAAAAGCACCATTGCCTCAGGCTGAAAAAGTGCTTGAAACAGATACACAAGTGAGCTGGGGAGAAGCGGCTGAACCACCAAGGGGTCTGCTCCCAGTTGCTTCCTCTTGTGAACTCCCCCCTTGCATGAGAGAGTAGAGGCAGGGGTGAATTTATTCACAAATGGCAGGCAAGATCAGACTCTCTTAATAAGTAAACCGTGATGAGCGTGAAAGTTCCAGCGCCCACTGAAATTTAGCACAAACAAGGAGTCTGATTGATTAAACTGGGAAAGTTTTTCCCAATTAAGAGCTGGAGGAACACTCAGAACCCCTCTGCGGAGCTACATAGCTTCCAGCACGGACATCACTCCCGCCTTCAGCCCAGCTTCTGACTTTACTACATGAATTTGTTTATAGAAACTGTTAACAGCAATATCTACACCAGCAGTGACTTAAAAAAAAAAAAAAAAAGAAAGAAAAAAAAAAAGAAA
>NDXB01021250.1:0-15885 GCA_002631895.1 Agapornis roseicollis
GGGACCAAAGTTATGAGCATTCACTCCAATCCCTCTGTGGCTGCAGGGCACCTGGTCTGGTGCTGCTGTTGTGCACAGCCTGTACCAGCACTGACCAAGGCTTCTTGGGCTGCTCCTCATCTGGGGGAAACACAGCCACGTACAAGGAATCAGTCATGGAATCACAGAATCACAGCATGCCTGGGCTTAGGTCACTGCAGGTGCAGGTGCCTGCATCAGGCATCCTCTTGGATGCTGCTGCCCAAACCAAGCCTTTTACCTGCTTCTGTCCCTTCTTCCCAGTGAGTCCCTTGGTACCCATCCCACAGGGTGGGAAGCGGGTCTGGGGCTGGAGCTCTTTTTGGATACCAGCTACAGCTGGAGTCAGGGTCACACACCACTGCTGTCATGTGGGACCCTGCAAGCAGGCAGGGAGGGGGAGCTGCCATCAGGAGAATGGCAGCGGGGTGCAGGGGGAGCTGCTACGTGCATGAGGTGTGAGTGCAAATGCAGATGGAGACATGGGAGTTCAAGGTGCGGAGCTGTTGCAGACCCCTCCCGAAGCAGGCAGCCCTCAACACATGCTGCTGGCACCACATCTTGTGCTGCCCTCGCAGCCTTCGCTGCGTGTGGGGCACAGGTTCTCTCATGGGCTCACCCATGATAGATACGGCTGGAGGATGTGGTTGGGCAGGGCTGAATTCCAACCCCACGGACACATCCCAACTGCAGCACATGAGCACTGCTCAGGTCAATTACTGACTGCTTGTGGGACAGGGAAGGAGCAAAAGAGATGACCCTGGCCTGTGGAGTTGGCCAGCACAGCCTTCACCCATTTTATTGATTATTTAAGCACCAAAGTGTCTTACTGCATCCTACAGAGTCGTGCTGTAGGAATCTGTTACAGACTGCCTGGTCAAGAGGACTCTGTGGATGAAGCACTCTATAGGCAGATAGGAAGAGCCTCGCACTTTCAGGCCCTTGTTCTCATGGGGGACTTCAACCACCCTGACATCTGTTGGAGCGACAGCACTGCCCAGCACAAGCGATCCAGGAGGTGCCTTAATTGTGTGGAAGACAAGGAGCCGACAAGGAGAGGTGCCCTGATGACCTCATGCTCACCAACAGGGAAGGGCTTGTTGGAAATGTGATGCTGCAGGGCAGCCTTGGATGCAGTGATCATGAGATGGTAGAATTCGAGATCCTCAGGACAGTGAGAAGAGCTTGCAGAAAACTCACTGCCCTGGACTTCAACAGAGCAGACTTTGGCCTCTTCAGGAACCTGCTTAGTAAGGTTCCATGGGAAATAGCCTTAGAGGGCAGGGGGGCCCAAGACTGCTGGATGATATTCAAGGATCACCTGCTACAAGCTCAGGAGTGTTGTATCCCAAATAGAAGAAAGTGCAGCAGGGAGGCCAGGAGACCTCCTTGGATGTATAAGAAGCTGCTGAGAAAAAAGTGAAGGAAAAAAGTGGCTTATAAAAGGTGGAAGCAAGGACAGGCATCTGGGATGAATATAGGGATGTATTTCTGGGAAGCTAGGGACCAGATGAGAAAAGCTAAGGCCCAGTTAGAATTAAACTTGCCTAAGGATGTTAAAGGTGACAGGAAGGGATTCTATAGGTATGTAGTGAATAAATGACAGACTAGGGACAACNAGGCCAGGAGCTTGGATGTATAAGAAGCTGCTGAGAAAAAAGTGAAGGAAAAAAGTGGCTTATAAAAGGTGGAAGCAAGGACAGGCATCTGGGATGAATATAGGGATGTATTTCTGGGAAGCTAGGGACCAGATGAGAAAAGCTAAGGCCCAGTTAGAATTAAACTTGCCTAAGGATGTTAAAGGTGACAGGAAGGGATTCTATAGGTATGTAGTGAATAAATGACAGACTAGGGACAACATAGGCCCCCCCCGGAAGCTATCGGGTGAACTGGCTATGCAGGATTTGGAGAAGGCTGAGGTTCTGAATGGCTTCTTTGCCTCCATCTTCAATGGCAAAGGCTCTGACTGCACCACCCAAGTCCTGGAAGTCAGATGCAGGGACTGTGAGAATGAAGACCTTGGGCCCACTGTAAGAGAGGATCTGTTTTGAGACCATCTTAAGAACCTGAACGTACATAAATCCATGGGACCTGATGAAATCCATCCACGGGTCCTGAAGGAGCTGGTGAGTGAAGTTGCTAAGCCACTGTCCATCATATTTGAGAGATCATGGCAGTCAGGTAAAGCTCCCAAAGACTGGAAAAAGGGAACTATAACCCCCATTTTCAAGAAGGGGAAAATGGATGACCCTGGGAATTACAGACCAGTCAGTCTTACCTTTGTGCCTGGCAAAATCTTGGAGCAGATTCTCCTGGAAGGTATGCTAAGGGACATGAAAAACAACGAGGTGCTTGGTGACAGCCAGCATGGCTTGACTAGGGGGAAATTCTGCCTGGCTAATTTGGTGGACTTCTACGATGGGGCTACGGAACTGATGGACGGGGTAGAGCAGTAGATGTCATTTACCTGCACTTGTGCAAAGCATTCGACACTGTCCCACACGACATCCTCGTCTCTAAATTGGGGAGACATCAATTTGATAGGTGGACCACTCAGTGGATAAAGAACTGGTTGGATGGCCGCATGCACAGAGTTGTGGTCAATGGCTCAGTGTCTGGCTGGAAGCCAGTGACAAGTGGTGTCCCTCAGGGATTGGTGTTGGGACTGGTCTTGTTTAACATCTTTGTTGCTGACATGGACAGTGGGATTGAGTGCGCCCTCAGCAAGTTTGCCAATGACACCAAGCTGTGTGGTTCAATGGGTATGCTGGAGGGAAGAAAGGCCATCCAGAGGGACCTTGATACGCTTGTGAGGTGGGCTGATGCCAACCTCATGAAGTTCAACCATGCCAAGTGCAAGGTCCTCCAACTGGGTCGCAGCAATCCCAGGCACAGCTACAGGTTGGGCAGAGAGGAGATTCAGAGCAGCCCTGTGGAGAAGNGCAAGGTCCTTGGGTCGCAGCAATCCCAGGCACAGCTACAGGTTGGGCAGAGAGGAGATTCAGAGCAGCCCTGTGGAGAAGGACTTGGGGGTGGTGGTCAATGAGAAAATGGACATGAGTCGACTGCAGTGTGTGCTTGCAGCCCAGAAAGCCAATGGTATCCTGGGCTGCATCAAAAGGAGCAGGACCAGCAGGTCGAAGGAGGTGATCCTGCCCTTCTACTCTGCTCTCGTGAGACCTCACTTGGAGTATTGTGTGCAGTTCTGGTGTCCTCAACATCAAAAGGACATGGAGCTGTTGGAAGAAGTCCAGAGGAGGGCCATGAGGATGATTGGAGGACTGGCGCACCTCCCGTATGAAGAGAGGCTGAGAAACTTGGGGCTGTTCAGCCTGGGGAAGAGAAGGCTGTGTGGAAACCTGATAGCAGCCTTCCAGTATCTGAAAGGGGCCTATAGGGATGCTGGGGATAGATTCTTCATTAGAGACTGTAGTGACAGGACAAGGGGTAATGGGTTCAAACTGATGAACTAATAAACCCCCTCTTTCAGCAGATGGAAAGAACAATTTGTGGCAGGTGGGTTGGAAGTTGATGATCTTAAAGTCCTTTCCAACCCTAAGTGTTCTATGATTCTATAAGAAACATGTCAAAATTTTTTTTGTGCCGTATGGCTTGAAAACTGCATATTGGAATTGGGTTTTGTAATTTGCATGAAAAATATGACATGCCCTCTACTTTGCAAATGCCAGCATGGTTAGTAAGTTTCGGCACATCCTTCTCTGTAGGTCTGATGAGGATCCATGTGAGTATATATATCTTTACACTATTCTAGGGCTTTTCCATAATTTTACTCAGCTAGATGGTTGGAAATATTTGAATCATTTATTATTTAAATTATTTAATTTTCTTTATATGTAATTTTATAAAGAAGGACAATATAAGGGGAATAAAAAAAAAAACAACAAAAATCTAAACATTACATGAAACCCATAAAAATCTTTGACTTTAGTCTTTGGGTACTAATAACTTTCTTGACCAGCTCTTGAAATTTCCCTACCAGAAATATATTTTCTTTTAATTTCCCCCTTTTCCCTTCTTACCTGACTGGCAAAACACTGGTTGCTTTTGGTACAATAAGTTCAGTCCATTATTCTTGCGTTATTGTCAGGGCTATCTGAAAATGAACATTTTTTTTGTTGTCTCTTGTATCTCTTCTTTAAGAATGTTCTCACAGAGGGAAATTGGAACACGCTAAAAAAACCAAGCCCGCAAATTTTGATACATGCCTATTATGTATTATATGTGATTGCAAAACACATCAATAATTAGAGAAGAGATATCGTAGTTGCAAAGATGAGAACTTCACTGTAAAGCATTCAGATTACTCTTTGTTAGAAAATCTAAATCTAATGAAATCTTAGACTTCATTCTATACAATTTAGTATATATATGAAAGAATATAAAGTGCATGCAGAAAAGAATGAATCTTCCTCGAATTTATCTTATTTTGCATGGATTATTATGCACTCAGATTCACAACAACTGTAAGTGAATTTAACTAAATTGAAATGGTGTTGTCCTTAATAGACACATAATCTGAGGAGTCCTCTTCATCTCATGTACAGGGCCTGAATGCACTGCTTGTGGAGCTTGCTTTTATTAAAAGCTTAATGTATGTTTACTAATGCAGGTTTAAACATGGCTTAATTCTTAATCAACTATATTTCAGTGGCAAGAGGGCCAACATTCAAATAATGATTAATTTGAAACTTAATTAAATGCTTCAAAATGCACATGAAAGTGTTCAGAAAAAGTTTCAGCTCATGCAGCTTGCATTTGAATCTGAGTAATGAAAATGAATGACTTGATCCAAAAGCCAGTAACTAATTACCCCAAAGCTGCTGAAGAATATCCAGCTTTGAATATTTGTAATGAAGTTTTTCTGGGGTAGTTTTACATCGTATGGAATATATAAACAAAGTCTGCTTCCCATTCCTGTTCCACATTCCTGAGCTTTTATGCTGTGAAACACCACTTTATTAAACATTACCCAAAACTACTAGAAAAATATTTTCCCCAACTAATTGGAACCAAGACCTAAAGATATAAAGAGAGTTGCTTTTAAGTAAATAACATTTTATGGCTTATGTACTTTATTCTGCACGGTTAACCACAGCGTACTGACGGGGGACAACTCTGCAGCACTTGCTGAAAACTTCCAGACTGTAAAAATTTTAATCCATTCACAATAGAAAACATTTGTTTAGTTCTTCTAAATTTATGCCATGTTCTTCCTGCCCACAGGTAATTTATTTCTTGTGACATAACTTTGGTTTAGCACTCCTTATAGCCGTTCTGGTGAAAAATCCTACTGATGGCTCACTGACTCATTTTAAAATCTGTTATGGGGGGATGCATTAACACTGAGAGTCCTGTATACAATTATGATATGTAACCTTCATTGTATAATCTATAGAAAATAACCCCAGAGGCAGAGAAGTTGAAAAGGGAATATACAGAAAAAAAACAACCAACCAACCAACCAACCAACCAACCAACCAAACAAAACTTAACCAAAAGGCTTGCCACCAAGTAAAAAAACATAAGTCCATACCCCTTTTCAAATTGGAATGTTGCTTTAACTGGCAACTAGAGATGCACTTCTGTTTTTCAGGGAGATAAGCTGTGATGGAAGGTGGAGGTGACAAGTATGCATGTGCATGTGTATTCTTGCAAAAATCTGTTTGTCCATGTCCATATGTGTACTAGGAAGACAGGAACTAAAGTTGTAGAATTACAGAAAGGCAAAGCAACAGTTACTCCTGAAAACAGAGAGTGGGCTGTGAGCTTCTTTTGCCTGCTTAGAGAAATAAAACTTGTAAGAGATTTCCTTACGTGTAGGTCTGGAAGAGTGAATGAACCACAGGGTAGTAGCACAGCTCAGAGGCTATAATACAGCTGCATGATGGGAACACCACTTCTGAGCTAACCACTGGTCTTGTGAAGAACTGTAAAGAAGTTATATTATTACTGGACTTCACAGCTAGCTTACTGGAAGACACTGCAGGGAACCCTGCACAATACTCCTTTGTGCACTGCAAATATAATTTTGGATTTTTTACTCCTAGCAGCACGGCTTCAGCAGAAATGATATGGAGCATCTTCCTTATGCCCAGATGAGCAAAACCAGCTATTGTCATAGAAACCTAAAGTGACTTAACAAATATTAATTGAGGCCACATGTCTTCTACATTTCCATTTACAGCAGTGGAAAACAAATCTAAAGTACTTAATAGGTAGCAGGTTGTTTTCGCTTTGTATTAACATAGACTGCACAGGACAATGGTGAAACAGCTACCAGGACACTTTTTTTCCCCATAAGAATTTGTATCAGTTGAGAAAAAGGCACTGTAAACAGAACTATGATACTTCAGAGCGCAACAGCTAATAATAGATGAAAAATAAATTTCATCTACTTCATAGAAAACTGACAGGCAAACCTTATTCATTTCTACCTTCCAAAGGAAGTGCAGGAATGCTAAGTACATGACAACGCAGTGTGGGACAGCATGCTCATAAATATGAGACAACATATTCATGCTTATGTGTTGCCTGTCTGTAGCTGTAAATCACACCCTGCATGGCTTGCAGGCAAGCACACCCGCTGGTAGATTTGGTAGTCTGAGCATTTGTCTGCCTCTCTAACCTCTGTTTGCATCAAGTTGACCTCTTCTGGCCTCATAAGTGAGACCACTAGTCTACAACCAGTAACCTGTGAGAAACAGAAGTCAGTCAGATGGATCTTGTGTCACTGCTGAACTTTAGTTGATGATTGTTGATTTAAGGGGTAACAGAATTTGTATTGGAGCTGGGATAGGACAGTGTGAGAGAGTTAATTTAACATATTTATATTGGCAAAGTAATTATTCTCTCATTAAAAGCATGTATGAGCCATAGTAGTTTTTCATACTGTGGCATTTTGTGAGATTATACAAAAAAAAACATTCTCCCCCCAACCTTCTTCCTGGTGTTCACTTTAAAGTTCTCTTTAATCAAAACAAAACAGAGATAAAATCTCATCTCTTGTTCTCACCGCAAAGGCTCTGTTGGCCATATAGAAACTCCTGTGCCAGGTTTCTAGGTTGCAGACCCTTTCCACTGCCCAGTTTACTTCTGTCTCCTAAGCAGCACTGTGGCCCATTTATTATATGTCATATTTGTTAGCACACATCAATCAGCCCTGGCAGTACAAAACAATACGTGACACAGTGTTACAGTGTTCAAAGAACATGTTTCACCAGACTGATGGAATTGTATATGGTCTATGGCCCAATGGGCATACAATGCCTTGTTAATGTGTGTATGAAGATGGCATATGTCTCTCTGGTGGCTGTTATTAAGGTCAATTTCCTAAACATCTATGGATTTTAATTTTCCAACTCCACTCAGTATTTCATTAAATTGTTTGATCAATTTCCCACTTCTGTCTAGTTCTTGCTCCTGGATGCCTTTATGTGTTTCTTTGATGTATAGAAAGGAAATTACATGATTTAACAGAGAAAAGAGGAACACCATAGTTTGATTTCCACTGCCAGCAGTGGCAGCTGCACGTTGAAGTGCTACATACCTATGAGGCACCTTCATAAAATTAGGGATATCCATATCTAATACAGAGTAAAATTCCTCAACTATATACCTTGTCGTTCAAGACATACATGTCACATTTTGGTTGCTATCAAGAAAGGCAAAAATGTAGTAGTTCATAAATAAATTTCTGAGGTAAATCTTACAATGCAACAATATCTTTCAGTCATATAAAAGAGTCTTTTAATATCTAAGACAATGCATGCTACCTTACCTTTTATATCCTTAGCTAAACTAAAGCTCTAATTTCACATTCTCTATTTTAGTGACAACAAAACCAAGTACAATGTCCATTTAAAAAGCCTAAAAATCAGGAGACTGTTACTATTAGCTTTATCTATTAATTGGAAATATTCAATATTTTTTCTTTTCTTGGTACTATTTTTTAAAAGTCACTACCAAGACATTTATTTTTTTACATTAGTGTCCTCATAATGCAACTATTATTTCCCTGAATTTAATGTTCCACAGCCTTTCCCAATCCTCTGTCTTCTAAGTCTCTATCCTTCGAAGTACAGACTCCATGAACTTACCTTCAGCTGTAAAGCTGATAAAAAGCCTCAGATTGGGCTCTGCCTGGAGAGATCCCTATTCCAACAATCCCACTGCTTTTTAAAAGCACAGGTTTAGAGAACCAGAGTGACATCACCTTGACAACCATCCAAACCATCCCCTGTGGAGCTGTTCTGCAGTCATTTCCTCTGTGAAGCATTGGGTTGCTCAGATTTCTGCAGCAGATGTTCTAATGGTCTGTGCCTATGCTGTTTCTTTTTAGCTGGAAAAAAACAAAGCATTTATAATATGTGATTGTTATGATGAATTAGAAAATAATAACTTGGCATAAAACAGGTTTAATCCAGATTTTATATCCTCTACTTTTGCTTCCTCTCCCATGAACCCACAAAAATCTGGAAAAAAGGGTGCAAAAAGCATTCATTTGTGTCTTTTCCTAAACTTTAATTCCAGCTGCCCAAATAGTGCCTGTCTCTGGCAGGTCACCCTCTTTTTGTTTGCTTCTTTGCTAAGCCAGTAGCAAAGAGTATATAGCACCCTGTAATCCTCCTGTAAGTATCCCCATAAATGGTCTTGACCACTCTGCTTTGTTGTTTTGACTTCCATTCTGAATGACAGTCACACTGCAAGTACATAGCTTGGCATTTTTCTCTGTATGGGATTGGAGTCTTTACAGGCAGCCTCCTGCCCTGTAACCATGATCCTCTTCAGCTTAATCGGTGAGCACAGATGTTCACTGTCTATGTACCTACCAGAGGTTGCTGGCAGGTTGATCACGCTATGACTCTCAAACATGAAATGACTCTGATCATTGATTTTCCTGACTCCGCAGGGAACTTCAAGAAACATTTGCCTTAGATATGCTTGTCAGGCACATCATCTCACAGGAGTTTTACTCTGAACATTCTCCCATCTCCTTCGATCTTACTCTTTGTTGGTCTTTATAAGTACACAAAGCAAAAGGACATTATTTTTTCTTAAACCATTTTTCTTTATTTCATGAAATTCTGGGGTGAAATACAAAAGGCAGGAATCACTGCATAGTTAACAAAAATAGCAAACGTGAAAGAAGCCTGTGTTCTGCTTTTGGTTCACTTACTTCCTTTCTTAACCCTCTCCCTAATGTCTAACTGATCTTGTAACTCTTTTGGACTTCAAATAATTCTATCACTCAATCTCTTTTAGAAAATCCTTCGCCTTAATCCATAAATGCCTTACAAAGTATCTGAATCAGTATCTTCATCTCTAAAATAGAGTCACTTTATTGAATTGATTCTTTTCAGTGTGGTTTCCATCTTCAGTCAATCCAAACTGACTTCAGAACAACAGCCAAATAAGAGTTACTTCTGTGCTTCAATTCTTCCATTTAACATTTTGTAACCACTTTACCTGTGTCTTATTCAGTTTGTCATTGGAGATCTGGACACTGTTATAAATTTCAGTTTCTTCTAGTTCATTTTTATCATATCCACTGCTATAATTCTAATGAACATGTCTTTAGGCTAAATACTTTGCTGCTACAAATAGCTGTCTTCCAAACAAACAATTTTCAAACCCCTTACTTCCCGTTTCTAAGTAACATGTAATTTCACAGCACTTAAACCTTTGCTTCTTTATTTTCCTTCTTCCTCCCACTCCACTTCACTACTTCAGTCTTTGACTGTTAGCTTTGACCTGAAAGCTTTGGCTGTCAGGACAGAGAAATTAAAATACATTCTCTTGCTTAGGGAGGTAGAGCAGAAAGAGGAGCACAAGGCTCTAATTCCAGTGAAAGCAGTATTCCTAGCCAAGCAGGGTGGGTAAAGGATTCTCCTTTACATCACTTTTATAATTCTTTGACCCTTCACAAGCGTGGATTAAAAGGTCAGGAGTTTTCATGCGCACTTTATTGGGATTCAATTAAAAAGTAATATAATCAATTTTAGGATTTTCAGAGCAGTCCTACCACTGAACTCTGGTTTCGTTCATGGAATGGTAGTCTCTGGTAAATTGAGTTTCAATACCTTTTTTTAAAAAAAAAATAAATAGCTCATCCTCAAATCAAGCCTGGAACAAGTTAATTTTCTTGTTCTTTCAAATCTCTAGGGCACAGAGCAAAGCTAGTAGCTTCCCACTGAATGTAGCTGCTGCAGAATTCTCTTTGCAATTTGCAAAGGAGAAAACATGCCACTCCCAAAGAAAAGTTTTGATCTATCACAATTTATAAAGTGATGTGTAAATACTAGGGATTATTCTCATTTCTGGTGATTAGTCTGATTCCCAGTCAAAGCAGAACTTACTGACTTGAGGTCAGAATACGTTTCCTGTATTCTAGAATATGAATGCTTATATCTATGTTGATTTTTCTCTTGTTGAAGGAACACATTCTTGTTGTGTTGTTAATATTGAAGGAAAATATAATTTTAGCCTTCATTTTACAGAAAAGGATTTGAGTCATTGCAAGATGCACATATATAAATGGTGTGTGAATATGTTGCAGAGTACATGCTGTTATAGACAACCTAGCTACAAAACATTATGGTCAAGATAAGCCACAGTTGCCACCTCAGAGCCATAAGGGGAATTGTATTGTAGAAGCACTTAGGTAGTTAGTCACATGAAAAATGTGCTATGGAGCTAGGACTGATCACAGACTTATGAGAGTACTCTAAGGATTCACTATTCTTCCTCTGAAAATTCACCCTTCACATGGATGTCACAGGATGTTATAGGAAATGTGAAAGCCAACAGAACTTCAATGTAAGAAAAAGCAGATGACTTACTTAAAAAAAATTACACTTGTATGAAGGCAAACTATCATAATTTTGAATAGTTTGACTATTTTTTTACAGGACAGTGCAATACCTAGTGCAAAATATTTTTGTCCTCACAACCAGAGAGGACAATCCTCTGAGTGCTGCCACAAATATAAACAAGAACAAAAAATCTACATGACTGTATTATTTTACCCTGGCTAACTTCATTATTGTATATTTATAATTGGTTTTAACATTAAGCAACAGGATACTATTACAGAAAAAGATAACTTCGTGTGCACATCTACTGTAAGAACATATTTTTAAGAATAGGCACACAGGACTTCCTAAATTATTTTTCAATAATTTTATGTGTAGAACATCTCAAGGAAAACTAATGAAATGTTTTACAATTTTCTTTCCATTCTAAGCTGTGTCCTGCAATGCTTTTATTCAGATCAGTAGCAGTTTTTTGTTTTTTTTTTTTTTTTTCCTATTATATTTTTGTGGGGAAAAATATCATTCAAATTCATTTGTTTTTGCCCTTCTTTCTAATTTGGAAGCAAAACATGTTTTTTTTTTTTTTTTGTTGGCAACATTAATTTTAAAGAAAATATTAACTCTTTTGATTTTTGTGAACTTTTTTATTTTTCTATTTTATCCAAAGTAGTTGCCCCAAATTTTACATTTTCATTCCTTACAAGCTGCTGGCTTCCACTTTGCAAAAGACATATTTCTTTCACGGTGCTGAATAGCTAGATGGATTTCCCTGTAGTGGTTAATTCATCTTAGCTTTACCATTTGTGTCCTGTTGTATATAAGTCCCTTTCTGCTCACTTTTAGAATTTTTGATAGAATTTCCTTCAAAGAACAAAGTATCATCAGTGATACCTAATTTGTTCATCAGCACTTGCCTTAAATAGATTCTAAATGGAACTGATCTAGAATAACTGTGCTCAGAACAATTAGGAGTTTTCACTGTGAACATTAACCAGTTTTCCCTACTTACTACGCTGCACATGTAATAAGAAAAATGCAGACAATTTTCATCTCTGGCTCATTTACACATGCCCTTTATTAGTATTTATAATGCAAGATGGCTTTAACATGTGTTGTCAAAGAACTCAAATATTTAATTTGGGATAAGCTCTTATTTGTAAATAATTCCTACAACATTAAAAAAAATGTGGGCAAGAGTTACAGGAACTTGTTTGTTTATAAACAAACCTTAAACAAAGCCTCTACCTTAAGAGTAATTTTACAGTGGAATATGAATGGACAATCACTGTTTCATGCTGAGGAAATGACCACCAACAGAGCTCATGCCAAGATATTCCTGACAGCCCTTAATATTAAAGTTATGGTAAAGAATAAAAAAAAAAAAATTCTAAGCACATAAACCTATTGTATAAATATGAATACATATTTTTTTGTTATATAGGTTGAATTATATAGTGTGAACTTGTGGTTAATTCCTCAAATCTAGAAACAGATAGCTTTATGTGCCCCTGCATCTCACTATGAAGTTATATTTTAAAAAAAAATGTGTATTTTTTTTTAAAGATAAAGCTAAGCTACCAGTTTTTCCCCAAATGTGACTGTGCTCAGACATCATGTCTCATTTTATATTTATTATTAAATATAAATATGAATTTCACAGGTAAAATACAGTGTGTATTACAGGTTACTTAAAGACCTGAAATACAAAAACTTGTCTTCGCACACATGTAAGTCTGTCTTAGTAATTTGACTTTGTGAGCTCAAAGTTGACCTTGCCTTTGCTAATGATCTCTGGGAGAGATTTTACTTTGGGCACCA
The DNA here is from genome assembly GCA_002631895.1 of Agapornis roseicollis. Taxonomy (NCBI): domain Eukaryota; kingdom Metazoa; phylum Chordata; class Aves; order Psittaciformes; family Psittacidae; genus Agapornis; species Agapornis roseicollis. The sequence goes on from NDXB01021250.1 coordinate 12,669, forward strand.
GATTTAGCTACATTAATAGGGCTATTTGTTAGAAAACTAACATAAGTATTACATAATACTAACAAAACTTGTTTTGTCCTGGGTGTGAAAGAAAAGAAGAAAGCTACCTGATGTTTTTTATGTGTGAAAGGTACGCAAATATTAAGAGGGCACAAATACATTATGTGAGCAGAAAAATAGGAAGATGACTAATTAAAGTATTAATTCAAAGTTTCAAATTCAAGTTACAGGCAGTCACTGCAGAAAATAGCCATTTTTGCACCATTTCTGACTGTGGAAGGAATTTGCACATGATCTGAAGATCATTATTTTCAGTTCTAGATGCAAGACAGACTATAAACTGACTTCTCTAATACAAGAAAAACAAGCAAACAAACAAACATGCCTACCCCAAAAATGACATGTATATACAGTTTACTCCTGAAAGAGAAAGAATACATGAATGGCTGTGTTAAGCACATTGGTTAACGTATGTCTGGAAGATCTTTTGATATTACAGTATTAAAGGAAGTATAAGAACTCACATAGAAAGTGATTACTTTTTCATTAAAACATACTCCTTTCTTCTATGATTTTATCCATAATACTTTTGACTAATATTAAGGACTATAAGAATCTTTACAAGACTTTACATGTCTGTAGTATAATGCACAAGGTTGAATTCAGTAATTTGAGTTTTCTCAGAGCTCCAGAGCCTTTGCAGAGGTACATTTTGCAAAACCTTGGATTTCTCCAACCATGATGAAGTTCTTTATCCACTAAAGAGAGAGTGGAGAACATGGTGTTGACTTCATCTCATTGCCTTGAGCATTCTGCATCCTCAGTACAGGTAGCACATTACAATGCAGAATTATGCTTTTTGTAAAATATATTAGCCTGATGCTTTTCACAGTGTTTTCCCAGTTCATATTTTACCTATCATTTAATAGGAATCACTTAACAATTGTGCTCCTTATACAGGATTCATATTCCATACAAGAAAATATATTGGTGAATCCTATTCTAAATTCTCACTTATTGTTGCTGCCTCAGTCAATGTCTCAAGAATGAAATAAATTTCAAGAGTGTTTAGTGAATTCTTTATTTTCAAGCTTGGAAAAAGACTGGTTTCAAGTTTACATTTTAGGACTAACAGACCAAACAGATCTATCAGACTTATGCATGAAAAAATTTCCATTACAAGGAAATCTGCCTTAAAGAACTTGCAAGTTTCGCTATTGAACTTGAAACTGGAAGTATTCAATAATGAAAGCTATTTTCATGAAGGATTTGAAAGATAAGTCTAAAGTTCTTACTACTTGATCATTAGTATCATCTTGATTTTTTTTTTTTTATTGTAAGTCTTCCTAAATAGCATGGGAGTTATACCTGTGAAATATAAAATCCCGCTATTACGAAGTCATTAATTTCAATCCCCCCTAGAAAGGAGTGATTAAAGTTAAATCACTGATCCAAGCTTCTGGTTTGGTAAAATTAAATCTCCAATAAATATCTCTCTTGTGGTTTAACCTTAAATAAATTTAATTCAGACTGATTCTGAAATACATGAACTGGGGAAAGACATGATGTACAAAACAAAAGCCCTTGCATGAAGATGGCATACATAGCTCTCTATTTCTGGTTTCCTATTATCCACAAGCACTAGAACATCTACATGGAAAACCCCAAAACAAAAATGAAACAAAGAAATAAAACCAACAGACCAAACCAAACAAACACAGCCACCGCCACCAATAACAAAAAAAAAAAAAAACAACCAAAGAAACCTCCAACAAACCCCAAACAAACAAAAGCAAAACCAAACAATTAAAAAACAAAATAAAAAAAAAAAAAAAAAAAAAACCAAAGAAACCTCCAACAAACCCCAAACAAACAAAAGCAAAACCAAACAATTAAAAAACAAAATAAAAAAAAAAAAAAAAAAAAAACCAAAGAAACCTCCAACAAACCCCAAACAAACAAAAGCAAAACCAAACAATTAAAAAACAAAATAAAAAAAAAAAAAAAGAACAAAGGGAGCAGGTAGGAATTCTGTCATTCTTGTACAGATCAGAGATGTATATTTTCTCTCATGAAATCTAAACATCTGTTTTGGTTTTTTTCTGGCTGAAGAAGAGGCAACATGGGAACGGTTTAATTAAGTGGGAAAGCTTGCAGAGCAGCAAAGCTATCCTTCCTTTGTGCGGTCCAAATGTAATGAACATGGATAAAGGCTCCTATTCCTTACACTGTGAGATAAGGCAGCTAGACCTTCTGTTTCTGAATAAGTTTTAGCACAGAATCCACATAATAACCTAGGTAGGATTATAAATTCCTAAAGGTTCCAAAGGATGTGCAGGGATGGCACTGTTTACATCTGCAAGCCAGGTTCCCTGCTCAGCTGCAACCGCAAAATGCAATGCATAACCATGTCTCCCTATAGTACCAAAACCTCACCCAGGTCCTAGGGCTTAGGCCAGCAGCTTCATAGCCCATGCAAAAAGGTTGAGATAATGTGAGAAAAAGTCCAGGCTTCTCTGTCTTGAATTCGATTTCCTCTGCTTACTCATACAAGTTTTTGATCATTGCTCCAGATCACCTAATCCTTGTCATAAATCCTTATCTTCATCATCTTGGTTCTGAGCACACAGTTTAATACACAGTCAGAAACCACCACTCAGGAACCCTTTATTTATTTATTTATTTATTTATTTATTTATTTACTCTGTGAATACTTTACTAGCTTTGAAAAAATACTTATAGATTTATAGATACTGTCATTTTCCATGCTAATAGGTAAATAATTCCAGAGAAGCCTGAATTTTAGCAGTAAGATTAGTGACTATCTATTGTAATGGCCTTATAAACAGCAGCTGTAATGCATAACACTTATATTTAGCTCTATTTTAGAACTGAATGTGATTCTAACTAACTTTTTTTTACTGCAATATTGATATATTTGATGTCCCACACAGAATAAATAAATATTTTTTATCTTTCAAACTACTACAAGTTATTTGCTTTCTGCCCTATTTACAGCCCTGTATCCAGAAAACTATCAGAAATCTACACAAATTACCCTCCAGCCATTTTGCATATAAGTAGAACTTCTCCACACTTGACTGAGCTTAATGTGCTCCAGAATCTACATTTACATATTTTGATTTTAATATAAAACATTTAATGTTCCTAGCAGGTAAAAAAAAAAAAAAAAAAAAAAAAAAAAAAAAAAAAAAAA
>NDXB01021255.1:0-41549 GCA_002631895.1 Agapornis roseicollis
CATCTCCCATATGAAGACAGGCTGAGAGAGTTGGGGCTGTTGAGCCTGGGGAAGAGAAGACTGAGTGGACAGATTGAGAAGACAGCCTTCCAGTATCTGAAGGGGGCCTATAGGGATGCTGAGGAGGGACTCTTCATTAGGGACTGTAGTGACAGGACAAGGGGTAATGGGTTCAAACTTAAACAGGAGAGGTTTAGATTGGATATAAGGAAGAAATTCTTTGCTGTGAGGGTGGTGAGATGCTGGAATGGGTTGCCAAGGGAGGTTGTGAGTGCTCCATCCCTGGCAGCGATCAAGGCCAGGTTGGATGAAGCCTTGGGTGACATGTTGTAGTGTGAGGTGTCCCTGCTTATGGCAGGGGGGTTGGAATGAGATGATCTTAAGGTCCCTTCCAACCCTAACTATTCTATGATTCTATGAAACATCCACCTTCCCTATGCTGGAAGCTCACAGGTTTCCAGTAGGCAGCAGGGGGGCAACCAAAGCCAAACCTAACAGCACGTAAAATGGGAAAATGACGGGACGCTGTGTCTGCCTGAGCCCTGAGCTAGGCCAGTAATAAAATGACCCCCTGCAGCCAGATGCTACAGAGTAGAATATCACTTTCATTGCTTTCAACTTCCTCTCTGTACAATGGAAGACTTGCAATGTCTTTCGGTACCTGTCACTCTGCTGGCACCTGGTACCTGGCACTCTACTTCCTTTCAGAAGGGGCCCTGCTCTTTGGCAATGCTTTGTTTTCTCTGGAAGAGCCTGAAGTGCTCAAGAAACAGCTCCTGGGTCCAAGAAGAAATGAGGCTATGTGAGAAAGCTGATGGTGAGGGAACAGAGCTCCTGCCTGGTTATTTAGCGTCATTTACTGGTTATCTCCTACATGTGACAAGAGCAAGCAGTGGTGCCAGGAGGACACCACACTGTGTTCCAAGGGCTGACTTCTCCTGGGTGTGTGCTTGTCCTCATCATCACCATCATCACTTTACCACCAGGTAAAGAACATTATTAATCCTCAGCACCAAGGGGAATACAGTTCTCCAGGAGTGCTTTGATGATGCTCTTCCCACAGTGAGAACCTAGCTTCCAACACTTCTGGCAAAGGATGGGTTTGGATCATTTTAGGGAGGGGTTTGAACTGTACAGTAGGTTGCCTTTGCTTTCTTCCCTTGTGGCTGACTCCTCCATATTATGAGCTGTACATGTGGTGTGGGTGGAAGACAGAATTAATTAGTCATCAGGACAGAGCAGCTCCGGTTAGCAGAATCTGCTTCTCTGTGCAAAATCAGCTCCCACCTTCTCCAAGGGATCTGTCAGCAGCAACACTTATTTCCCAAGAGAACCTGGCACTGGCAAAGGTGGATCTATATTGACACAGAACCCAGTGCATGACATGAAACTGGTGACAAGTGAAACCAAAATGCACCTCCAGCCTCTGCCCCTCCCTCACCGTCAGAGCCTCCACACTTTGGGAGCTGCTCCCAGCTCACCCGGGCACAGGACGCGTGGCTCCGCGGTGCAGCATGGTGCCGGGCAGCAGGCAGGATGTGGAGCTCTCACGGGCACTGAGGCACCATAAAGCTGACCCCACCCAGCCTGCCTGGGACTGCTGTGATGTGCGTGGTGCAAGGTCAGCACGTAATTAGTACCAGCCCTTCATGTGTGTTAATACGATGCACACGTCACGACACTTTAATATGACGGGTTCCTATCCTGCAGCTAAATAAGTAATTGCAGGCCTGCTTGGCCTGTGCCCTGCTAAGAGATAAATGAAGTCAGCTTCTCCTGTCTGCAGCTTGCACTCATCTTTTTATTACTCATTCAGACCACAGCGTGTCTCCTTATTTTCCACCCTGTTCCCAGTGTAGGCATCTTGTGCTGGGGTCTGTTGTGCTACAATGTCCCACACTGCCACCTCCTCCAAGTTGGAAGGCTTGGATATTAAGCTCACCCAGCACGTACTTGGGTTTAATTTGGTGTAATGAGACATGAGGAGGAAAGGTTTGTCAGCCATTGCACACAGAGTTCAGCTGTTCTTTATGTTAGGGCAGCGGCTCCTAGGAGCAAGGCAGAGCAGAGAGCTGGAACCAGGGGCTATTTCTCTCTATTGAATGCATGAACCAGCACTTCCAGGGTGTAGCTTTGTGTTCCCTGCAACCCAGGGCAAGCTGTGGCTGGTGTTCCTTATAGTCCAGTCCTTCCCCATCACCCCTTTCCCCTCTCCTTCTGTCAGCTCTAGCATCTGCAGGTGAGCTGGGTGAGAACACCTGGCCCTGGGACCCACAGGGCACTGCGGAGCAAATGCACCATCACAGACCCTGAGCTGCCACCCAGCTGTGTTGAAACCAGTCAACCATACTCTCAACTGTTATAATCCCATTGTCTCCAAAACTAGGTGGCCAAACTCAAATTGCCTTTTGGGGGTGGTCCCTGAGCCATGCCCAAGTGTTATTTGGGAGCCTGCACGTTGATCTTGGCCAAAACCATGCCAGCTTAGTGGGGCAGACCACTGTGATAAAATGCCAGGCAGCTGCTATGGTACAGTTTACCAGTACAGATACAGCCCTGAGACATAGACATGGGCCCTGAGTGGTTCCATCATGTACGGGAAAGCCTAGACAGTGACAGAGCCACCTAAAACATCCTCATGGGAGCAGTGTGGTCCCCCAAAGTGCCGGTCCCCTGGGCTGTGATTTCATAGCACAGATGTAAGCCAGTGCCTTCTTCCCTGCCTCCACTCTCCCTTCACAAACACCCCATGAAGTGGAGCGGGGGACTGGTCTGAGCTGAAATGAAGGTGATGTCAACCGGATAATGTGGCAGAAGCAGTCTGCGCAGAGCTGCAGAAGGCTGAGCTGGTACAGCAGAAGGGCAGCACCCTCCAGCGACGCCAGCAAAAGATGTGGCTGGCTGAGACAGTCATCGCTGCTCAAAACTGCCTCTCACGGCCGCGAGTACCAATGGCAAAACAATCCAGCCTATCTAACGCGTCAGTAGGTCCCAAACGGGATGTATAGCTCCAGCCGCACCCCAGGCAAAGTACTCCCAGCCTTGCTCTGGTCTGCAGCAACATCCTCTGGCCAGTGAAGGAATTAGGAACATGCGAGGGAGGGGAAGTGGGCAGGGGCGTGGGCAGTTCCCACACTTCTTCTCTCCTGCCAACTAAAACACCAGCTCCCATCCATGCTGCGCATGCCCTGTGCTTAGTGTCTGGATCAGGAATCGTTTCAGGGCAAGAGAGACCCGTGCTTTGCCAAGTGATGGGGAAAAAATACCTAGTCAGCAGGTTTCTGGATCCAGCTGCAGCACAGCTGTGCTGGGAGGGCGACGGTGGCTGAGGGGACAACACAGCTCACTGCTTGCTCAGCGCTGAAGTTCCAGGTGCTTTTAAAAAGGCAAGGATCATAATATGAGAGAGAGGGAGAGCTTCTGCTCAGCAACCACCCCGACATTAACTGCAGAACCAGAAATAAGCCGACTTTGGGCTTTTGATGTAGCTGCTTCCCTAGTCTGGAGTTCAAGGAGTCCTGATGTTCAGCTGGGAAAGACCTGAAGCACCCCAGCCAGTGGAGGCTGTGTTCCTTACACAACTGTAGGAGAACTTCTTGACTCTGGGGCATTTTTGACCATTAACACAACTGGGAAGAAAATGTTGAAATAACTTGGTAACAGCACTGAATCAGAAATATCAAATTTCTGCTGGAGGGAAGCACATTTTAACAGGAGTAGAAAAATAAACTTATGTGAGTTCCTGTAAGAAACTAATGGGCACAACATGAAATGTCCCCACAGGACCCTGCTATGTGTTCACAGCCACGAGATGATGCTGCTGAAAATATCATGCAAAGCTTTAAAGTCCTGGGTGTTTTGAAAGGATACACTAGTCCATCTAGAATCAGTTAATACACCCGCTACCTGTGTTATTCTTGCGCTGCAGCTGGGGTGATAGGCTTACTGTAATCACATCCCATCTCCAGTCAGGAGGATTGGTGGTGCCATGGAAAAAGCTTTTGAAGCAAGGCCCTAACACGTCTGCATGACTCTTCCATTTCAGGAAACCAATGGGGAAATACCTGAGGCTGCAGCCTTTCCCCTGCTTCCCACCAGGAGCTGCTATCCCACTCTGTGCTGCGGCAGCACCTGCAAAACCACAAATACTTTTTCTGTCTTGAACAAAGAAACAAGGAAGAGGCACATAGAGCTGTCTGGAATTGAGGGCAATCCTGAGAACAGACGTTTGAAGCTGACAAGGAGATACTGGGGTCTGCTCTGAGCTGGGCTCAGGTTCCCTATCAGGATTTGGTTCCCCGCCCACTGCTGCAGCACACTTTCACCCTTCTCCCTTCCAGTCACTATTTAAATGCAAAAGAGGTAGCTCAAGCCTCTAGATGCAGCCACTTCCCTCTCCTCCAGCCCCAGCCACCTGGCCTGGCTGCCCATCAGTGCTGCCAGCTTGCTGCTGGATGACACAGTGCATCAGGGCTTCAGGTGTGCAGCATAGCACTGATGCACATCACATGCAGGAGAAACCCAACCATGACAGCAGAGAGCTGAGTTCTGCCTGCAGGCAACCGCTCTCTTCTGGCCAGTGGCAAACCTCTCCTCTCCTTCAGTTGGCCACAGTCTGCTCCCCCATGGGCTATTTCCCACTGGACTTCTCTACTGCAGTATCTCCCTGATGCCTTTCCTCCTCCTCCCTCGTCTTTCCCCCATTAGCTTTGTTGAATCAACTCATCCCTCCTCTGAAATGTCTTTGCTCATGCTCCAGTCTGCACAGCTGAGCAGGGCAAAGCAACCCAGCTCTCACCACAAGGCAGAAGTTATAAATGACTGCTGGAGAAGCTGGCAAGACAGAGAAACTGTCCTCAGAACTTCTAGCAAGGAGCTAGTGACGCAAGGAAGCTGGTATCCCTTTCCAGAAACCGCCTCCGCCAGCCTCATGGGAAGGGTGGGACCGCAGTTTGCACAACGACCTGGAAGACTAAACTGCATCCAGTAAACAACCAAAACTGGGGCTGCAAACAGTTCCCTCCCTCCTCCTCTCAGGCTGGTGACTTTTTAGCCCTCAAGGAGTCAGAATGGTAAGCCTATGTCTGCTGTATGTACCAAGGCCACACCATGCTCAGGTAAACAAAGTGCTACCAAGGAGAGCTTTAAGTTTTCCCTGAAAATATCTCAGATTTTCTTGTATGTCTTTTATATCTCTGAAAAACATTGGCTTTTTAAAACACTGGCTTTGAAAAACACTGCTAATTCTTTGCTGTCTTTCAGGCAACCTGTCTCGTTGAAACCAGAGATATGATTCCTTACCAGAGGTAGCAGCAGCAGCTGGATGAGATGCTTGGCGTCACTGAGGTGTCACAGGCAGCATCGCTGTGTGCTGCACCCAACTGGCCACACCGAGTGACTGAGGCCCCACATGCCTGCTTCAGGCTGGATTTTGAAGGCCCTCACAGTCATCTCTGTGCTGCAGTGCTTGACAGTGTTCCCATCCCGGGTTTGCATCTGGTGTGACCACAGCATGGGGTGGCTGAGGTGATGCTCTGGGTTCCTCACCATCATTTCTGCTGGAGGAGGAGGTCTGCAGCAGGGGCACAGTGACCCCTTTTACTCCACCCCAGGTGCAACATCTTTAATTCTTCAGCCTTTCTGGTTTGCTCCTTGTCGCTAGCTGTCTAGAATTCACTGCCATGGAATACTGCCTCTGTGACTGAGATGGGGACAGCTCCATTGCCTTTTTGATATGTAATTACCCAGAATATAAACCACTTCAGATAGAACTAAAATACTGCTTTATGCACAGAAAAAATCACCACTGATGTACTGATTATTTTTAAAGACCCAGCCATGATATTCACAGGCGGAAACACGAGGAAATGGACATCACCAACCTCTATTCCCATAAGCAAAGGTAAAAGGGAGAAGTCAGGAGGACTGCTCATAAATGAGAGGCCTGCAGACAGAAGGTGGTGCTGGACTGAGCTCCTGTTCACACTGCAGGACGGTTTGGAGTTAAAAGAGCAAGGAAAAACACAACAATAGGAGATGTCTGGTTTTGTTTTCCATTTCCAAATCTTATTTTCTTTGAGACTTTTCTTTAAAACTCCCCCAAAAAGGCTCCAACAGGTTCTCATAATGAACCCTGCCAAGTTTCCTAATGGCAAAATTACTTTGTGTTAAAGTTACCCCATGGACATGCAGTTCGGCAACGGAAATGATATGCTACTACAGAGAAAAACCAAGGCAGGCAAGGCAGAAAGTTCCTGGATCCTAAATATTCATTCTATTTTTATATCTATTACTTTAGCCTGACGACTGTTGTGCATTTGAAAAGAGCAGCGTTTATCTAACAAACAACACACAACGTCCACAGCTATGGAAAGATGACAGAAGCTGGTGATTTTTGTCCTTGTCACCAGATGATATAGATGCTGCTGTTATTTTTGGATAGGAAAAGAAAAAAGAGAAGATGAATCTCGACCTCCTCAGAGGCAAATCCATTATTTGTTAAACCGAAAGAGACTGAAATGCTTTCTTAGGAAGGGTCAGACTGCAGTTGTAGCGGATTGGCAAACATTAAGCAGCAGCTTTATATTCATGATTTTAAACTCCTGTTTACAAGCCCGACCCAGGGAGAAGCAGGATCCGGCCTTCATAAAGCCGAGCTCTTTCCACAAGGGAGGAAAAGAAACTTTCAGTAGCACAGGCCAGCTGGAGACCGAACGGAATCGCCCTTTTCGGGACCATGTTTCCCTTGAACCATGGGAATGATGGAAGGGAGAGACAAGAATGCGAAGGGAGCAGCCAGCGTGACCGGGAATAGTTCGCTAGTGAAGGTAGAAAGAGCTCAGAGCCACTTCTGCCTGGAGGAAGCCGTGGCTGCAGTAGTTACCCTCGGCTGCGTCAGGGCTCCCCTGTCCAGCGGGAACCCCAGGAGATGGGGAGTCCCCGGGAGTCCCCGGGGTCCGGCCGGTCGCAGGGTCCCGGGTGCGGGCACTTACCGCCTGCGGCAGCAGGGTCCCCCCGCCGCCTCCCGCCGCCGCGTCCCCGCAGCGGCCGCCGTCGCTGACCGGGGGGGTGCCGGCGGCGGCCGGGGCTCGGCGGCCGGGGGTGGGCAGCGCCGCCGCCTCCTCGCCGTCGGCCAGCGCCGTCTGCAGCCGTTCCCGGCGCTCCGGCGCCTTGCCCACGGGCACCGCCGCGCCCCGCCGCCGGCTGCTCCCGCTGCCCATGGCCGCCGCCGGTGCCGCAGCCCAGGCTGTGCCGGCGGGAAGCGCTCCCGGGCCCCGCCGCCTCTCCCGGCCGGGGCGGGCGCGGCTCTTGGCCGCTCCTCGGTTCCCAAAACCTTTGGGGGAGGGGGCAGAATCCCACCCAGAAGTGGCCCAGCGGCGGGGAAGGAGCCGGGATGCAGGGAGGGGTGCACGGGTGTCTCTAACCACGCTCCCTGAGCTCAGGGCGCCAGCGGGCTGCCTCCTCCCTCTTACCCTGCCAAAACCTTCGAAACCAGCCCGTTATCTCAGGCCTCCCGAGCCTCCCGTTCCTTACATACACCTCCCGGCAGTGTCAGCTCCAGGGACCATGCAGCAGGAACAGCAATCCTGAGCTAAATTCCAGGACATCTCACTCGGACAGGTTTTGCAGACTTTTGGAGAATAATGAACGCAGCCTAAAGGAACTTAAACATGGGAGATTTAGGTTAGATATAAGGAAGGAATTCTTCACTGTGAGCGTGGAACAGGTTGCCCAGAGAAGCTGTGGATGACCCATCCCTGGCAGTGCTCAAGGCCAGGTTGGATGGGTCTTTGAGCAACCTGGTCTATAGAAAGGTGTCCCTGCCAATGGCAGGGGGTTGAAACTGGATGATCTTTAAGGTCCCTTTTAACCCAAACCATTCAGTGATTCTATGATGCCATTTGGGGCCGGTTTGGGGCACAAAGTGGCAGTTCTGGCAGTACTCTCGGGCTGGGGAGGGTTTCTGCCCTTGGACTGATCAGTTAAAGGCCTGAAGTTTCAGGAAAGCCTCATGCAAAGGATGAGACATGTGGGCACCTCCTCAGCTTGACCCACAAATAGAATCACTCTCTACCTCCTGGCAGCCTGTCGAGCCTGTGGAGCAGATCCCCTAACCATCATCCACTGCTTTTTTAATGTCTTTGCTTCTGACAATCAAGTATTTGTGTTGGACACTCTGGAAGGTGTCACTCTGAAACAAAGTCCCTGTTAGAGGCCAGGCTGTTGTTTTTCCCCTGGGGAGTAGAGCAGGAGGGGTAAGGTGGCTAATTGGGTTCCAGCTCCGATCTGCAGCCCAGGGTTGAATGGGAAGGAGAGCACATCTCATGTACATGGGTGCAATGGGCTGTTCCAGCTGGAGGAGAGGGGCGTTGAGGAGAGGCCTTTTGACCTTGACCACTCTAACTGTACTGAGGGAGTTAAGTCCCAGCCTTGGACTTAAGCTGCTTCCTTAGATCAACTCAACCTACATTATTTCATCCTGGGAAAGTACATTCCTGCAGTCATACTGCTTTTTGGACACGATGTCAGCATCTCTGAAAGAGGAGGCAGTGGGTCCTTTGGGCTGGGTGGGAGCAGAGATGTCATCAGCCCTCATGGGCTGTTCCTCAGGTCTCTTCAGGACATAGCTCTGCCACCTTTTCCTGTCCTGTTTTCTGAGCTTTCCCCAGCATGACTGGTGCTTGTGCTCCTGGGGGGCTGTGGGCTGAGGTTCACCGTGTGTGGCACATCCTTCCCCAAGGGGAAAGGCTCTGCAGGCATCAGGGACAAACAGCACTCCCAGTAAGAAATAAGCAAATTCTTCCTTCTCCTCCTCTATCCCCGCAGGCTGTCTCTGAAGGACTGGAGCCTCCTGGAAAGTTTCCTGGCTGCCCCCATGGAAACAGTTCATTCCAGGGCAGTCCCTCAGATTGGCTTGGAAGTGATGCTGGCTCCATAAACCGGCTGTCAAAGCGAGCCAAATGCCTTGTGTTTTGAGGCGGCTCGCTGCTGGAGCCAGCGAAGTGTTTGAGCAGTGGTGACCCCAGATGCTGCTGCTGTGGTTTGGCAGTGACACCGAAGGACTCTGAGGCCATTCAGTGATATTTTCCTGCTGTGAAGACTTTAGGACTGCTGAAAATTAGCAGATTTTCCAAAAACTAAAGGCCTGATAAGCACGACTTCTCAGGAAAATCAATGATGACTGGCTATCAAATTCCTCTTTATGATGGACTCGTGGCTTTTAATGCTGTTTCCCAGCAGGACCAGTGGATAATATCTTGGCTGATCTCCAAGGGTTGGAAGTGTGTAGTGCAAGTGCCAAGTATGGCATGTGGATCAATTTTGGATGGCGCCCAGCCAGGCAGGCGAGGAGCCAGGAGCTTTCACATCCAAAGCACGGTGTTGAGAGCCAGCAGTGCTGGCTCCCGGCTTCTCCCAAGTCCTGTGGGAGCCCAGGAGCTGTTTGGGAGGATGATGATGCAGTTACATGGTAGGTGGCCTCTTCTGACTCCTGCTGTGCTGGCACCCTTGGCCTCTGCTATGGGAAAGAAAAGGATATGTGATGTGCATGAAAGGTTGCCTACCTCTGCTAGACAGCACTCTTCAAACCTGGCAATTGTTTCTTCTAATAAAAGAATTAATTATTTATCTGTATGTGTATATATATATACACACACATATATGCATGCATACACACCCCACATCTATAAGTATGCATAGTAACACCCAAGTCTTGCCCAAACCATCACATATAAAATAAATTTAAGCAACATGGGAGTATTTTAAGATTGCTATTATCCATTGAAGCCACCAGCACTGATTTGTCCTGCTGTAGTATTTGACCAGGCTTCTAACAGCAGAGTCAGTGGAGTCAAGACACTCAATTACCTGGGCAAAATATTACTTTCAGACTGCTCATTCCCTGAGTATAAGAATAAACCAGACGGACTCTGGTTACCCCATGTTTCATTCCCAGACTACACTGTCCTCTCTCCTGACAGTCTTTCATCTGTGAGGGCATGTGAAAAATCGCAGCCAGCTACAGCCAAGTTGCTTGTCCCCAGCCTCTGGTTGCTGTGGGATGGTCTCACAGACCTTATCCCACACCTCATCTCAGTCTCAAAGTGACACCCTATAATGCCAGGCTTACTTTCTACTGAAGCCAAGGGCTTGTGGTTCCTCTGCGATACAGAGCCTGAGCTTTTTGCTTCCTCAGGTCTTTGCTCCTATGTCTCCAACCCCTGAAGCAACCCCCTCTCTACAGGACAGATCTTCATGGCTTTAGCCAGTGCAAGGACCAGCACAGCCCATCCCTTGCACTCATGACATTAATGCAAGGAGGGGATGGGGTGGATGGAAGACAGATACCAACACACCCTCTGCCCCACAGACAGGTTCCTCTGGCAGGAGCAACACCCCAAGAGGATCCCAACACCAGCATTTGGAAGTATGGGGGGGTGAGGGTTGGGGTGCTGTAGCTAGGCTGTATTGCTGTTCATCCCAGCGAGGCATGATGGGCAGCTGCAGCACTACTAGTAGTTACTATTGGAGCACCAGAGAGCAAACATACAAGGAGCTTCCTTGCTGGGTAAAATAACAGGCTCCCCCTGATACAATAATCAAAACAGAACCTGAGGAGCTCTGTTTTGTGAGGTTTTTGTTCCCACTAGAAATTTTCTAGGCTATTTGCAGTTAGTTCATGGAAGGAGCTGATCTTGTAACAATAAACACCACACCATGTGTTTAGGTTTTGTCTTCTTTCTTAATACTTGCAGTATTTTCAGCAAGTCTTCCATAAAGATAGATACATCCCCTTGGTGTGAGATCTCTGGAAAACTATGGGATTTTTTGTGGTCATCTATACTAACCACAAAAAGGGTTAAAAGTCACAGGTGAAATGCATCATGTCAGAAAGAATCTCCCCCTTTTGCTCACTGACTAAAAGGGTGGTTCCTCCTCTGCTGTCCAGACATCCTAAGGCCTCTGTGGGGTACCCGCTTCCCTGGGATGCGGCATGGAGAGGTACTGCATCTTCCCAGCTGTCCCCCACTGTGGCACAGACGCTGCCTGCTGGTCATGGGGAAGGACATGCTGGGAAGTTTGGAGAAAGCCTGGAGATCTTGGTACAGATTTCTACTGTGGGTTTGTTAGAAGCAGCCCAGTGAAAGCCCATTAGAAGTTTGTGCAGATTTCAAACTATCCTAGGCAGCTTTTCCCATGCTCTAAGGAATAAATAATAAGATTTGGTCTCTATGGAGCATGCGGGAGAACCTTTTATCTTTCCCTCTGCAAACTGCTGGACTGGCGTTTCCCTTCAGTGAACAGGTTTATTTATTAATCTGCCTTTCTATCATTAACTTGTGTGTAGCAAAGGCACATTGCTCAAAGCAGAGCCAGCCTGTATCGCCTGGCTTTCAAGCCTTTTCCCAGATGCCACCTTCACTTGGGGTTTTCTGCAATTCTAACACAAAACCTCCTGCAAAATTTATTTCTGACAGTTCTCCAGGCCTTTGCTTTGATGCTGAGGCTTCATGTCCTGATCTGATGAGCTACATCCTGACCTGAGGAGCTGTGGAGTGCAGCACACAGAAAAAGCTGGGCTTGAGAACAGAGCACAGCTTGGGTACCCAAATGGGGAGCAGAGGAGGGAATTGGCTTTGCTGCCACAAGAAAAATAGTTGCAAGAGAGGCCAGTGAGACACAGAGAGGAAAGGTCTGAGAGGCTGAGTTGGAACATGATGGTTAGGAGTTAATGTTCCCAAGCCTGCTTCATCTCTGTTGCTGCTCAAGGTGCTGCGTCATGCTGAGCATCCCTTTGGCTGAGATGAGCTGGAAAGGTGGGTTCTTCACAGCAGGGGAGACCAGTTCCCTTGCCGAAGAGCCATCCTATAGCAGAATGGGACCAGGACACCATGGGGAAACCACAGCTAGAGGAGGGATGGAGGTTGCCCCTATGTAATTAGCAGAGCTGGGCTTTGGCCCAGGGCTGGAGTTTGAGTCATCTAATTTGCAAAAAACCTGCTGAGAACAGATGTTTAAATATAAAAGTATCTGTTTTAGAAGTGTCCTTTCAACACGTCTTGGATTTTACTGCACCCTAAGCATTGTCAGTAAAAACTTGTTTTCTCCCTGCTTCCCACACATTAGGGGAAGGGCTCTGCTCTGTTCAAAAACATGAGAACAAAGGCCCAGACCAGTGAAGAGTTACATTTTGTGTGCCTCACCACTCTGTCTTCCTGTGGTCTTTCCTTTGGGGCCTCAGAAGACTCATGCCATGGGAGCACTTCCACCAGCAGCAGCTGCAGCTGGCTCAGGTCGAGCATCTCTATGTACTGGAGAGGCAGCTGTGGCTCAGCTGGAGGATGACGGCATGTCCCGTGTGAGCAGCTTGTGTGCTGACAAGACAAGCCCTTTATGTTGAGTCCCTGTGCGAGGCTCAAACTGTGGCCAGATGAGGAGGAAGGCCAAAACCCCAGTCAGCTGTCATAGGGGAGGGATGCTCCTGGGCATCCTGCAGTGAGGCACAGAACCATGCAGATGAGCTGGTGTCTGCCTGGCAGTGCAGTGCTCCCAGCAGCAGTGTACGGCTCAAACTTCAGGCTCTATTGGTGTTCATGCCTCATCGGTAGCATGAATGCCAACCTGGCCCCACTTGGATCATTTAGTTTGGTTCACCTCCCTTGTTTCAAGCCTGGCTTCTCCTGGCTCATCCCACTGTGACTCCTGACCCTGCTGTCTCTCCAAGCAGGGATGCCCTGTGGACCTCACACCCCTGCCCCGTCCCAGGTGAGCTGCCCTTCTGTAGATCCCTGCTGGAATCCCTGCTGTGGCTCCCCAGCCATGTCCTTCTCTCTTTGTCCTTGTACTGGAGGTAGAACTTCGTGGATTGCCTTTAGAGATGGCTGCTTCTAACTGTGTTTGGTAAACACAAGGGTGCAGGGAAGCAGAAGGGCTCTGCAGAGATCTTGTGGGTGTATGAAGCTGATCAGCAAGAGATGAACCTCCCCTTCCAAACTTTGTTCTTGTTCCAGTTTTGTGATACTGGCTCTCATCCTCAATGTGGACAAGGCTGAAGTCTGAGAAGACTGGCTGACCTCAGAAAGCCTAGCATCCCCGTGGAACTACAGGCTATGGGATTTCAGTTAAGCAAGGCACTGATTTCACAGCAAAGCACTGTGTCCCAGGCTTGAGCAGAGTCAAATGTGCAGTAGGGTTGCTGGGCTGGGCTTCAGCAGATTGCCTATGCCTGGGGTTACATCATGCAGAGTGTAGGTGAGCAGGCAGGAGACCCCCCACATGGCTTCCAATGGCAGAAGCTGATCTGCTGCCTGGGGAGCACCCAGTTTTCCTGCTGGTTTTGCCCTGTCCCAGCCTGGGAGAAGGCAATGGGCTGTGGGAGCATATCCTGGCTGCCCACTCAGTGCAGACATGCTGTAGCCTGGTGATGCTTTGTCCAGAGAGCAAAAGGCAGCAGTGACATGAGGGATTGCTGTTGGTCCCCTTCACCAAGCTAAGCTATTACATCTGAGCAGGCATATCTCTCCTTTCATAACTCCAGCCTGAAAGCCTGGAGCCCTGCAGATGAGACGATGAGGGATCAAAGACAAAGGCAAACTGCTGTGGGTTGAGACAGTTAGGTTTGTTGGCCTCCAGCCTTGGGCCCTTTATCACCACCAAACTTGGACTTCTGTAATTAAACAAATATTCTGTTATTCAGCTTTATGGAGCCAGGGCCAAGCCCTGTTTGTTCAGAGAAGCCTGACAGAGACCACCACATACAGATGCAATTGAGCTGGTTTAACTTGCACAGAGGAAGAAAATTGCTGAGGTTAATGCCTTACCAGCAGGCCATAAAAGTGACCTGGTATTCAGACACACATCTGAGCTATGGGTGCTGACAGGCTGTGCTAACTTTCCATCTGTGCTCACTTCAGGCTCGAGTTGATTCCATGTCTCTCAAATGAGGTTGGTTATGAGCACACACTTGAGTAATGTCAGGTTTAGTGGCTCAGGACAAGAAATAACTCACTGAGTGGCTGTAATGGGATCCTGCCTGGTCCCTTTATAGTATGTGTGACCTATTGTGGTGATGGCAAACCTGTGTCTTCTAGCGAGCCACAGGGATGTGGCAGGTTTGGAACAAAGGTCTCTGAAGCTGGCCTGTGATAGAGCATATCTATCTCTCAGGTAGGGTGGAGGGGGGACCACAGCTGGGTGGCCCTGGGGGAGAGGCAAGTCAACATATTCCAGGGCTTTATCTACAAAGGGCAGGGTGAACAGGATCGGATTGCTTGTGCTGGGAGTAAGGGCTGTGAAGAGACCTTCCTTTCATCTACCTTGGCTTTAATGTGCAGAATCATGTGCTTTTACCTCGGGGGGGAAGACTGCATTATTCTAGTTGAAAGAACTTGTACAATTGTTGGTATTTCACATTTGTAGAGGCTAATGGCAGGAAAGTTTTTAAAAGCATTTCCTTTATAAAAAAGTCGACCTGTACAGCATGTAGCTAGTGTACAATATACCTTTCAGTGCATAGTTAACATTGAGCTGTGCTATTCCTGAAGGCAGGCCTGAGGCTTGGGAGCACAAGGATTGGCATTGCCTTCACCTCTGTGCAGCTGGGAGGTAAAAAAAAGGGGAGGAGAGCCAGGATTGCTCCCTTGATCTCCTCAAAAGTATGGGTCACAGGTCCAAGGGCTGGCTCTTGTAAACTCAGTGACTTCATTTTCTCTGAGAGGCAAATCTGGAGACACAGAGGTGCTTGCCTGGGAACAGAGACAGGCAAATCGGTACTGCTGGCAAGGAAGGTTTTCACTTTTCTAGTTCATGGAGAAACAGAGACTCTGGCAACCTACTGTATCTCCAGTTCAACTGAATCTCCACCTGGGAGCACAGGACTATTTTAGATACCATAGTGATGTCCTACCTGGAAGGGTCTCTAGTCCAACCCTCTGCTCAGCGCAGGGTCAGATAGATCAGGCTGCTCAGAGTCTTGTCCGGTTTTGAGTATCTCCAGAGATGAAGACTCCACATCCTCTCTGGGAAACTTGCTCGTTTCCCTTGTCCCAGTGTGTGGCTGTTGCCCCTTCTGCTGTTGCTGAGCAGCTCTGAGAAGAGGCATGGGTGTTGTGATTGAGCACTGACACCAGCCTGCATGTGGGCAATCAAATTCCACCTCAGGGGAAATGTGTATTTTTGCTAATGTGCATGCAGCCTGTGCACAGGGGAGGAAGCCAACACGTGTCCCAGCTTCTGATCCATGGAAACCCCTGAACTAAATGGTAATGCTTGCTTTTTAACCTCTCCCACAAGTGGGCTACTGAAACCCCCAGGTTCTTTGCTCAGGGTTATTCCCAATAGTCCTTCACATGACCACCAGGTATTCTCTCACAGTATCCATGTGGCATGTCTGTGGGCACGCTGAAGCCATGACCTAGCAGTGTTGCTGAAGAAGGGCGAGGGGCAGGTTGTGACCCCCAGCCCTGAAGCTGGACAGACCAGTGTGTGCATGAGGAGCACAGGACCCTGCTCCCAGGCTGCCCGCTGGGGTGTCTGAGCTGCATCAAAGGCTGGGCAAGTCAGGGTGCCAAATAAATGGCTGGAGTGGGAGTGAGAGGCAATAGGAGGAGACGACAAAAGTGTGGTTTCCTGCACAGTGGTAGCCAAGGGACTGGAGCAGACCGCTGCCACAAGGCTCTTTCCACCTAAGGGAGGTGGGGGTACTGTGGGGTACTGTGCTCTGCAAAGAAAAGTGATTTCAAACAAAACTAAGGGACCTGTCACGTTATGTACTCTTTACCTCTAATCTCATGTATGATTTTCTTTGACTCAGCTTTTCGGTAGGCCTGAGCCGTTTATTACCATGGTGCCAGGCATGGTCTTAAATGACCCTCAGTGTCCTCGAGTTTGAAAATCTGTGTACAGTACTACCTGGGCATAATCCCTGCAAGAAGCCTTCCTTTTATGACTCTGGGGCACTTGTCAACGTTTGTCCAGCTTCAGGATGGTCTGAAATCTCAGCAACACTTCAGCTGTGCTTGCAGTCAAGTCTGTGTTGCTGCAACAGAGAAAGAGATTCCCAGAAGAAGGACGTCAAGTGCCTCAGGTGTTTCTAAGGATTAGTACTCATGTAACATCTGACAGTGATCCAGAGGAAACATGAATTTGTCCAGGAGATATCAAAAGGTGTATCTCCTGAAGGCCTTTAGTAACCTTCATTAGCAGACCATAGGGAAGCTTGTTGTCACATCTGCTCTTTTGATCAGTTGCCTTGAGCCCAAGAGAGACCAATCTCTTGACCTAGGGTCAGGGAAGCACTGCATTGAGAGGGGATTGCAGTTATCACTCAGGTCTCACAATCAGCAATGCAGCTTTGGACTTCTCTGTTGGCCAGACCTGAAAAGTTCATTGGTTTTAGCCCAGAAGGCACCACTCCTGTGTTCAGAACCAGGATTGTTTTCAGTGAAGGTAAAATATATCTTTTTCTTTTTCTCTTTCTTTTTCTCTTTCTTTTTCTCTTTCTTTTTCTTTTTCTTTTTTATTTTCTCTTTTCCTTTTCTTTTTCTTTGTTTTTTTTTTTTTCCTTTTCTTTTTTTTTTTTTTTTCTTTTTTTCTTTTTTTTTTTTTTTTTCTCTTTTCCTTTTCTTTTTCTTTGTTTTTTTTTTTTTCCTTTTCTTTTTTTTTTTTTTTTCTTTTTTTCTTTTTTTTTTTTTTTTTCTCTTTTCCTTTTCTTTTTCTTTGTTTTTTTTTTTTTCCTTTTCTTTTTCATTTTCTTTTCCTTTTTTAATTGTGGGGTGAATAGTGCTCACTGCATCAGAGACAGTTAGTGGAAGCAAATTGATTTAATGTCACTGAGTCATGAGCAAGTAAAACTTTTGCCTACTACCTGCTTTTTCTGAGACATGTCAGGGCATCTATAAATGCGGACTTACTTATGTGGGGCTAACAGATTGCTTAATAACAAGGGTATTTTTTTGCTGAGCTTTGTGAAATGCCCCTCGCGCAGTTTGGGTATTAAAGTCCTGGAGACGTTGCTGTAGTTTGTGACACCAATTATTACAAAACGAAACTGTAAACACGTGGTTTCCCTGCAGAAGATTGTGTAACTGTCAGTTAATTACGAGTCCCTGCCCTTGCTGGGTTGGATGTGGTTACCTCTGCTTTGTAAAGGGCAAAACAGAGCGCAGAGGTGGTTTGTGGGCTGGTATAAACGCTTTCCACATCCCCAGCAGAGCTTAATGCCACATCTCCTGATAGTGTGGGTAGGTTCAGGTTTTGAAGAAAGCAAAGACTTCGTTAAAAGTTTGGTGTTGCTTTTTCCTTTAAAATTGCAGTTGCAAAGGCCATGCCTTCACTTCCCTTAGCTGGCAATGTACTGTACGCCTTAATGCCTACATAGCAATCTCAGTTTAAGGAGCTCTGGAGTGGTGGTGGTTTATGAAGCAGCATTTCTGTAGGATCTCTCAGGTGTAGTTACAGGCAGAGTAGTTGTGTCTCCTCTAAATCCACACGGTTAATGGATTTAACTGCAAAGCTTTCAAAGCCTGTGTATGACACAGCAGTGTCAATATGGGGGGAGGGGGAGGGGGTTGTGTGCTATCATGGTATGGCTTCCCATAGAGCAAGGCAAGGATTTATTAACCATCGGGCCTCATAAACCAAGTGCTCTCAGTCTGTTGGAAGAGTGAAAATGTGAGGAAAGTGGGTAGCCAGGGCAGGGCTGCACTATTTCTAGCACCACAGTGCTCTGAGCAAGAGATGGAAAGGTGAGGGTTTAATTGCAAGGTGCTAATGCCAAGGCAGGCTGCTTTCTTTCCAAGTCTGAGTGTTCTGTATGCTGAAAATGAGTGTAGCTATTAGCATACTAACTGTTGCTGTTTCATCTTCAGGATCTCATTTGACACCTTGGTGTAATAAGGATGGAAACAATAAACTGTGTGCTATAAAAACCTGTGTGTGGACTCACTTTGTGCTGACAGTGGCACATTTCCCAGTCTAATGCGATTCTGCTTTTAGCTGAGTCAGTCCATGGCACTGGTAAAAGCCTTTGCTCAACAGTTGGCAGTAATTTGGTTGGATGTAGCAGATCTACATGTATTCTTTAGATCTGAGGGGTCCCAAAGGATGTTTTTCTTATAGATGGGAGCCTCAGCCTGTTGAGGCAGTAGGTTTATTTGATTTTTGAATTGGAGTAGTACAGAGGCTCTTGGAGTCTATGGAAAACGTGCAGTGGAAACCTCTAGTGGTGGGTCTCTGGCCTTGGGGTGAGAAGATTGGGTTTTATTCTTTATTCTGCTGTTGACCTGCTCTGTGACTGAATTTATCTTTCTTTCTTTTAGGTATGTGCTCTGTTTACAGCATCCAGCAGAGTGGGTCCTGCTGTGCCCACTGAAGATGCTCGAGTTGTCCAGCTCATGCAGTGCTCTAGGAAACATCCCCATCCTAATGTTGGTGCCTGGGGGATGCACATGTGCCAGACCACATTGCCTGAAGTGCAGGCAGAATATCCCAAGCACCAGGCCCTGCTGTGCATGTGTGTCCATCCCTATGTGTCTGAGTGGTGGTGCCTCCTCTACCAGTCTGAGACTGACTTTCTCATCCCTGGGTTACTCTGTGGTGTGGCATGGCGCCTGGATGCTTGAGCTAAGCAATACACTTATAGCCTCAGCCGCTGTCTCTGCCTGCTTTTTGCAGTGTTTTTAGCTCTCCATTGCAAGAGCAAACCAAATAAGGCCCTAATCTGAATGATATCTCACCTCCTGAGAAGTCCTAGACTGAGACTGCAGGTCCATGCCAGGGAACACCACTGCATTCCTACAGTGCTTTGGATGCTTCTGCAGCAGGATTGCTTACAAAACCTGTAATCCATTAACACTGGTTGATTTAATATTGTACCAAAGTTACCTTCATTTTGTTAGCTACAAGAATCATGCAGTGACTTTCAGAGTGTGCTGCTGTTACTGGTGTATCCTTAAAATGTCATTTTAAGACACCAGGGAAACAAAGGCCTTTTTAAAGTTGGATTCAGTATATAATCTGGAGAGACATGAGAACTTCACAACACTTTGATTTGTTACTTAACTGCATTGCTTTCTTTAGCTTATTTTGGAGCATGCGTATTCCTATAGGAATTTCAGACATGGCTATTTTATAGCCTCTATTTTAAACACTTGATCACCTTGAAACAACATCGTAGGAATCTACATTGTGCTACCAACATAAGCTGGTATCCACAAGCATCTTATTGGAGATTTCTATTGCTTTTCATCCATCTTTATTCAAAAAATGGGAAAGCAAAAGGAAAAGTCTGGTCTTCTAAGACAGCTGTATGGTGGCTTATTCTTGTTAGTTTTGTATATTGGGTACAGGCATCTATAAGAAAGCTGTTGCTCTCTCGGAGTCTCATTGTACCTAATTTTTGTCTCATCATAAATGCCTTTTTAACCCTTAAATGAGCCTTTTAACCCTTAAAGACCTGAGTGTGCTAATAAATGCACACAGGCTTGGGATTTGCACATAGTCCCAGCTAAGGGGGATCACAAAGAAGACTCTTCATTGGTGGTAACTGCAGCAGCAGAGGTCAGCTTTTAGAAGACGGAGGATATGATTTCTTCTTCTCCTTCTTCCTCCCCAGGCCCCAGATTTGTTTTTACACTATTTCCAGCTGAACTTCCCATGAAGAGGTATTTAAGTTTGAAATTAAGCTTCTGTTAGCTCACCAAAGCTTTTCCCCAGCTCTTTTTTAATGTGGATTAGACTCGAAACCAGACTTCTGAAGACATTTTAAGTAATAGTAATAATAATAATAATCTTGAAAGGATGAATGGAAGACCCTCTGCCCTCCCCCTGGTGAATAAAACACAGCCATTTACTGCTTAATAGAGACCAGAGAGCTTTTCTGGATTAGAAACTTGTTTTTCCTAGCTCACTGCCTAGAGGCTAATTTGGCTTTAGGTCAAAACAACCTAAGAAAAACCCACCAACTTCACCATGCCTCTCAACCCAGTGTCAGGAGTATTTTTTGTGTTTTACAGTGTTAAATGTAAATCAACCATAACTGATTGTACAACGCTATAATAAATTGAACTGGCTGGAGCGAGCAGTGAGAAGAAGTTATCTAAATATGTACTTGTAGAATGCTGCTGCTGGATGCCTGTGAAAAGGAGATAACACAGAACAGAGAAATGTTCAGTTTGGTGACAGAAGTCACTGTTCTCTGTATATGGTGATTTTTATAAGCACCTCTCAAACAGTGAACATCTAAAGGCCATTTGGAGTCAGGAGCAGACCCCAGGGGTGCAGCCATTACCAGCACTACAGTGCTGGTGCAGCCATTCACCAGCACTACACAGTTCAAAACACAGATGTACATGGAAACTGGGTTCTGCTTCACCCAGTGTCAGGCACTGAGAGAGGGTGAAAACCTGACTGTAAGAGCAGTGCATGTCTGGGAAACCCTGTGTTTACCACCAGAACATGTCACCGATGGTACCCAAGGTTGGCTTTGGCCAGCACTGTCCCTGACGCAGAGCCTGGATCAGACCCAGGAGCTCAAAAGAAGGGATGGAGAGGGATGCCCAGCTCAGCAGCACCTCCTTTTGCATGACTCTGCCCTCCCCCTTAGGTCCTGGTCCCCTGGGAGCTAACACCACTGCTGACTGACTTTGGGTGGGTGGGTTGGCTGTGGCCACCTATTTCTGAAGGCTGTCCCCCTTGATAACCCCTCAAGGGTGTTGTGGCTGCAGCCTGGGAGGTAGCAGGAGATGGATGATCAGGCTTTCCACTTGCAAGGTTGCTCGCCAGCACTGACAAGCAACTGGAGGGCTGTGCCAGAGCTCCCCAGGGCTGCTGGGCACAGGGTAACCCGCTCATGGGACATCTGCCTGAGACTTCACAAGTAGCTCAGAGGTTTGCAGCCCCAACATGAGTTTGCACACACACACACTGCATGCAAGCAAAGCATCGCCGTATGCCTCATGCAGTGGAGAAGTGCATCCCTCCTCCTGCCTCACCAGCAGGACCCAGGGCTGCTTTTCGCCCCTGCCCTAAATTTAGCTGGCTTAATTAATAGCCAGGGGTGGGATGTGCACATATCTCATGACAGCTATGACAGTTTTCCAGGGGTTGTGAGCAGGTCCTAGCTGAGTCTTGTGGTCCTTGTTCAAATAAAGCCATCTCCTTGAAACCAGAGGCAGGAGGCCAGTATTTGGCCAAGCACTTGCACTATAGCTGCCTGGCTTTTGCAGGGACATGATGTCCCTCACAACTCTGCAAGCAGATAAGGAAACCTGCAGGAGGCCGAATCAGGAGTAAGGGACTGAGATACCTGCTAGGAGATACTGGTCCTCCAGACTCCCACTGGGCTGGGTATAACTCCCTCATGTAGCAGCAATGATGGAAGCTAAGTCCATAGTAGATTTATGGCACTCCTGCAACTTCACGGAGGGAGAACGGGACAGAGAGTAAAAACCACGTCAGGAGTACCTGATGGGGGAGGTTTCTTTGCTCTCCTACCCTTGGACGTTGTGCTGTAGCAAGTTTTGCGGTGTTTTTTCTTGTTGGTTCGAGGTTCTACTGTTGTGGGAGGCTTTTCAGTGAGCCCTAAAAATGCTTTGCAGCGTTTTCTGGAGATGACCACATTCACCTCATTGCCTCTGGAAGATAGTGATGCCTTGATGCCTTGTTCCCAGCTCCCACCTCCACTCCTGAGATGTAGCTTGCACGGGGACTGTGGGTCACCTGCTCAAACCTGGGCTCACCCCATGAAATTAGGATCGAAAGCTCCAGCTGCCTGTGGAAGCTGAGTAAGAGCAATGGCTGTGTTGTGCTCCTTACGGGCTGGACCATGGTCAAGGCAGGCAGCCAAATGCTTGTTTTGGTGGGACAGCAGCGTGGTGGTTACTCCTTACATCGTCAGGTAATTGTGTAACTGCCCAGCTGTTAAATATGTCTGGGTTTGCCGTATTTCTGTTCTGCCTCATCAGAGCAGATGATAGCTGTTCACGTCCCTCTGCAGTAAATGGGAGCAGGGCCAGCTTAGCACCACTGAGAGAAATAATAAACTTCTCCTGAGCCACGGTTGTTCCTCCTGAGCTTGCCAGGCAAGCTCAATACAGCTTTCCTCCTGGGTTAACAAAACTGTGCATGATTTGTGGCTGCAGTCAGTTGCACTGACTTGGAAAATGAAGCAGTTGTGGGTCTGCAAGGTTATGGACTATGTTCCTTGCAATCCCTGGAGGTAACACACTGGAGAAGATGCTGGCTTGATGCATTTTGGGGTGATGCAAATTGAAGATGTCCTTTTTAATGCTGAGCCAATTGACAAGTAGAGGCTGAGACGAGACTCAGCAGCAGACTCCTGCCTGCTGATATGAGCCATCCCCAAAGCCCCCGGCATATGCTGCGGTGCAGATGTGCATCGACAGGGCTGCGCCACCGGCACAACCCAAGCTCTGCTTCCAGGAGCAGAGCATACACATCTGAATTGACAAATAGCTGGATGAGAAAAGCTGATCCCCCTCTAGCAGCGCAAGAGAGGACACACTGACTGGCATCATGTTTTCATTACAGCTTCCATATGCAAGCAGCGTGAGCACATTAGGAAAAGGCACATGGGAACAGTGGGAGCAGGAAATGCTTCGCCAGAAGCTAAGGTGTATTTCCCTAATCACTAGCACTACTGTGGGAGACAACAAGGGCCTGCTCTTTGCTCTCATCTGGTGAAGACCATTCCTCTTGTCATTTAAATGCCTGTGTGAATATGCTTTTGTTTAGTGGTTAAGTAATTCCTTGTGATGGAAGAGACCTGGGAAACTGGTGATGGAATGAATTCCTTCTGCTTTCTTCCCATGGCCCATCTTTCTCTGGGCTTTGAGGTTATTGCTATAGATGACATGCAGGGTATCAAGAGATGTTTTGTAGAAGCAGTGCGATGGGGCACATGAGGCACGACCAGTGCCTTTTTCTCCACATGTGCCAAGTGGACAGCTTTGAATATACAAGATATAACCAGGATGATGGTGTGTGGTGATTGATTGTGCTGAGGTACAGAATCACGGCAGGGTTGGGATGGAGGGACCCTCACTCTCAGCAGTCCCATGCCTTGTGTCCGAGCTCCAGGAGCTCTGTGTGTCTCCATGCTCAGTCTCATCGATGCAGGACCCCTCTTCCTGCAGGTTCAGCCCCACAGGGAACTGGCTGAGCTCTGGCTCCCAGCATATTTTATCTGTATGGGCACTTTTTTTTTGCTTTCCTTCACTGTCTTATCTCCCACACAGCAATGAGTGTGATAACAGGGATTTGCTTGGGAATGAAGCTACTGATCCCATGCCCTGCTCCCACATGTCACCTGTAGAACAGGACCAGTGTCTCAGAACCTGATGTCAGATGCCTTCCTGTATGCCCTAGTGAGCACCTGTCTGCAGTATTGCAGTATTGCATGTTTTGGGTGAGGAAAATAAGGGTTAGGACTGCAGGGATGGACTCAAAACATGGTCAGAAGAGCAAAGCCCTAGCAGTAGTGCTCTGTGAAGACACAAGAGACAGGCTGGTCTTGCAAGAGATAGAAAAGGCAGAGATGTCAGCAAAGACTTCTGCTTGGTGTTCTACTGTGATCCAAGGTATTTCCTTCTCCCCCAGTTACCTGTGAAGGGACCAGTTGAGAAACCCCAGCCCACCATGTTTTAATATATATGAGCATCCCGATGCTCCAGAGGGGAGAGAAGGGCTGCAGCAGGAGTGCCTGTTTGCAGCTGGTGCAGCTGAAGTCAGCTGAGCTTGGCTAGCAAGGCCTTCGTCCCACCAGCTGAGGAAAGGGGAGGAGGTGAATGGAAACCTGAGTGTAGAAGTATAACACAGTGTAGGCAACAAACAGTCATATAATGCCTTGCTGTATCCATCTGTGATTGAGGTAGATTGTTTACACAGTGGAAGCTTTCCCAGCTCCTGTTAGGAAGGAAACACCTGTAATAATTCAGAAACATACCTGTTAACTAAAGTAATCCCTCTTCTTCCCCAAGGGCTGGTGTGGGAAAGGAGGGGAGAGTGGATCTGTTCATGGCTTTTAGAGGAAAGGAGTATGGGAAATGCTGTGTCCTGTAAAGGAATTATTTATGTCTCAGCTTCACTGAAACGCTAGAGGTCACTGAACCCCCAAACAGAATATGTGGCAAGATGTGGTGGAGCAGGTACAGCGAGTCTCTGCTGGCTAATAAGCACTGTTTCCTGGCTTATATATCTATTTATGTATATCTATATATATATATAATATTTTCTGCTGAAGTTACATGAGACACGCTTGTTCTACTGCAACAAAATGTCAGTGATTGGTTTATTGATGTTTCCATTGTTAAACCCTTATCTTGAAGATTTTTTGCCCCCTTTCTTCAGTTGGGTATGCCAACAGGCACAGCTGGGGGGAACTAAGCTCCTGGCGTGCCCTTGAGCATGCCATGAAATGAAAGAGCATCTTGATTGATGCCAGACAAAAGGACTAAAGGACTAATAAAATAATCTATCCTAATCCTTTTACCCTCAGCGAAACTTGCCTGTAACTGCTGAGCAAATCATAATGTGACTGAATAAAACTGTCACAGGAAGCCTTGAAATCATGACCAGGTATTGAGGAATCTGTGGTGTCCCCAGGAAAGCTGGCTCAATGCACTAAAGAGAACAGCTTTTTCCAAGATGGGTTTCTTGGAAAAACCAGGCTCCATTCTGCCCTGGGGCTGTTTTCTGAAGTGCTCCACATTGTCAACACCCTTTCAACCTTTTTTTGCTGGCACTGGGCACAGTGAGTGGGTTTGGTGTGGGAGAATGAGAAGCCATTTAGATATCACAGTTGCCTAAACATGGACATTGGTGCCATCTGAAAGGCTCCAGGGGGCTGAGACCTGTGGCTGGCAGGGGTGACACGGCAGGGGTGAAGGATCTTTAGGGAACAGTGAGGGCAGGCGGGATGCTTTAGGATGTCCCAGGTACCTCAGTGCCTACACATCCCACCCATGGGAAAACACCTGCCTTTGGTTCGCTGAATCTTGAACAGAGCGCCCTGGGGCTGCCTCATGGATGCTCTCCCACATGATAGAGGTGGGAAGCAGCTGCAATTCCTCTGCCTGCAGAGCAGAGGACCTCGTTTGCCCCCTGACCATGGGTTAGCCTGGGAGGCTGCTGATGGAGCCATATCATCCCCCAGGAGTGCCTCTCTGCAGGGGCAGTCCAGCATTACATAAGCATGGTCTTCAGTTTTCCCTGTTGCATGATTTTGCATATAGGCTCATTAATACCAAGGACAGAGTGAGAAGGGCAACTTTTACACTCGTTATTCACCACCCACCACATCTGCCATGTGGAAAC
The DNA here is from genome assembly GCA_002631895.1 of Agapornis roseicollis. Classification (NCBI taxonomy): domain Eukaryota; kingdom Metazoa; phylum Chordata; class Aves; order Psittaciformes; family Psittacidae; genus Agapornis; species Agapornis roseicollis. The sequence continues at coordinate 25,333 of NDXB01021255.1, forward strand.
TTTGCAGACAGTCTCAGGACACTGAGCTGGTAATGATATGCCCCTACAACAGCTTTCTACAGTCCGTAAGTTAACCAGTTTTAATCCTCTCAATGTCATGAGGCAGTAAATCAAATGTGCCCTTATAAAGCAATGGATTGTGATCAGTGTGACTGTACTGCCAATCTTTTTTTTTGTCTCTTATATCCCCATACAGGCCTCTATGTCATTTAATATCAGACCTGCATCAATTCATCCACATCCGGATATCCCTTTGAATGCAAGTGCAATGTAAATCCACTTTTCTGTGTCTTCATAGTCCCCGAGTGCTGCAGGCACTCATCACTATCTTTCTAATTTCCATTTTATCTCTTTCTATTCCAGATTACAATCCCTAGGGTCAATTTGTGCCTTCATACATAGGTGTATGCATCTCTCATCTTTCGCTTACCTGAATGTTATTTGGGATCTTTTCTACTGCTGTCTGTGCACAGGAACTCACCAGGTAAACAGTCCCTTGCACATTGTCCTATCACCATGGGGTCACTGCTAGACCCCACACTGAAATTTGCCTTGGCAAAGCAACAAGACTCGCCATGGAAGGAGCCTGCTTTTCCCAGTTCCATTTTGGACATAATTGCAATTGAACCCTGACAAATACTGAATCTTCTCATGCTCTTGAGGGAAGCGTCCAGCAGATGCCACCAGAAAAATGTGCAATGGTAAATGTCCCTGTTTTCTCTGTCCTGCTGGAAAGGTGCAGATGTCGTGAGCACCAGCAGCAGAACAGGGCCGAAATGCTGTCCTGTCCCAAAGACAAGAGGCAGGATCCTTTCAAGACAATCTTGACTAGGTGATGCGTGGGGTAGGGGTGCCAGCTTGCAGCAGAAAGCCTTCACTTTGTTGAAGATAATCTGCATTTTCCAGGGGAAAAAAAGAAGTCTCTGCTGGGGAAGAAAAGGTCATCGGGAGCAGACAGAGCAGGGGTGAGGGTACCTAAGGTCCGTAAGCCCTGGACTTCCCTGCAGATAAGGTTTGGCTGATAACCAAGATGCTCACTACTGACCCAGTTAAGAAAAATCATTTGCCATCCTGCCATTGTCTCCTCAGTTATTGACTTTCATGGTTTGAGGCTGGTTTTCCTGGAAACCATTCAGAAGTACAGGGGGGCTGTACATCCTAGCTGCTTTGCTAACATGGCAAGCTTGTTTTCTGAAGCAAGAGGGAAAACATGTCTCAGACTGCTTCTTGTGCAGGGTAGCAATGAGTGAGATGCATCAGAAACACTGCTGTGCAAGAGCCCTGTTCCACATAAACATGAGACCTGGGTCTGCTTTCCTTCAGATGAATAAGTGCTGAGGAATGTAACCCTGAGGGAAGTTCACTCTTCTTCCATGGTGATTGACAGGCTGCTAGAGCAGGAGTGACCTGGAATTTTCCATGTCTGGAGAGAGATCAGCCACAGTCTCCATGATCAGAGCACAGGAGCTGAGACCGAAACCTGCTTCAGCAAGTCAGTGGTGGGCCAAAAGTCTTCTGCTGGTGTCACTGCCACCTTCTGCTGCAGGAAATAAGAAGGTGATGCTACCAGAAAGGGTAACAATCCTTGAGCACACATATGAATGCAGTGCTGGGTCTCATCACTCCAGCTCCACATCATGCTCATAGATCCTAAGGAAGGCACCAGAATCAGTGGTGCTCTTGTGTATTACTGACCACTGATGGCCAGCAAGTGCAACTGATTGGAATGCTTCATCTTTGCAGCTCTTTTAAGATTGGTTCTACTATCTGGCACTTGTGGGACCATGTCTGCAGCACTCTGCCCAGCTTCACAAGCAGCAAAGGAGCAACACATGCAGTTGCACCATTATAACCCCATATGTGGTCATATACTACCTGCAGACTTTGTCCTGAGAGTTGTAAATGGTGGGTAAGGGCCTTGAATAGGCAAGAAACATGGTTTTAAAGAATTGAAGACAGTGGGGATGCTAAGCATGCAAGTGCTTTGGTTTTCAACAGCCATTCATTACCTCCATAAAGGCCAGTCATCAGGGAAGCAGGCTACTAACCAGGGTGCTCTCAGACCTACACGTTAATGGGCTGCATGAGCACATGTGATATCCAGCTACAATCAGACTAAGACTTGTTTTGTTCTGCTCTAGATTTCTCAGTGAAACAGTCTGTAAGAGTGCCATGGCTCAAGGGGCAGAGCCCTGCCACCCAGTTTCTGCAGTCCCCCTGAAGCGAGTGGAGGGCAACCATCTCTAAACAGAGCGGCAAGCTATTTGGGCAGTATTTTCATTCTAACCACTGAAGTTTTCACCCAAGATCTTACAGCTCAAATTGGTTGTGGGGAGATCTGAAGCATCCTTCTCATCAGCACAGCTGGGTGAGAACATGAGGAAATGCTGAGGGCCACCTCAAAACCTGTTGGTGGGCATTGAGACCACTGCTTGTCATCTTGGCAGTATTGACTGATGGCCTCCTCCTGCTCACCTACCCTGTCTCAGCTTATATTTAGAGTATTCAGATTTCTATTTGTCGCACTGGAACTCAGGCTCTGTCATTTGCAGGCCTAAGCAGGAACTCTTCAGCATGATGCTCTATACGAATATCAACCCTGACAGATTGAGCAATCAGTGAGGATTTCAGGATTTGGCACAGCCATGAAAACAAATCACCCTCCTCAAATCAGGGGAAAACCATCAGTAAACACTGTGTCCTCAGTTAATGATGAGTCAGGCCATGTCTGCTATGGAGTTATCTTCACCAGCTTCCATCAGTTAGACCAGCGCTGAGAGGCAGTCAGCAACCTGGCAGTCAGCAAAACTATCTGTCCTGTAGGCAATCTGCATTAAAGCAGAAGAAAACCAATCATCTGAACAAGAAAGAGCCTGCCCTGAACATTAGCTTATGCCATGATGTAGGTCAACTGAAAGCTAAGGCAATACCTATCATTGTGATGGGGATGTGAGGTCTGTGGACTGTAAACTGTGTTTGTGGGAAGCACCTTTGCCATGCTGGATTCCACTGGATCCCACAACAGCAGTGGCTGCTGCTGAGCTTCATATGGGGCTGATGAGGTATCCCAGGCCTGAGTGAACGTGAGCGCTGGGGCCACTCATGGTGAGCAGTCTGGGGGGCGACCTGTGTGAACAGCATGGTTACACAACACCCCATACCGCCTCGCTCCACCACCCCAGGCTGCTTTTACTTCCACCTTTCTGGGTGCCTAAATTCCTGCAAGCAGGAAGGCATGAAGCTAACTAAATTCCTTCAAGCAGGAAGGCATGAAGCTAATTCAAATTTTGGGGTGTTGTATGTTTTAAACACACAGTACTGCACTCTGGGCCAGAAGAGCAGAGCATACTTTACACAACCAAAGAGAGGGCACAAGCCAGCTGACATCCCCCCAATGTGATGCTGAGCACTGGCAATGGAAGCAAGGACTCAGCACTGGCAATTGAAGCAAGGACTCAGCACTGGCCACAGAGCTGGCTTGAAAATGCTGGTCCCAGAGTGCGGCTGCATAACGGAGGAGGATGTATGTGAAGGGGAGAGGACTCCTCATGCTTGCTTTCTTCCATGACATCACTACTGGGTACACAGCTAAGTAATGTGCACAGAGTGTAAACCTTGGGGATGTGCCTTGAGAAACAAATGTACTGGGGTTAAGCCACTGTAACAGGAAAATTCAGTGTGGACACTCATCCCTAAATACCATTTTGCTGCAGCTACAGTAGCACAGAGATGCAATGTGCTTCCTCCCAGGCCCTTTCTGTGTTCTATTGTGTTTCCTCTTTCTGCAAAGCCACTGTCCTCAGGGCAGGGCTTTGATCCCCTGCCATAGGCTTCTGGGAAGAGTGGCTGAGCTGCAGTGATAGCACAGCCGTTGCACCACAGCTTGGGGGCTGATGGCTTTGGGGTACTTTATTGGGGTAGGAGGGTAGATGAGCTTGGCTGAGGTGGAGAGGGTGCTGCCATAGCTCTATGTCACACCCCCCAGCCACTGTAGAGGTAGCAAGAGATAGTAGGGTGCTATGTGGGTGCTGGTGAGCTGCCCCAGATGCCTGCCCTTAGGACCTGCTTTCCTGGAACACAGCAAGTGTCCATGCCTGTCCAGGCTGCCTGCTAGGATGGGGTTTTGCAGTGCTCGCTCTGCTGGGACAGAGATGTAGATTAGATTTATATAGTGGGCTGCTACAGAATGTCCCACAGAACATGTCCTGGGTGGGTGCCAGCATCAGCCTGATGTCCTAAATATGACCAATAAATACCACAAGTTTGATCTCCCTGCTCACCATTTCTGATACATCGCAGCTGAGGATTTGTGACCATAATACTGACCTTCTGAAATTAATAATGAACATGAATTCAGAGTGTCAGAGGCCATGTAACTACTAGTACCAGTTCCTTGGAGCATGAGCTCAGATGACAGTGACCACTTAGTATCATTCAAGAACATTGTACATTTGTCCTACATAGACGTACCTCTGAGTCCCATTGAGCTCCTGGTTTCATTAAAACTGCTTCAGGGTAAACACTTTGGTTGACAGAAGCAGATCCTTTGCAGAGCTGAATGAGGGAAACGCTGTTGTTCAAATAAATGGAATTTAATGAATAGAAAATAAAGCTGAATTTTTAAACATGATTATTCACCTCTTTTTCACACCGGTGTTCTCTCTTCCTTGTGCTGTTTATCTAAAACGTGGGACCAGGTGGCACAAGGAGTCAGTTTCTCCAGGAAGCCAATTTCTGCCTTCAAATGCAGGAATCAGTGTTGAAAGTGACCAGGAAAGAGACGGGGAGAACAAGACAGGGGTGGAAGCACCATGGCATTTCCAGATCTTTACCTTAAACCTAGGTTATGGCCATTCCCGTATCCGGAAACAAGTTTTCCGGTTTCCTAAAGGACCCCGAGCCTCTCAGAGCCGGGTGTAACACACAGGACCCGCAGCTAACGCCCTCATTACGAGACACCGCGCACGCAGCCACTGCTCAGGACCCAAACCCTGCTTGTCCCGGGGCCATGCCCCGCGCCGAATTCCGCGCCAAGCCGCGGAGCGGGGGAGGGGGCGTGACCTCTGCGCTCTCTTGCCTTCCCCCCCACTCCTCTGGCGCCAAAGCGGAGGGCGGGTCCTTCCCTCCCGCCGCCGCCGCCACAATAGGAGGCGGGGCCACGGCCGCGGCTCCAGCCAATGGGAGCGGGGCGGGGCGGGCGGTGGCGGACGCGGCGCGAGCAGTGAGTGGCCGGCTGCGCGTTCTGGCGCCAAGTTCGAAGCGGTTATAAGGGGGCGGCGCGCAACTCTTGAGTTCCCACTGCTTGCTCTGCCGCTGCCGCCGCTATGCTGTCCTCCCGCGCACCGCTCGCTGCTCGCAACGACCAGCCCCGCCGTTCGCCCGTGAAGGGTCTGTCACCCATGAAGAACCTGTCGCTGAGAGACAAAGAGAACACGGTGAGCGTCAGCCTTTCCTCCCGCTCCCTGCCCGAGGGCGCCGCAGCGCTCTCACCCTGCCGCTCTCTCCCCGCAGCCCCCCGTGCTCAGCAGCACCCGTATCCTGGCCAGCAAGGCGGCCCGCAAGATTTTCCAGGAGGGCGAGGGGAAGCCGGTGAGTGCGGAAAGCCCGCGCCTTTTTCCTGTCTCCCCTTTCCCGGAGGCTCATATCATGCCCGCTTTGCTGTCCTCTCTCCCATGGGTGATCTCTCCATCTCCCTTTATCCCCGGGCCCCATCGTCCCCGCCGGTGTTGAGATGCGCCCGTCTCCCCCACGGTGATCTCCCGTCCCGTCCCTCCTCCCATTCCCGCCAGCTGCCGTCCCTCAGTTTCCCGCCAAATCCTGGCGCCCCCTCAGCCGCTGTCTCTGCTCCAGGTGCCGCGGGGCGCGGAGGAGCAGGAGGAGCCGCTGCTGCGGGACAACCCCCGCCGCTTCGTCATCTTCCCCATCCAGTACCACGACATCTGGCAGATGTACAAGAAGGCCGAGGCCTCCTTCTGGACGGCGGAGGAGGTGAGGTACCCCCAGAACGGCCTTCCCGACCGGGTGCTCCCGCCTGCAGCCCCAGGGCTCTGGCATGGGCTTCACCCCAATCATAGAGTCTTTTAGGTTGGAAAAGAACTTTAAGATCAGCGAGCCCAACCATTACCCCAGGGCTGCCAAGGCCACTGCTACACCTTATCAGTGAGGGCCTCATTTGCATGGCTTTCAAATATCTCCAGGGATGGTGACTCAACCAGTTAACTCCCCGGGCTGCCTGTTCCAATGCCTCACTATCCTTCTGGTCAGGGATTTTTTTTCTAATATGAGGTCTCAACCTCTCCCCGTGCAGCCTGAGGCTGTTACCTCTTGCCCTATGAGCTCTTTCTTAGGAGAAGAGGCGCTTAACTACAGCCTTTTAAGTAGTTGTAGAGAGTGGTAAGTTCCCCCGAGCCGCCTTGTCTCCAGATGAAGCAACCCCAGTTCCCTCAGCAGCTCCAGACCCTTCAGCTTTTTTTCCTTTTTCTGACCTCTCTCTAGCATATCAATGTCTTTCTTGTAGTGAGGGGCACAGAACTGAGCACAGGATTTGAGGCGCAGCCTCCTGGAGCCCGATCTCTATGTATTTAATGCCTGCTTCTGATAATGCTTTAGGTGGACCTTTCCAAAGACCTCCAGCACTGGGAGTCCCTTAAGCCTGAGGAGAAGTACTTCATTTCTCATGTTCTTGCCTTCTTTGCTGCCAGTGATGGCATCGTCAATGAAAACTTGGTAAGTAGTTACAAACAGGCCTGGGAGAAACCTCACTTTGTGAAGATAAGCAGATAGCTATGTTTGACATGCTTTCTGGACTCATCTAGCTTGTTTGCTAGACTATGTAGCATTACAGCATTACAACATGTGATATTGTCTTATGCTAATAAACAAATTGGGGTTGCTTTTAGAATCCACAAGTTTGCCTGCTGCCCAGCCTTCTCACTAATGGGCAATAATTAAAGCTAAGAAATTCACTCATTTCACTCACAGCTCCAAGTCATGAAGAATAACTCATGACTTGGAGCTGTGAGTGGCTTCTGCTCTTCATATTGCTTTTAATAACTCACATCTGCAAAAGCTGTTAGGTGGCATTGATGTCTATCTAATCTGCAACTTTGTAAATGCTTTCACATTCACTTATTTCCTCTAGGTGGAGCGGTTCAGTCAAGAAGTGCAAGTCACAGAAGCTCGCTGTTTCTATGGCTTCCAGATTGCCATGGAAAACATACACTCGGAAATGTACAGTCTTCTTATTGACACCTACATTAAAGATTCTAAAGAGAGGTTCGTATTGCTCAAGAAAGGTTCAAAACTTATGTGCTGAGATTTAAATGACACATATCAGTCACTCTGAATTTAAGGCTAATTTTAGGATTTAAACCAGATTTATATAAAATGTCACTGCTTTTAAGCAGCAGTGACATTTTCCTCTTTATTTCTATATTCTTACTTTCCTTCTCTGAAGTGAGCAAGAACTTGCTTAGACTGATACTGAAGCAATTTAATCTTGAAATAAAGGAATGAATCTAAGGTAAAAGATGGAACAGCTGCATAAGGGGACTATATTGAATTACAGTAAGCACCTACATGGAGGAGCTATGCACCCAGTAGGAAGCTTTGCTGGAAAAATTCTCTGAGAATGCCACTTTTATTACAATGCCACCTCTTAAACTCACTGCATTTAGTTACCAGCTACACTTTTATATTGTGTGCTGCCCTTATTCACTTGACTATTTTACTGACAAGTGGGGTCTGGTCTTGATTAAATATAAAACCAAAGGTGTGCAATCATCATAACAAGACAAATCAATTCAAGAACAGTATCTTAAAAGTAAATGCAGGGCTTGGAACAGTCCAGACTGAATTATTTTGCTGTTGTCTTGTCAGACTAATGCCCTGTTGAGTGAAATGTCATGTGGTATTGAAATGCTATTTGCTGTCTTAGATGTATTTAATTGCTGCTACTTTGTAGGAAGCTGACCATGTCATTTCTACTCTGAGGTGCTTAATTCCAGTAAATGTATAAAGAGCTACTCACATGAGAGCTCTGGTGCTTGCTACTGGAGAGTGGAGGCTAGTTGATCTGTAATTTAGAAAGCCTTGTTTAAGTCCAACATCTGATACTGTCCATGTGGGCTTGTGTCGATGTCATGACTAGGTGATGGAAAGATAGTTTATTGATACACGTAGAGCTGCATTGGTGCAAAATAAGATTGGCGATATAACTTAATTATCAGGGTGAAGGTGCAGAGCACTTGTAATTGAACAAGGCCATTTATGGTAGTGAGTGCTTATTGTGCTAGTTGTGCTAATGTCCAATCCTGATGACTTTTATCTTTCTCAGGGAATTTCTTTTTAATGCCATTGAAACTTTACCGTGTGTTAAAAAGAAGGCTGACTGGGCCTTGCGCTGGATTGGGGACAAGAAAGCAACATACGGTGAGTACATCTATCAAGAGCTAAGTGGAATTTCCTCGTGAAAAAGGGCAAAACCTGCTATTTGTCCAGATTTCACAAGGACCATTGCTCTTACAGGAAAGTACGTACTTTCCAGTAAAAGACACTGGTATAATTCTGGAGTTGAAGAAAATACTTTTGCAATTGAGCTGTTGCCATGAATCTTCATGAAATTGCTGGCAGTTTGAATAATGGTATCTCATGTGGCAATCTTTTTATGCCTGGCTATATGATCATTATAAATTGCTGTTGTGTCCAGAACTATACTGGCCATGTAGCTCCAGTGGACATGTACAGGTGGAGGCTGTAGCCCTTCCTCCGCATTGCCGATTCCTGATACCTTGCTTCAAAGGTGATATGAGATGGTATGGATCATTATTTCACTAGTATTAAAGCATTCTTCATAGTCAAATTTCCTTAATCAAAGATGAGCAGACACTGACTTACATCAGCTGTTAAAATGACTGCTGTGTTTTATCGTGCAATCTTCGAAAAAAGGGTGGTATGGCTGTAACCTGAGGGAAAGAGCTGTGGCTTCAGCTACTTTTTACTTCCTCTTGTGTTGGAAAGTTTTGCTGAATGACCAGAAGCCTTTACTGAAATAGCTTCTAAGGACAGGGCGTCACACACTTGAGCAGAAACTTCATTCTCCTTGGAGGATGCAGTTCACTGGTCTATTTGCAGCTTCAGGGTATTAATCCTATTAAGTTTTCTGTGTGATAGTAATATCAATCTTTTCTTGACAGGAGAACGTGTAGTAGCTTTTGCAGCAGTGGAAGGAATCTTCTTCTCTGGCTCTTTTGCATCAATTTTTTGGCTGAAAAAAAGAGGATTAATGCCTGGACTTACTTTTTCTAATGAACTCATAAGTAGAGATGAGGTATGAATCAAATTCTAGCAGTTAAGATGGTAATGTGTTACAGTATCTCAAAGTAATGATATTCAGTTGGAGTCTATGTTTTAAGACTGTATGTTTAGAAACAGTTTATAAAGCTCACTAAACTGTAAATGTGTCATTATGGGTCTTGCAGCAGAGAATGAATACTTCCAAAGTAGTTTAAGGCTTCTCACCAACTCTGGCACTCAGTGTTCCTGGCCTCTCAGCAAGTACAGCTGGTGGCGGCTGAACTTGTGCCTCCTTCTGGTTAGGCAGAAAGTTGCACTAACACAGCAAGTGCAAAGATGGTGCCATCTTTTCTGTGCTGCTAATTTGGGGTGGCTCTTTTAAATCTCTGTTCGTGAAATAACTTTTTGAAACTTAACTTCAGGGCTTGCACTGTGACTTTGCCTGCCTCATGTTCAAGCACTTGATACACAAACCATCAGAAGAGAGGGTAAAGGAAATCATCATGGATGCTGTTCTCATAGAACAGGTAATTATCTGCTCCTTGTTGAGGAACTTGATCGCAATTAGGCAGAAAGCTGGGGAGCTGTTGGGTACAAAATTAACCTACATGGTACAAAGTGAATACCAGTTTCTGTACATGAAGTGCTTCTATTACCTACAGGAATTCTTGACGGAGGCACTGCCTGTAAAGCTGATTGGCATGAACTGCACTTTAATGAAACAGTACATAGAGTTTGTAGCAGACCGGCTAATGTTGGAACTGGGATTTAACAAGGTAAGACTAATACACTGAATCTTTAATGAAAAAAACAATATTAAGTTTCATTTCCTCCAGAAAGCCAAATCCTAAAATGACTGCAGCAATACGAGTCTAGCTTGCAAAACTATTTAGCAGTCTTGCTCTTCCATCCTGCTTGGAGACCTGCAAAAAGATGCTATGGAAAAATAACTATGTAAGAGTTGCTGTAATTCTGTCTACTGCAGCTAAAAGACAGGAACAAATAAATGCAATAGAAGGCTTGGGGCAGAGATTTCAGTTCATTGCATAGTAAGCCTGTTGAGGTAGTTAGCCTCCTTCCAGCTGCTTGCTAATTCTCTCACACATTCAAGATGTGAGTACCTGTAGTGACTATCGAATTGCCTTTGTATTTCAGATATACAAAGCAGAGAATCCTTTTGACTTCATGGAAAACATCTCTCTGGAGGGCAAGACCAATTTCTTTGAGAAGCGAGTAGGTGAATATCAGAGGATGGGAGTCATGTCGAAGCCCACAGACAACTCTTTCACCCTGGATGCAGAATTTTAAATGAACTGAAACCATATGAGTTAGTGTGTGTGCTCCTGTTTACAGGGAAAAGTTAGATGTACTAAGTCAGTGTGACTTGATTCCTGTATCAGAATCCCACTCTGAAAGTGTGGTGGTATTGGTACTTTTCAGGAAGCTAGTGTGGCTCCAGCAGTAAAATCCCTCTTTATTAGGCTTTGTCAATGGTGTTAATTCATAGGATGTTTAGATGTATCTCTTGGAACATATGCTACTCCATTTTGTGATAGATAATGGGTGTGCTCCTTCTGCAAGACAGGAGGTTATGGGCAGTGACCACTAGCTTCTGCTGTTCTTCCCATGGGGAAATTCTGCTCTTAGGTTTGCTGAATACCCTGCTTGAAAACTAGAGTCAGCTACATGGCCTCACTGCTTTCTTAGCAGGTTTTAAGTTTACCTTTTTTACTATTGTTTTAATAGTCTGTACATAAACCTGGCACTTTAACATTTATTTTAATAAAGAACTCTTGTAATATTCAACAGTAGTGAAATGTAACTAAGGATTTAGACTTTTGCAACCTAACCTTTCATGACTTGTGCTTCTTCTGGGTATATAGCTTAAAATGGTGCTGTGAACCAAACTATCAATTTTGAAATCTATTGAACAGCAAGAAACTTGCCATGGAAAGTGAAGAGCTTAATAAGCTGGATATTCTGGGTACTGAAAATGTGCAGCTGGCTTCTGGACTTAATTACTTTTTGTTTAATATCTGGGAACAGTGTTTCATGTAATAGTAATAAAGAGCTGTTCCGGCTTCAGTGCTGTTCTGGCTTCAGTGCTCCAATGGGCAAAGCTATGTGTTAATTTCCTTCTGGATTGCAGGCTTTCAGAGGAAATGCAAGTTCTGCAGGAAATAGCTGCTTAGTCATGTGGGTGGTAGATGTCAAATGAAATTGTGATACTCTTACTTTGACTGCACTAAATGGACAATGTTTCAGGGTAAATCCAGCTAATTCAGTCTGGAGAAGTGTTCTTGGCTTCTGCAGCATGCAGCTAAATTCTGGTTTTAATACGCAACAGTAATGAAAACAAAGTATGTGCTTACAGCATTGTTATTCCACGCTAAACATGGAGCAGCAGGAATGAGCATGCTTAATATAACTTCAATAAGGCCATGTGGTCTTTGAAGGAGTACTCTGTGGTCTCAAGTTCCTGCAAATGATCTGCAGTGGGACTGAATAGCAATGGGAGAGACTAGACTGAAATTAGCTACTGCCTTGATGTCAAAGGAGTTTATTCCATGATTTACTCTAGCAAGGACTGTCCTGGAAGTGTGTCTTTCTTCCTCAAGTGCAGTTGGTATGGAAAACAAACTAGAAAACTTAAAGCCTTTCCTTGAAAGAAATTCTGGAGTTTGGTTCTTTCTGCCAAAGTGCTCCTTGAAGTAGTGTGTGTATGTATACATATATATATATATATAGTGCTGCTTTGAGAGCTGCTGTCTTGGCATAAAATTAACTGACTTGCTGGTCTTTCCTTCCTTGCTCTTGATTGCACTGAGGGTGATGGTGTGTAGCTGGGAAGCTAGCAGGCTGTGCATGTTTCAAAGGCTATCTTTGGGACAAAACCCATAAATAATTAAATCCCAAGCTCCAAGGTCTGGAATTCAGAGTAGAAGATACAAGACTGTTAACAGATGGTACTCTGATGCCCCTGAAGCAGTGGTGTTGGTAATGGGTCTGTGGTTGCAGTGGTCTGAGAAGTATCTCTTAGGAAGTGGAATAGGGATATGATGAGTTGGATGGCTAGATGTATCACTTTAAAGCACTGAAAGTTTATGTTTTTTTTTTTAAAGTTAGGCAGGTTTCTGGCTAAATATCAGCTTTCTTTTTTTTTGGTAGCAAATTGGGTTTTGTGCTTTTTTTCTTGGCTTCTCTTAATAGTCAAAGCCTTGATTAAATTAAGTCTGATAAAAAGCATCAGAACTCATGGTGTAAGGCGGTGTTTGAGCATAAATGAGACTAATGTACTGAGATCAGTTGGGATCAGGGTAAGATTATCAGCATTCAATGTATATTTAAATTGATAATTTATGTACTTACATAGAAAAAAGGTAAGCCTATGAGTAGAGTTCAGCTGTATTACAGTTATTTCTACCTGCTTCATTCTTGGTATGTGCCAAGGAGCAATACACAGACATGATTAGGACTGAAAGCTTTAGTTTGTTGCCCTAAATTCTGGGAGACAGGAACTGGAGCTGTATTTTAAACATGATCCAGGATAGCTTGGGATGGATGTATGATGGTCAAGTAGACATTTGTAATGGCAGGTAGTAAGAATAACCTTTTTATACAAGCATTCCTATTATAGGGTAATGGATACCATAGACATGGATGCATCAGAGACATTAGAATTAGAAGTGATTCAACAAGAATAAGAGTTGCTGTGGCTGGTATCAATCTTATCCTGGTGTCAATGATGTCTAAATACCTACTTTGTTTTGGTTTATATACTTGCTATAATGCAAATCAGTTCTTAATGTATAGTCTGGAGAAAAGCTATGCATGTGGACCTACTTAGTTAATACAAAGATTTAAATGTCTTGCTGCTTAGTTTGCATAGATTGTGTCTAAGTCTTGATAAAATACTTGTTTACTGAAAATGGAATACTTGGCAATTTGACTGAGACACCAGTTGTTTTGACACTTAATTCTCTCGAGCATTGAGGAGGTGAGTCGTTCCAGAAAACAAACTAACACTCAAAAGCATCAGTGAAAATTTGACCCATTGGAATATTGGAACAAGTCCAGAGGAGAACCATGAGGATGGTCAGGGATCTGGAGCATCTCCCATACAAAGTCTGGGAAAGTTGGGGCTCTTCAGCCTGGAGAAGAGAAGGCTGCATGGAGACATCATAGCAGCCTTGCAGTATCTGAAGGGGGCCTATAGAGATGCTGGGGAGGGGACTCTTCATTAGGGACTGTAGTGACAGGACAAGGGGTAACAGGTTCAAACTTAAACAGGGGAGGTTTAGTTTAGATATAAGGAAGAAATTCTTTCCTGTGAAGGGTGGTGAGGCACTGGAATGGGTTGCCCAGGGAGGTTGTGAATGCTCCATCCCTGATGGTGTTAAAGACCAGGTTGGCCAGAGCCTTGGGTGGCATGGTTTAGTGTGAGGTGTCCCTGCTTATGGCACGGGGGTTGGAACGAGATGATCTTAAGGTCCTTTCCAGCCCTAACTATTCTATGATTCTAATATAATTTGGAATGGAGACTGGAGAACCAGGAGAGACATGAAGCAGTATGGAAATGCTGATTTATAATCCATGTATGAATCAGAACAGCTGTCTAGTAGGGGTTCTGGCACAGCTATTGCTGCAAATGTAAAGTGATTAGGCTGGTAGACATAAAAAGAAATAAAACACAGAGAGATAGGTAAAACTGGATATATTTGGTGGTGCAATATGCTGATGTCTGTCATTAATTTATGCAGAATGGATTCCTAGCTACCCCATGTGCTTTTTTTTTTGCTCTTAAAATTAATGGCTTTTAATAGCAGCAGATAAAATGCAAGAACAGTCACCTCAAGCATAGTTTCTCTTGTTAAGTGTATCTCCTACTGTAATTGCATGGGCTCAGGTAAGAAAGGTTTCATAACTCTAATTGATACATTTTCACTTCAGGTTATGTGTCAGATGTTGAAAACCTTAGGCAGTGTGGAGCAGTAAGAGCAGTAACTTGATGTCAGCCTTGACCTTGGGAAGCAATTGCAATGTTAGAGTGTAGTGACAGAAAGAAAATCCCCAGATTTCTCAAATTTCCTGCAGTGATTACAGCAATTGATGCCCTGGAGAGGTCAGAGAACAGTTGCAGTTGCTCATGCCTGCAGCCAGGCACAGCCAGCCTGAAAATCTTGAAGGCATATTAAGTCTGCTGTGATCCCTGAAGGTTAGCTGCTTCCTTGGCACCAGTCAATAATCAGAAGCTTTGCCTGGCAGAAAACAGTAAATGAACAGAGCTGTGTTCATTCAAAGCCTCCTTTTCACAGTTGACCACGGTTTGTTTTATGCTGTTATTTGCCTCTTGGTGCTTTGCCATCTCTTTTTGTGCGTAATGAACTATGAGAGGTGAATGTTTTCATCAGGAAGGATTTGAATGCTATAGATAGTTAAGTCTCACGTCCTGTTTGCTGAGGGACAGCTATTTTGTTTTCTTAGGAATTCATCCCTTGGGAGTGTTTCTGCTATTATTCTTACAGCCTCTCATACTGTCAAGTGCTGCTGGTGTAATCTGAGAAGGCTTGGACAGTCTTTGCTCCCCGCTGGATCAGACCCGGTCGTGTGGGAGTTTTCTAGATTCTCATTTTAATGAGGATCTAGTAAATGGATCTTCAAGTAAGTAAGCCAGTTGATGGGATCCAAATGAATTGTGTGGTATTGAAAGAGTGAAGATCTAGATTAGATATTAAGAAGTGAGGCATTGGAACAGGTTGCCCAGAGAAGCTGTGGCTGCCCCATCCTGGGCAGTGTTCAAGGCCAGGCTGGATGGGGCTTAGAGCAACCTGGTCAAGTGGAAGGTGTCCCTTCCCATGGCAGGGGTGGTTGGAATGAGGTGATCTTCCTTTGGTTTGGAAGTCCCTTCCAATCCAAACCATTATATGGACTAAGACAGTAATTTAAAGATTGAGGTGTTTGGTCCCAGAAGAAGGTGCTTGTGGGTATTTTTTGCAGATGGACTACTATTTAGGCAAACCAGTTCTTGCTGTGCAAGTATGTCCCAGTGATATTCCTGGAGAAAGTGTACCTCCAGATCCCTGTTTCCAAAGATATTGCTTGGGCTAGAGCACCAGGGGAGGACAGTGGGGTGACTTCCATTCATTTCCAAGACCCATTTGATAGCTGCAACTTTGACCACTCACAGAGCATTTGATGTAATATTTTCCTGGCCTTCTCTGCCACCTTAGTCATATTGCCAGGTGTTTTTCTTATCCTTCTCCTATGTGGAACAGCCTACCTTGCTTGTCCTTTAAGTCAGCTGTCAGAATCCAGCTCCAGATACTGGTTATTACTCCAATAATCAAGGTCAGAGGCAGTTGCAAGCTTGTGTAGGTGTGAGTCAAGCAACAGCAAATACCAAGCCTTGCTTTGCCTGTGTCATCTGCATCCTTCTGCAGCCTTGTGTGCTGTTCTACTGCAGTGTGCCTGCCTTATGACCATGGTTGGCTAAAGCTTTCCTGCTTCCCTTTGGAAGATGCTGCCCCATTAAAATGATGAAATCAAGATGCAGCATTTGGCTTCAGCAGTGTTTCTTGTGGTAAATTTATCACTTTGCGCTCTCTCATGTAATGGTTTTGTTTTGATGTGATCCTGGAGGTTTCAGTAAGTGCTTCAGAATGTATCTCCATCCTCCTAGCCCTGGATCTCTGCTGTGGGAGATATTGAAATGTGTTTTCCAATGCAGGACACAAATAGCTGTCTAGAGTTGTCACCTGCTTTAGTTTAATCTCAATTCTGTAAGTAGCAGAGAATTTGCTGACATCTGGATTTCCATACATCTCTGCCTTTCCTTGGTACTTGAATGATTTATCTCTCTGAATTTATTTTCAGTGTGATGCTAACATCATCCCTCCCCCCCCCCCCCCCACAAAAAAAAAAAA